>CM046335.1:13442975-13916052 GCA_025403435.1 Artocarpus heterophyllus
TCTTCCATTATGCTATGAAAGACGAATAAAAAGTGTGAAATCATTTCAATTATTATAGTGTAAAACTTTATACATAATAATATAAATAAAAATAAATTATGTTATAAAGCTCTTACATGCTATAATAAAATTGTTTTAATTTTTAGTTCAAAATACGCTACCAAACACATTAAAAAGAAATTCTTTAACAAGTGGAATATAAATAACCTCTTCAAACCAATAGGAATTTACATAAAATTGTGTTAAAATTTCCTTGCCATTTACAAATATATATATATATATATTAGTATAATATATTATATTTTGTAATCAGATACATTCCATACAACACTTAAAAGACATTTAAAGAATGCACTACGTGAAAAAGGATATTGTACGGATTTTATTTTATTTATTTATTTATTTATTATTTTACAATAGTTCAAAGTATTTGGCAACGCTTTAAAAGATGAATGTGAAAGTGGACATTCATTTGTCATAATTTATTTATGTTCCCTAGCAATCTGGCCAGGTATGGGGTATAGTTTCATTTTTCTTAGCAAAATGAGGGAGAGTTGTGGCTTTATTCTCCAAACTATCAGTGCCTTTAAGATATTTAATGTACACCGACAAAATTAATATCTAGATGTACCTATAGGTGAAATTGAGCCAACATTCAATGAACTAAATAAGTTTTCCAAAGAATTTTAAAGAGAAATTTAATGTTGTGAATGACATAAAACATGCTATTTCTCACACTCAATGCGGCAATGTTCACTATGTTTCCTGAAATAAGAATTTTCTAACCACTTTATAGCTAGCTTGTCTCTTTCTTTGCTCTATTGATTCTATTTTGGTTTGACTCTCTCTTTAGACTCTATTGTACAAAGCTAAAGTGACGTTTTAATAAATAAATAAAAGTTTTAAAGGAGATATGTGAAGAGTTTTTTCTTTTACTTCTTATGAGTAATTCCATTGATAGTTAATTCATCAATAAATCAAATTATTAAACAGGAGCATGGGAAAATAGATTAGGGTGGCAATGGACTAAGAGTGAAAAAACAAGGAGAGAAATGACATAGAAAGGATCAGTAAACGGTAAGACTAAATTATTAATCAGTAGCCAAATTTGGCATTTTTTTAAGTGGTATGGGCATTGCAAATGAGCATACTCAGGTCATCCTGTTTAGCCAAAAGCATTAGGTTCCAACCACTCTTTGTCGCCACCCAAGAGCCCTAACTTCCTTGTGAAACTTATCTACTTGATAACATAGATAAATGGATGCAATCAGACTTGAAAGAAAAATAACATACAACATTGAGTAATGACATGACATGATCCACGGTAAGAACTGTTATCAAAATCAATGACACGTTATAAGATATGATGTTACCACATCAAACGACCTTAAGAATCAAAACATTGTCGTTTTGCTTTTCTTTTCAAGAAAGTGAGTATATATAAGAGAATATGAGTTCAAAACAAGTCCTTAATGAATGAATTGCTAAACTTGTGACCAACAACTATATCAAAAACTCTCCCTCAAATATATATATATATATCCAAAACATTATCTAAAATACCAAATTTTGAGATGGGGTTGCAAAGATTGTATTTTAGGTGAATAGATCTGATCTAACCCAACTACTTCATAGTTTTTTCAAATGTACCTACATTAGTAAGAAGAGGCACCATTCAATTTAGTGTCTTGAGCATCTTTCCTCTCATGGGTCACTACAAGGGTAGTGACAAGAAGATAAGACTTTTTTTTTTTTTTTTTCTAGTTTGCTACAAAGAAAACAGGAGCTTTAAATAAATGACTCTACTGACAATTCATGTTTTTAAATGTTATACCTCATCAAATAAAATTAAATTAAATAGTATAAAACTAACAAAATTTAATACAGATATAACGGCTAAAACAAACTTCATCAAAAGACTTTAATTTTTCGATATCTATAGCACCTTAAATTTTAAATTTATTGCAATTATCGTCATGCATAAACTACCTGGTATTTTTCAAAAAATAAATCTTAAACTTTTTGTTGACAATGAAGTTGAATATTAAATCTTCTAAATTTTCAAAATTTTGGACTATAATTGTCGTCTATTAATTAATGTCAATTATTAATTAGATTGTATTGTGGAGAATTGTAAAATTTGAAGTTTTAAATGTTAAAAGTAAAAGTTTAAATTACAATAATGTAAATGGTGTGGTATGTTTAAAAAACCATAGTTTTCAACTTAAATAATATAAAACTTTTATATATTATAGTATAAAATAAAAATTTACTATAGTATAAAATTTTCAACTATATTACATTACTTTTAATTCTAATTCTAACTCAATTCTTAAATACGTTTAGGTTCCATAAGTGAATGTATTATGCTAACAAAAATCACATTTATTGTTTGGAGGGCTTGAAAGTGGAAGGGCAAAATGGGGAAAGATGGGAAAGTAAAGATAATCAGAGAAGCTGTGGATAGGAATAACGTAAGGAGGATTAAATGGGGGGACGAGGACAGAGGTAAACAGGGGAAAGAAGTGTGACTGGGGGACAAGAAAGCGGCATTTGAAGTCGCTTTGCCGGGTGCTGACCAGGACAGCTAACCTCTTCCCTCCATCACCTCATTTTCCATCATTACCCTTTTCTCTCTCTATTAATTAATTGTTTTTAAAAATAAAACACAATGATTTTATAAGGAAAAGAAAATTGTGGAATTATTTTGGTTAAAAGGGTTTTTGTTTTTGTTTTATTTATTTATTTATTATTTGGTCTGAGAAGCATCATTAACTGCCACAGGGGACTCTGCACGCTTGGGGGGCAAATACATTCAGAGCTTATGCATGCCCTCGTTACAACCATCATCACCCCCACGTCACCTTCAAAGCCTTGAATTTCGTCCATATTTCTTTCCTCTGCTCTCTCAGATTCTGTATTTAGTGCTTGGAGATCAAAGATGTTTGGGGAATGAGAACCAAGGAAAATATCTTTTCAAAAAGAAGACAAAAGATAGGAAATGAGTTGTCTCAGTTTAAAAAATGAGTTAAAACTTACAACAGATATTTTTTATGTTAGCAATAATACGATCCTAATATGTTAAAATTATTATGTATATAAAGATCATAAATGGAAGCATAAAAATTTGACATACCTCCGATCATTGCTTCGAATGTGAAATTCAAGCCTTGGGTTGTTGTTATCGACAGTTGCTCTACTAGTTTAGATGTTTTTATCACTCAAACACTTATTACGATGGTGCATAAAAATGAATATAAGAGAGAGGTGATAGAAACCAAACTAAAAATTGTTCAATCGTATGAACAAGAAAAACTTTTCTTTTTCTGCTTATCAAATCCTTCCATCAACGATTTTTTATATAACTTCTAAAATTCAGTCACCAAGGTTTATTATGGTTTAATGAAAACATAAATATGAGACCATTTATGTAAAACCATTACACCAATTAAATTGGTTTCAATTTTAAAAACCGTTGGTAACGTATAAACGGTTACATTCTCCCACTGGTCTCCATATTTAACCGTTTAAACGCAACTTGCAGGAAATAAATACATGAATCATGACGATAGTTCCTCTAAATGTGAGTATTATCTTTCATGTATTACTATGTATTATTTTTTCAGACTTTATTTCCTATATGATAACTTAACTTTATGAATAAACCCAATGTTTATTCTTGGTCCTACTAAATGTGAATTTTCCTCTAATAAATTTATGCGCAAATCAAATATAAGAAAACATCACAACTAAATAAGAGTTTTATTAAGACTGTAAATTGTACATACAAACAAATTACATTATGGAACCAAGTCCCATCTAAACTACATGATCCTTAAATGACTTTTGTAGCATTTATTTTGTCAAGAGATCTGCAATCATCAATTCAATGTTTATATGCTCTATGACCACTTTATTTTCCTTAATTTGTTTCCTTATGGCTAAGTGCTTAATGTTGATGTGTTTACTTCGACTGCCACTCTTATTATTCTTAGCCATAAAGACAGCAGCTGAATTGTCACAATATATTCTTAATGGCCTAGACACAGAATCTATAATTCTGAGGCCTGACATGAAAGTCTTCAACCATACACCATGCGAAGTACCTCAAAACATGAAACGAATTCTGCTTCCATAGTGGAGGTAGCAACTAATGTTTGCTTTCCACTCCTCTAGGATATAGCTCCTCCAGCTAGCATAAAGATATAACCAGATGTTGAATCAACACAGCCAGCATAGTCTGAATCAGATTTGCCAATCACTTTCAGATTGTTGGTTCATCTATACATAAGCATGTAATCTTTTGTACCTTCAAGGTACCTCATCACTTTTTTTGCAGCCCTCTAATTGTCAATGCTTGGATTACTTTGATATCTGCTTAACATTCCTACAGCAAATGCAATGTCAGGTCTTGTACAGACCTGAGCATACGTAAGGCTTCCAACAGCTGAAGCATAAGAAATATTGCGCATATGATTTTTCTCTAAATCATTCCGTGGCCATTGGTTTATACTAAATTTATCACCTTTTACAATTGGTGCTATACTAGGTGAATAATCTTTCATCTTGAATCTTTCTAAAACTTTATTGATATAGGTTTCCTGTGATAATCCCAGAATACACCGAGATCTATCTCTATGGGTCTTAATGCCAATAACATAAGATGCCTTACCCATATCTTTCATTTTGAAACTCTTGGAAAGAAATTATTTTACCTCATATAGTAACCCTTTTATCGTTGGTTGCAAGGAGGATATCATCCACATATAAGACAAGAAAACAGATTTTGCTCCCACTGACCTTCTGGTATATACATTGATCCATGATATTTTCTTCAAAACCAAATCAAGTGATAATATCATGAAATTTTAAGTACCACTAACGAGAGGCCTGTTTCAATCCATATATGGATTTCTTAAGTTTGCAAGCTAATTGCTTACCATCACTAGAGGAGAATCCTTCATGTTGTTTTATGTAAATCTCTTCCTCTAGATTACTATTGAGGAACTCCGTTTTCACATCTATTTGATGTAACTCAAAATCAAAATAGGCAACAAATGCCATAATCACACGAAGGGAATCCTTCTTAGATACAAGAGAAAGGGTCTCCGTGTAATCTACACCCTCTATCTAAGTGAACCTTTTAGCAACAAGCCTTGCTTTATATATTTCAATGTTGTCCAATGAGTCTTTCTTTGTTTTGAAGACCCATTTACATCCAATGACTTTTACACCATTAGGCAACTTGACAAGATCCCAGACTCTATTAAATGACATAGAGTTCATTTCTTCTTTCATGGTATCATACCACAAGTTTTAAAAAATCCAATAAGTTCAGATCGATAATATAAACTGAATATAGTATCTAAAAAATTAAAGGAAAAACCCAATAATACAAGTCTTGAAACAGAAATTAAATTCCTTGAAAAACTTGGAATATAAAATGTGCTTTCCAATTCTAATACAAAACTACTACTTAAAACTAATTTGCATGTTCCAACTGCCTCCACATGTAAGCATATCTTATTGCCTAAGTAGATAAACTGCTCACTGCTCACTGCCCACTAGCTTCCTTAGGTTTTGTAACCCCTACGAGGAATTAGTGACATAGATTGTAGAACCAGAGTCAATCCATCATGTGTTATGGCTAAATCAACCATATTAGATTCAAAACAAACAAGTGAGAATTGAGTACCTTTCTTCGCAAGCCATTTCTGATATTTAGGACAATCCTTTTTTATGTTCCCTTTTTTTTTTACAAAAGAAGCACCTGGATTCCTTTTTGATATTAGCCTGTGCAGATAATTTACCTTTTCCCTTGTTCTTGGCTTGTCCCTTATTCTTCCCTTGAGTTGCCAGATGCACTGTCTCTCCTGCCTCCATAACAAGTCTTCCTTCTTCCTGAACACACATGGTCATCAACTCGTTGATGGACCACTTATCCTTATGTATGTTGTAGGATATTTTGAAAGGTCCATATTGTTGTGGAAGAGTGTGTAACGCCCTCTTACAGACGTCATAGATATCATTACATTCATTCCTTAATACTTTTAAGTCAAGATAAACTATTTGATTAAAACATAATTTGACAACATAACCCATGATTCATGCATACATTTTTTTATATTTATATAAATCAATATTTAATAAATTACTCAATTATAAACATTCTTTAAATAGTTTATCATACCAAATAATAAATCCATAAAAAGGACACAACATTCAAAATCTGTGGGCTAATTGGTATTGATATTAACCAAAACTAAACAACATGCTCCGGCAACAACACCATAAATTTATTCGCGTGCAAGTATACATGGTCAGAATGAATAAAGTGGGAGTAGAGTAATTAATTTCAATATCTCTATTTAAAATCAATTGCTAAGAGCTTATTAAGCAAGTTCTAATAATTGGCCACAAATAAAATCATAGGTCTCCCAATTCTGCAAATCTCTAAGTTGCATTTCTTAAACCCATACTTAGAATCCTCATTTTCTATGTGTTAATCCTAAATGCAAAATAAACTAATTGGTGATCAAGCAATTAGAGACACTAAACTTAAGGAAACACAAATAAATGGAAAATAGAAATCAACTCGCAACAATGTAGACAATAACCAAACACAATCTCAACTTGGGTCTATACCTCTTTAGACTAAGAAACTTAACCACACATAATCACAAATGAAATTTAGCAACACCAATAATCAAACATTTCTAGAAAATACAAAGATTTAGAGAATAAAAATAGAAGAAAATCAACAAATAGAGGTGTCACAGTCTTCAAAACCTTTTCCCCAAACCTTCTTCTTCCTTCTCTTTGAAGCTTCAAATTGTCCTCTTAAATGGTGTCTTCAAAAGAAAAATAAAATAGCTAATCTAAGACTAACACTAAAATCAAACACAAAAACTAACAGTAATTTTATTTATTTTTACAAAAGAAAGGAGTTATTCTCAAAGTTAGAAACTAAGAATTTCTCTAAATTGTGCCTCTAACTCCTTTCTTCTTCCTAAAACCTTAGAAAAGAGCTATTTATAGGCTTCCAAACACTTGGGGATTTTTGTCTTCAAATTAGCCTCAAAATAAACACAAAATTGAAGTTAGAACAAGGACGCACAAGGGCCAGGGAGATTTGGAGCTACTGCATGCCTTACTTTTGGTGCGACTAGCCAAGGAATCAACACATGCGGCTGTACAATTTGATTTGGAGCAGCCACATGTCTCGCTATTGGAAAGGCCTAAAGCCTTTCTCGTGTAGATGTAAGGTTTGGATAGCATGTGGGCACCCATGCTCTATGACTCTACACGGGGGCAAGGAATTTGAGGCATCGAGGCGCGAATTCTAGCTCCAACCTTCTCTTTGTCCCCTCAAATTGCCTTCTTGCCCCAATTTCTAAAGTTTACCTACAGAAATGAGTATAAATGAAATATTATAGGGAAATCTAAATAAAATGTATTCAAATATATTTTAAAATCGATCAAAATAAACAAATAAAACTAAAAATAAGAAAATAAAATCAATTAAAATAAAAAATAGTAAGGTTAAATAAAATAACTAAAAATAACATAACATAAAATAAATCTCAAGGACTAAGAACTGTGTTATTTCCATAGAGTTATCCACCTATCACTCAAAATAAATTAATTATGAATTAATTTATAATTGTTATATAATAAGATTATTTAATAATAAATAATAATTAATTTTGAAAGCCACATACAGTGGGTCTCACCACTTTGTTGTCCATACTGCTACAGGGAAAGGTTTCCATTGCACTCTAAGACTTGTTCTCAAAGTTTTCTTTTCTAGAAATTTCTAATTTTGATAAATGTGATTTATTCAAAAATAGAAATATAAATTTGGAAACAAATTAAATTGGGTAACAAGCAGACTTTTTCTCTCTCCTTTTCCTCTCATTGGCGTGACACACATACATATGGTATTTGTGTGTGCATTGTGAAGCAGCTAAGGAATAAGAAACTTTATCTTTTATTCTAATTCAATATGTCATATTTAAAATTAAAGTAGAAGAAGTTTCTAATTGGATCTTTCATTCTTTATAAATAGAAGCCTCATCTATTCATTCTACACGAGATTAAGAGTCTTAGTTAGACAAAAACTCTCCCAAAATCCTTATAGCGTCAGGCATGTAGAGAAAGAAAGAAATAGAAGAAGAGTAGAGTTCTTCCATTGCCAATCTCACTTTGCTCATATGATAAGATTAGTGGGAGACCAAAAAGAGAAGAGTGGTCTTTAGATACTTTAATTCCCTTTTACGCCCACATGTTCGTTAAATCGGTGTCGAGGACTAGAAGGGAGATGGTGATTTCATTTAGAGTATATTTCCCGATGAAGATTTTTGACCTTTTTGACACAATCGCGCAAGCACAAATTGTATACATATTTGTTAAAAATTAAATTAATATATTCTATAGCATTGTTTTATAAAATAATTTATCAAATATTTTATTATATGTCTTCCGCATCTTTAAACGTTTCTATATATTTTCTCTAAAAACATTGTAAAAAACTAACAACAACTACGAAGGCTAGTATTACCCAATTGTATCAGGGTATGTAATGCAAAGTTTTGAATGCCTCGTTGATGTTAACCGCATGCACTTAACAAAAGTTTGGAGCCAAAGTTGCTGTCGGCTATATATAGAGCCAACTCCTTCCATTGATTCACGACAAATGAGAGAGAGGGGGAGAGAGAGAGAGAGAGTTGTAAAGGTGTGTGCGCATGTTTAGCAGGAAAATGATACAATAGGATCCGATAATATAGCAGGAATTAGTAATAATTTTGATTGTCTCTCAAGTGTGACGGGTATATTTTTCTTTTACGTGTAGTGTTGGTCTTTATGATAAAGTGCTCCTAATTTAATAAAAGTAGATGTTACGTTCTCCACATTGTGGAAGATAAGTGAAAGATACGTGCTCGATTTTTTATGTGCCTTTTTAGGTGTTTTTCTGTTTGTGGAGTCCAATATATACTCTTTCTCTTTGAATTTTCCTTCAAGTTTTTAGATAGGATCAATTGTCTTTCAATGTTGCCCCTAGCGAATGAATAATGTACTTGGAATCTCAAGCACTCTTTTTGCTTCACTTGCACGAAACCCTCCTGCAGCGAATATAGTGCAAAGATTTTCTTCTGTCTACCTTGTGGGTTAAAGAATTGATCATCCGATGCTATAAAGAAGGATTCAAAAAGTTAGGTATATAAAGTAGCTCACATCCTCTAGTCGATTCAATAGCTTCGTTAACAATGTTCTTTTTAAATCTATCGGTTTGAGGGATTTCCGAGCACCAAATAGACCGTTTCCTGTAGTTGGAGGGTGGGTCAAGGGTGTGTGGGGTAATTTTTTGTATTTCCTTTTTATGTTTTGAAATTTAACTTTTCTTTTAAAAAAAACCTTTTTTATTTAAAAGAAGTTTATACACTTTTTCGGGGGTGTTTGGAAGGTGGTGGGAACCGGTGGTGGGAACCACTTTTATTGTAGCATGTGAAAGCTTTACACTGTAGCAATTTTTTAAATTGTTACTGTAGCATGTGAGAGCTTTACACTGTTTATGACTGAGTTTGTGGTGGAAACCGCCCACTACAATGCCAAACAGGGGTTCATCTTCCATCCAAGTTTTCTTGAAAATTGAAGAAATTCAACCATGGTACAAATTTGGATTTTAGCTACTTCACAAAGCTAATAAAAAATCTCAGATGATGCCACGTTTGGCAAGAGAGAAAAAATAATAAGAAATAAAATATATAAATTCAAGCAAGGAAAAATTGGAAAAAAAAAAAAAAAAAGACTCACTTATTTTTTTATCGTGTTTGGTATAATTCCCATTCCAATCCTCTCAACTTTGAAATGATGAAATTTGAAATCCTATATTCAAGATTTTGAATCCTTCACCTGCTCCTCTTCTCTAATCTTTTCTTCTTCTTTTTTTGTGGAATAACAATGAATCTGAAAATGCATCTAGTATTTCTTTCATCAATATTTTTTTGTTCCACCTTTTTCTCATATTAATAGGATTAGAGATGGCAACAAGACGGGGTGGGGTTGCGAAATGCTTTTCCATCCTCATCCCCTTTGAACAAAAACATCCCATCTCTGCTGAACAAATTAATATTAAGAATAATATAAATATATTATATTTGAAGTAATATAATATAATTTAGAGTTTTATTTTTTTGAATAATTTTTAACAAAGACGTTTCTGCAACCAAATCTTTGTATACCCAGAAAAGACAATATTAAAAAACAGATTGGGGTTTTGGGACCAAAACAGGGGGTGGGTGGGGGTGGTCCACGTGAAAAAATTACAAGTAATTGTCACGTAATGGTCCAAACTCTAGGAAATCTTAGAGCCTGTTTGGTTCGAGTATTTAAATAGAGTATTTAAATGAATATTTAAATTTTTGTGAGATAAAATACTGTAGTAAAATAATTTAAACCTTAATTCGAGTATCAAAACAAACGACCCTTAAACTTCAAAGTCTCACACACATAACATACGTAGACTGATGTACTATAACTATGTACATGATCATGGTACGTATTATGTATATGTGCATGATGTATATTATATGGGTAAAATATACACATATATAGATAGGAGCGGAATCAAAGTGAAGATATCGTTGGAAAAGAATATAAAGCTAAAAAAAAGAATAATTAATGTGGGTGAAGAACTTTGCTTAGATCCACAGATTTTGCGGGGCTGTGCCACGACAAATGGACCCAATGCTGGAATAAGTCTGCTTTTTGCCGGGCGACTTTATATATGTATTTATACATAATATATATATATATATATATATATATATATATATATATATAATAAGTTTCTTTACATTTCTTCTTGTTTTTTTTTTTTTTTTTGCTCAACACCTTTGGTTAAACAAATCCACGATTCCAACCCTGGTTAGTCAACAAATGCTAGCTTATAATAAAATCACAAAATTAAAAGATATGTTATCCCCTTTACATTTTTTTTTAAATAGAAACAAATCAAGTGATGAAGGCTAGCTTGACTAATAACCTTAGACAAACTTGCTTGTGGAAGAACAAGTACACATTGATGATATTGGACACATTGATAATTGTATTGAAATTATGGGGGTGTTTGGCAGTGGTGGGAACCACTCAGTTCTCACCACAATCTTAGTTATGAATAGTATAAAGCTCTCACATGCTACAATAACAATAAAAAAATATGCTACAGTATAAAACTCTCACATGCTACAGTAAAAGTAGTTTCCACCACTGGTTTCCACCACCCTTCCAAACACCCTATATATTGCCTCGTCCCTCACAAATTAGTGGTACCCGTCAATAGGACCTATGTAGGCACCTAAATGAGTGACAGAACAAGTCAAATACATGTGTTCTTGATGATATTAGAATCCTATAACAATGACACTATTTTCATCAGCTCAACAACATTGTTCAACACCGTTTATACTTAACAAAACTATACTAACGCACGAAGATATGAACAAACAAATCAATGCCCTAAGAGAGAGAGAGAGAGAGAGAATATGCATGGTAATTTGAAATTCAGCAAATTTGTGTACTTTCGTAATAATAATCCTTAGCATTGGCTATAGTTTTTTTTATCCCCATCAGTGATACATTGATAACAAACATGTACAGAAAGACCATGGTACATAATAAGGTCTACCAATTCAAACTACTTCTTGTTACTCTACATTGCTTACTACTATTATTTGGAGAACACTTTTTTAATTAGTACATGTATGAATATATGCATACATAACGTCATAGTGTTTCATTAAACTGTTTAATTCACTATCATTTAAGGTTTTTTTTTTATTTTTTTATTTATTTTTACTATTATTAGAGAATTCTACAATAGAATATGAGAAAAAAAAGTATTTTATCCATAAGACACCTTTAAAATTTTAAATTACATCAAAATCAAATTAGATTAACAAAATCATGATAAATGTTTAACAAACCAATCCACCGAAATATGATGTTCGTAAAATATTCTCTCAATACTCTGCGATAAATTTTTGTTTAATACAAATTTGTGCGTGATGCTTCCAAGGTAAGGTTATTTTTTATCTATTTATTTAATATTTATTTTTTGCTGACAGGCAAGAGGCTTAGCTTAGGGTGTGCGTACAGGGGGGGGATTGTCCTTGTCAACGCAAGCTTACAATATGTGTGCCCTGGCCAATAAAGAGCCGACACGTTTGCTTTTGTAAAAAACTTTGGCGTTAGAGGTTTGGCACGTGGCTGTCATAAAGTACCTTCTCACTGCGGCGACGAAGGTCAATGCCTTGCCTCCTCCACCCGTGTGGGTGGCCCGCACGTGTGAAAATATGTGTTTGACTGTTCAATATTTATCTCCATCTTCGTCCTTGCATATCAGTCTCCTTCTTTGACTATGATTTTGTTCCAAACAAAAACAAAAAAAACAAACAGTCGTACACTTTATTTATTTCCTTCCTTCTTTCTTTTCAGAATAACTTGTGCCTCTTTATTAAAACTAGTTTTCTAATATTGACAAATCTTTTTTTGCTTGGGGAAAATTTGTTATTTATTTATTTCTTTTTAAAATAATTTGCACCCTTTATTAAAACTAGTTTTCTAATATTGACAAATCTGTTTTTGTTAGGGGAAAATGCTAACAAATCTGACATCCCAAAAATAAAGAGAGGCTGAATTCATTGACCTCACCTACTAGATTGTTTTTGGCACATTTTTTTCTACCTTAAATTGTTGGTGATTTAGCTTTGAGTGGCTCCATTCGCGCTCTTGATTTGATTTTTTATACCTTCTTTTAAAATAAATTTTCATATTAGAAAAAAACCTTGAATAAAAATTAATTATGTATCTTTTTTCAGGCCGTGTACACCTCTACGTGTCTCTCTAAAAAAGCAACCTCTTGATGCATTAATCCTTTACTTTTTTTTCTTTTTTCTTTTGTGAGTATATTGTTTTGTTTGATAATAAGATTTGAGTTTAATTTTGTCGCAAACATCAATTAACAATAATTTCTTTGCTATATGTCATGCATTTGCTCTGCTGTTTATTTGTTTGGTTATTTTGTTGATTGTTCTATCGTTTGTTTGTTTGGGTTTTTTTTTTTGCTTATTTTTTTAAATATAATTAGTAGATATAATATTTTTCAATGAAATATAACCAATATATTTTTTTTTAATTTATGAATTTCTTTTATGTATGAAAATGCTTCATGCTTAAAATTTCAACAAAAAAATAGATAGATTAAAAAATAAGATTATTAAAATAATGAAAGATAAAATGATGAGCATGAAAAGAAAAATAAGGTGGGAGGAAGTAATAATCTATGTGGAGTTTCTTCTTTCCTTTTTCTGTGGACTTGTTTCTGCGTTAAATTATTTGGCAAATGTTGAATGTGTGGGTGTTTTCTTTTTCTTTTTTTTCCTTTTTTCTTTTTTAGGGGAATTAAGTTATAGAGGAAATTGGGAACGTTGTTGGTGTGATTGGAGTTGTAGAAGAACCTGATCGGTATTTCTTTTTCCTCATTGACTTTTCATTGTTTATGACATTCGTTTTATATAAATGCATCAGTTGCAATATGCAGTTTTTTAAAATTAAAAAAAAAGGAACCCTTTTTTTTAAGAATTAGAGGGTAATTATGAATGTGATTAAAGTAGTTGCTGAATTGGAGAAGTTTGTAGGTTAGTGATTCTGGGTAATAGTAGATATGCTGGACTGCAAATACTGGAACTGCAGTATTATTCATTATTTGCTTATTTTTTTTTTGTATATTGTCATAGTTATATAAGCTGGCCACTTTGGCTTATCAGTTTTGGATTCCTGTCCTTTTGAGTGGAACCACAACTTTTACATTTTAGTAAAAGGAAAAGTACTGGATTCTTACAAGGAACAGAATTTGTTATTTTTTGTATTATCATTCTTCTCCTTTGTTTTTCTTTTTCTTTTTTTTTTATTTGATGATCAACTAACTCTAAAAAAGGTTCAAAACTAATGAATTTGTCCATCTCCAGCCATAGTTGGCTGATCTTGCTCAGATGTGTTTGGAAGTGTTTTGATAGTGATCGGATTTTGCATAAATCCGTTCTGTGTTGTTTGTTGACTTATTGATGGGCGGTGGATGCGGTGGCGTGCAGTGAAGATTTTATCCTTTTTTTTTGGCCGGTATCTGGTGATTTTTTTTGTAAATTTATTTGTTCATTTTTGGATTCTTTCCTTTTTTATAGTTTTAATAAGTTTTTTATAATCTATCAAATGCCACGCTACTGTAGAGTTTGGAATAGTAGTAGAAACCGTTGATTAAAACTACTTTTACTGTAGCATGTGAGAGTTTTACACTGTAGCAATTTTTTTTTATTGTTACTATAGCATATGAGAGCTTTACACTATTCATAATTGAGTTGGTGGTGGGAACGGTTCTCACCACTCAACCAAATAACCAGTACATCGGCAACCAAAGACTGTCAAAAATTTTTAGTTCAAAATAAAATAAAATAAAATAAGATAGTAGTGGCAGATTCTGCTTTGAAGCTTGACGGATTTCGACCCAGAATCTAGATGGTTTCGTGCCGACACTTGGTGAGTTTTGCTCCTGCGGCCTGCACTGATTGTAAGTGTAACACCCCTATGTGGGGGTTAACAGTTTTAAATAAATAAAAATAATTTTAAATTTTATATTATTTAAATCAATTAAACAATGCCCATGGGTCTTTAAACAACAAGAAAAATAAAAATAAACGTTTTAAATACAAACCACAGTTTTTAGTGTAGCACCAAATATATATAATTACAGTCATCATCACCATAGTACAATTCCCAAATAACTTAACACAGCCATAAAAAAAAATAATACAACTCTTACATGTTGTAGATAAGTTGTAATTAAACAGGGTCTTCTAACACGAAAACAGCAGGATTGTTTTCGCTTATTCCTCTTCAAATATGTTGCACTGAGTTCCACCTGAGATATGAAGATATGATAGGGATGAGCATCGACATGCCCAGTAGGGAAATCATGACTCACCTTATGGTTTATCCATTACCACATTAAAAACTGCATGGTTAGTAGGTTACATCATATTCCAGATTATGAGGTTTATTATGATCACATCTTATGGATACCGTAGTTAATCATTACCAAGTGTCATAATTACACATTTATACAAATATTACCAATCATCATTGTTCCTAGGTATCCATGTTAAATTGAGTATCACTCAACTCATCGAAACCCAAATGGGCGCACTTGATCACCCCATAAACATTCCAAGGGTGTTCCGGTGAGGGGACATTAAGCCCTGAGTCCTCACCAAATCAATTCCTGTACAGTGTGTTCTGGGACTTTCAACCCAAGGAAGCGTCATCACCTTCCCCCTATTTTACCTTTTTGGGTATTCATGCCCAAGGACGTAACCGCCGCCCTCTTCATGTCTCACCATTTCTCTATATTAAATCATTATTAATAGAGTCAGTTTTCCTAACCATGCTTCTCAATTTATAACATGTGTCAATTCATTATGTTCCTCGCCGTACAATACAAGACGAGTCCATGTCATAGTTTCATATGTGATACTCATATAATATCAGTTCAACATAGATATATATATATTGCGGCAAAACAATCAATTTTAATTCTATAAAAACCTCACAAAAATGAGTAATAGAATCCCTACCTTTCAAGCTTATCAACAATCTTTTAATCCTGGAATCAATTAACGTTAGCTCCACACATCCTTGACCCTAAGGCATGCATAAGGACAATTAAAACTAAAGCACAACGTATAATCACATTCATAAGTGAGTTATGTGTAAACCCGTCTACTAGTGCCATTAAAGTATTTTTATGCATTAAACATGGAGAAAATGCATACTAAAAACTAAGTTTAGATTAAAGAAAACCTACCTCAAAACTTCTTTGAAAAGCACCAAAGTTTGGGTTATCAATCAAGCTTGAATTAACTTTAAAACCGCCTCGATCATCGTTGGGAATTATAATTGTCTTGGCCACAAAGAGAGCTTTGTGCTCTATGTCTTTAGTTAGAAATTTGAAGTGAGAAGGGAGAGAATGAGAACTAGAGAAGAAGGTGGTGATAGTTAAATAAAAAGATATCAAAATGCTTAAGAGGAATGAGATGTTTACGGGGAAAAGTTGTAAGAAGAAACAAAAGAGTCTTAAAGGAAAATATCATCTTGTCTCCCATGAAGACTTTTAGCAAATAATGCCAACATAATTGAGGGGATAATTGGAGTGAATTATAGAAGAAGATAAGGAAATAATTAATTAGGTGGTTGAGAAATATCTCCATGTCTTCTATGAATTGACGGAAAATAATTCAATGTCCCCTTCGGATACCTTTAGCAAAATGAGAAGAAGTCTATATAATTGAGCAATAATTTAGGGAGACAAGATTGGTAGAAGTAAGTGTTGGTAAGTTTTGAATGTTTCTTAGGAAGACTTGGTAAGAAAATACTAAAATGGTATTTTTTTTTAAATGATCATAAACAACTTAGTAATTTTAAATAGTCACATTTTATTCATTAAATTTTACAAAATTATGCCCGTTAAAAATACGGGTGTTACAGCTCTCCCCTCCTATAAAAATTTCGTCCTCGCAATTTCGTACACTGATTACAATGTTAAAACAAATGTGGGTACTTTTCTCTCATTTCAGATTCAAGTTCCCATGTGGCTTCCTCCACATCATGGTGTTGCCACATCACTTTCACCAGAGGAATTCCACGACGACGTAATAATTTTATTTCATGATCCAGTATTTGAACTGGAATTTCTTCATAATTCGTATCTCCTTGAATTGGCACATCTGTCCACATGATCACATGTGAAGGGTCGGGTTCATACTTTCTCAACATCGATACATGAAACACATTATGTACATGAGACAATTGTGGTGGTAGGTCTAAACGGTATGCCAACGTTCCAATGCGTTCCACAATCTCAAACGGTCCTGTATACCTTGGTGCTAACTTTCCTTTAACACCAAATCGAGATACACCTCGTTTTGGTTTCACTTTTAAGAACACAAAGTCTCCGATCATGAACTCTAAAGGTCGCCTCCTCTTATCTGCATAACTCTTTTGTCGACTTTGAGCTGTCTGAAGACGTTCGTGAATAATCTGGATCTTGTCCGTTGTTTCTCTGATAAACTGAGGCCCAAGTTCAAGACGCTCTTCCTTTTCAGCCCAACACAATGGAGATCTACAAGGTCTACCATATAAGGCCTCATATGGAGCCATTCTAATACTTGCTTGGTAACTGTTGTTATATGCGAATTCAACATATGGCAGCTGTGCAGCCCAATTTGTTCCAAAGTCCAGCACACAAGCCCGAAGCATATCCTCGAGAATCTGAATGACACGTTCAGATTGTCCATCTGTTTGAGGATGAAAAGCTGTACTAAAATTCAATTGAGTTCCCAAGGCCCTCTGCAATCCTCTCCAAAATTTTGACGTGAAACGTGTATCTCTATCGGAAACTATTGACATTGGCACTCCATGCAATGTCACTACCTTTTCCACGTACAATTGACATAATTTTGAGACACTATAATTAGTTCTGATTGGGATGAAGTGGGCTGTCTTAGTTAAACGATCTACAATTACCCAAACGGCGTCATGCCCTATTTGAGTCTTAGGAAATCCAGTAACAAAGTCCATTGTCACATGATCCCACTTCCATTCTGGAATAGGTAAGCTCCTCAACTCGCCTCCAGGCTTTTGATGTTCCGCTTTAACCTGTTGGCACGTCATGCACTTAGAGACAAAGGTTGCTACATCTCGTTTCATTCCTCGCCACCAGTATTGTCGTTTTAGATCCATATACATTTTTGTGCTTCCAGGATGAATAGCAAACTTTGAACGGTGAGCCTCATCTAGCACCGCATGCCTGAGATATGGATCCTCTGGAACAACTAATCTTCCTTTGTAAAGTAAAAATCCTTCTGGCTCAATCTGCCATCCATCCAGTTGTTCTCCATTTTGTATTTGTTTCCAAACCCTACGTAATCCTTCATCGTGCCATTGTCCTTGTTTTACTTTCTGAATTAACGTAGGAGTTGCTATCACATTGAATAAGAAAGCTCTCTCGTTATCTTCATAATATTGCAAGTTGAAGTCGGCGATGGTGACTCGTCTCCAATCTTCCAATGCTAAACTGGCTATACGTCCGTTGTTCTTACGACTTAGAGCATCTGCCACGGCATTTGCTTTTCCAGGATGATATTGGATACTAAAGTCATAGTCCACCATGTACTCAGTCCATCTTCGTTGTCTTAGATTGAGATCCTTTTGAGTAAACAAATATTTCAGACTTTGATGATCTGAATATAGCTCGAACTTTGCGCCATATAGATAACATCTCCAAATTTTGAGTGCGAAAACCACAGCAGCTAACTCAAGATCATGTGTGGGGTAGTTCCTCTCATGGGGTTTCAACTGGCGTGAGGCGTAGGCAACTACTCGTCCATGCTGCATTAACACACAACCCAAACCGTTTCCTGAGGCATCAGTGTATACTGTGTAAGGCTCCTCGTTGTTAGGTATGATCAGCACAGGTGCACTAGTGAGTCTTCGTTTCAGTTCCTCAAATGCTTCTTCACATTTATCATCCCACACGAACTTGACATTCTTCCTTGTGAGTTTTGTTAATGGAGAAGCAATCTTTGAAAAATTCTCTACGAAGCGTCGATAGTATCCAGCTAGTCCGAGGAAACTTCGAATCTCTGACACGTTCTTTGGTCGTTCCCAATTTAGCACTGCTTCAATTTTGGAGGGGTCCACTGAGATGCCTTCTTCAGAGACAACGTGTCCAAGGAACTTGACCTTTGTCATCCAGAAATCACATTTTTCTCTTTTTGCATAAAGACCATGTTCTCTCAACGTTTGTAGAGCGATCCTCAAATGCTCAGCATGTTCTTCTTCATTTTTAGAATAGATCAAGATATCATCTATGAAAACAATGATAAATTGATCTAAGTACGGTCGAAAGACACGGTTCATCAAGTCCATGAAAGCCGCTGGTGCATTAGTCAACCCGAAAGGCAAGACAAGAAACTCAAAATGACCGTAGCGAGTCCGAAAAGCTGTCTTTGGAATGTCCTCTTCTCTTATCTTCAGTTGGTGATATCCAGATCGTAAGTCAATCTTTGAGAAATAGCAAGATCCTCCTAACTGATCGAACAACTCATCAATTCGGGGTAGAGGGTACTTGTTCTTGATAGTCAATCGATTAAGCTGGCGATAATCGACACAGAGCCTCAACGATCCGTCATGTTTCTTCACAAAAAGTACTGGAGCTCCCCAAGGTGATGTACTTGGTCGAATAAATCCTTTTTCCAGTAATTCGTCCAACTGCTTCCTCAATTCCACTTTCTCAGCAGGTGCCATTCGATACGGGGCAATAGAAACAGGCGCTGCTCCTTGAGTTAAGTCGATGACAAACTCAATTTCTCTATCAGGCGGAAGTCCGGGCAATTCATCTGGAAAAACATCTGAAAATTCGTCCACCACAGGAGTGTGAGAGGATAGGTCACTCTTCTTTAGTTCTCCATCTGAAGCAAAGATCGTCCCAAGATTGGTGAAATTCCTTCGTCCTCCAATACAAGCCTTTAGCACCGGGGCTGGCGTCACTGTTCCTGTTTTTGCTTGAAATTCGATGACTTGTCCATTCTTGGTGAATAAAGAGACACGTTTCCTATGACAATCTACTATTGCCTGGTATTTAGTTAGCCAATCCATTCCTAAGATTACATCAAACTCTGTCATAGTTATTACATATAAGTCAGCCGATAGTTTATGTTCTCCTATAACAATACACACTGATTTACAAATTATGGATACTTCAGCTATCCCGCCCATTGGTGTACTAAGGGTTAATGATGAACTACATGTCTCAGTTTCTAATTGTAGTACGGAAGCAAATAACATAGATATAAATGAATGAGTGGCACCAGTGTCAAATAATACATGAGCCCAAGAATGAGACACGTGAATCATACCGTCTACAACTGAGTGATCAGCCTGTTTTCCTTGTCCAGTTGTAGCCGTAATTGCATAAGCTTGTGCTGGTGCTTTTCCTTTATCACTTTTTCCTCGGTTTCCTTGGCTACTACTAGCCTTATTATTATTTCTCCCAGAAAAATATGGCCTTTGATTCACTGAGCCTTGTGGAGTCGGTTGGAAGTTCTGATTAGCATAAAAATTGGAACCCTGTGGCCGCTGTTGATAGTTGTACTGAGGCTGGAACCCTCGAGGTTGAGTTACTGAGACTTGGGAAGCTGGAGTGTTTTGCTGAGGCGCTCCACGATTTTGACTCCCTCCCCAAACAGTGGAGCCAAAATGACTTCCTTGTGGCCTTGGTGCAAAGGATGATTGTGTAGGGCGGTTAGGGCAATTTCTCCTCAGATGTCCCACTTGTCCACAGTTATGACAAGCATACGGTTGGAAACGACCACTGCCAGAAGATCCACCACCAATAGTCACTCCACTATGCTGAATGACTTGCCCTTGTGACTTCTCTTTCTTACTTATTTTCCTTTGACGCCCACCAGAACCCTTATACTCTCCATAGGAGTTATTTAGTTCTGTCTCTGCCCGCTGTGCCGCAGCTACAAGATCAAGAAAATCTGTTGATGGAACAGCAGCTATCATTTGTCTGATTTTCGGCCTCAGGTTATTTCTAAATTTTTCGCATCTCGCCATTGGATCCGATACAGCCCCGGGATTGTAGCGAGACAATTCTATAAATCGAGCATGGTATTCAGCAACTGTTGTATCTCCCTGCACCAGGTTTTCAAATTCTCGCATCATTGCTTGCCTATGGCTCTGAGGAATATAGGTGTTGCGAAAAATGGTTTCGAACTGCTCCCATGTAAGATTCGGCACGTCATAGTCGTCTTTCTGAAGATCCCACCATTCTTCGGCTTTACCCTCAAATATATATGTTGAAAAGCTAACCCAATACTCCCGTGGAATCCTCAAGGTGTCCAACTTCTTTTTGACTGCCTTTAGCCATTGTTCTGCTATGACCGGGTTAGGTTCTCCACTAAATGTGGGTGGTTTCTGCTTCATAAACTCCTTCAACAGAGTTAGATGTCGTTGTTCGGGATCACGAACCTCCACAGGTCTTTGCACATTTTGTAATGCTTGAAGAATTTGTCCTAAATTATTTACTTCTGGTGCAGCTGGCGGGGATTGTGTTGCATGTCGTAGTTGCTCATCTTCTTGAGCTTGTTCCATCGGTTCCGGTTGCTCAACTTCTTGAGCATGTTCAACCGGTTGTGATAGCTCAGACGATTGCATTTGACGTCTTGGTGGCATAGTTTCTACTGGCTGCGAAAATTTAACTAGGATCAGTACCAAATGATGATGACATTAACACCTAACTTTAAAACCATTCCCAAAGATTAATTTTTAAGGTGGTGCTATACCCCCTAGGTTAATCGAACCTAGGCTCTGATACCAAAAATTCTGTAACACCCCTATGTGGGGGTTAACAGTTTTAAATAAATAAAAATAATTTTAAATTTTATATTATTTAAATCAATTAAACAATGCCCATGGGTCTTTAAACAACAAGAAAAATAAAAATAAACGTTTTAAATACAAACCACAGTTTTTAGTGTAGCACCAAATATATATAATTACAGTCATCATCACCATAGTACAATTCCCAAATAACTTAACACAGCCATAAAAAAAAATAATACAACTCTTACATGTTGTAGATAAGTTGTAATTAAACAGGGTCTTCTAACACGAAAACAGCAGGATTGTTTTCGCTTATTCCTCTTCAAATATGTTGCACTGAGTTCCACCTGAGATATGAAGATATGATAGGGATGAGCATCGACATGCCCAGTAGGGAAATCATGACTCACCTTATGGTTTATCCATTACCACATTAAAAACTGCATGGTTAGTAGGTTACATCATATTCCAGATTATGAGGTTTATTATGATCACATCTTATGGATACCGTAGTTAATCATTACCAAGTGTCATAATTACACATTTATACAAATATTACCAATCATCATTGTTCCTAGGTATCCATGTTAAATTGAGTATCACTCAACTCATCGAAACCCAAATGGGCGCACTTGATCACCCCATAAACATTCCAAGGGTGTTCCGGTGAGGGGACATTAAGCCCTGAGTCCTCACCAAATCAATTCCTGTACAGTGTGTTCTGGGACTTTCAACCCAAGGAAGCGTCATCACCTTCCCCCTATTTTACCTTTTTGGGTATTCATGCCCAAGGACGTAACCGCCGCCCTCTTCATGTCTCACCATTTCTCTATATTAAATCATTATTAATAGAGTCAGTTTTCCTAACCATGCTTCTCAATTTATAACATGTGTCAATTCATTATGTTCCTCGCCGTACAATACAAGACGAGTCCATGTCATAGTTTCATATGTGATACTCATATAATATCAGTTCAACATAGATATATATATATTGCGGCAAAACAATCAATTTTAATTCTATAAAAACCTCACAAAAATGAGTAATAGAATCCCTACCTTTCAAGCTTATCAACAATCTTTTAATCCTGGAATCAATTAACGTTAGCTCCACACATCCTTGACCCTAAGGCATGCATAAGGACAATTAAAACTAAAGCACAACGTATAATCACATTCATAAGTGAGTTATGTGTAAACCCGTCTACTAGTGCCATTAAAGTATTTTTATGCATTAAACATGGAGAAAATGCATACTAAAAACTAAGTTTAGATTAAAGAAAACCTACCTCAAAACTTCTTTGAAAAGCACCAAAGTTTGGGTTATCAATCAAGCTTGAATTAACTTTAAAACCGCCTCGATCATCGTTGGGAATTATAATTATCTTGGCCACAAAGAGAGCTTTGTGCTCTATGTCTTTAGTTAGAAATTTGAAGTGAGAAGGGAGAGAATGAGAACTAGAGAAGAAGGTGGTGATAGTTAAATAAAAAGATATCAAAATGCTTAAGAGGAATGAGATGTTTACGGGGAAAAGTTGTAAGAAGAAACAAAAGAGTCTTAAAGGAAAATATCATCTTGTCTCCCATGAAGACTTTTAGCAAATAATGCCAACATAATTGAGGGGATAATTGGAGTGAATTATAGAAGAAGATAAGGAAATAATTAATTAGGTGGTTGAGAAATATCTCCATGTCTTCTATGAATTGACGGAAAATAATTCAATGTCCCCTTCGGATACCTTTAGCAAAATGAGAAGAAGTCTATATAATTGAGCAATAATTTAGGGAGACAAGATTGGTAGAAGTAAGTGTTGGTAAGTTTTGAATGTTTCTTAGGAAGACTTGGTAAGAAAATACTAAAATGGTATTTTTTTTTAAATGATCATAAACAACTTAGTAATTTTAAATAGTCACATTTTATTCATTAAATTTTACAAAATTATGCCCGTTAAAAATACGGGTGTTACATAGCTTTACTTCAAAGTATGATTTGGAGGCTTGGGGTTATCAAAATTTTGAGAGAAAATATGGAGAGGGGCAGTTTTTGTGAGGAGAAGATGAGTTGTTTTCTTGTTTCATGAAGAAAATTTGATGGAGCAAAAAGATAGGATTTTTTTCAACTAATACTTTTGACACATCATGGGCGCTAAAATGCCACAAAACTAGCCCCTCCTCATGTGGCTAGATCTGGTTTTACTAAGGGAAAGATGTGGCCAAATTTCCATCATAGAAGTGTCACTTTGATGGATATTTTCACTTAGCTCCTTAATTGCAAAAATAGCCAATCTAGGGACCAAATTGCAATTTTCAAAAAATTGGTCCCATACAAATCCAGAACCGGTTTCAAAGAGGGAGATGTTTTATTCTTTTCTAGCCTTAAGGTGTCCTTGTGGGTCCCATATTATTTTTACATAGTCCAAGTTTACACTGACAATATTTTTCCCATATTACTGGTATACTTCATATATTGCAATATTCTTCTCTATACAGTATATGAGGTTTTTTTTATTATTTTCCACACTAATCCTCATTCTTGAAATAGTATAATTTCTATATTGCTTAACTTTATACAGTATAATTTATGCATTGCTTAATCTACCAGCATAATTCTTATCCTGTATTACTCCATTATTGTATAATTTTTATATTTCTATACAGTATTTTGCTTAAACTATATTTCTATTTTAAAATCTATTGTAACACATTCTACAATATTTAAGCTTTCTCGCTTATTTTTATATCATTGCTTCCTTATTTAAGCCTATGGCATGACTTTTATCCTTAAAAATCCTATTTTCACTTTTATAGAATTTGCCATAAAAAATCTCATTTAAACAATAATCCTTGTTACACTCTTATGCTCTTAAATATTTAATAAATTTTCGAGCATAAACTTTAGCTAACAAAATTTGTATTTAAATTACTTAGCATAATTCTTAATTATTGCATATATAATGTATATAAATGCTCAGGTGTCATAGTCAGTGCCCCAAGAATGATCTTGAAAGGAAAGAGATGCAAAAGATTCCTTATGCATCAGCTGTAGGAAGTCTTATGTATACTCAAGTTTGTACACGTCCATATATAACCTTTATAGTGGGAGTATTGGGTAGATATTTGAGTAAGTTAGGGATGAAACATTGGAGAAGAACCAAACAGGGTATGCATTACTTGTAGAGAGGTAAAGACTTCATACTCAGCTATCAAAGATCAGATAGCATGGAGATCATTAAGTATTATGATTTCGATTATGTTGGATGCCACAGTAAACATTCTACGCCAGGCTATGTTTATATGCTAGTTAGAGGAGTTATTTCCTAGAAGAGTGCTAGGAAGACACTTATAGCTTCTTTCACCATGGCTGCAGAGTTTATAGCATGTTATGAAGCATTTAATCATTGGATATGGTTGCGGAACTTTGTCACTAAGTTGTGTATGATAAGTGGCATTGAAAGGCCATTAAAGATATATTGGGACAATAAATATCTAGTGCTATATTCCAACAACAATATAAGTTCTACAAAGTTAAAGCATATTGACATCAAGTTTCTAGTCGTTAAGGAGAAAGTTCAGAGTGGTCAGATTTCCATAAATATAAGGACAAACTCTATGCTAGCAAATCTGCTAATTAAGAGTTTACTACCTAAGGTTTTTCATGAGCACATTGCTCATATGGATGTTGGTTTATTTGATGATACTTTGGTTTAGTGGGAGTTAACTTTGAATTTTCTATGTTTTATTTAAACATTTATATATTTGTTTTGATTTTCTGCAAAATAAGGTTGATGGTTTATGGCTTATCTCTAAATTTGTTTATTCTTTATATGTTGTTGTTTAAATTATTTTTAAAGATTTTGGATTGATTTCACTAAAGATTAAAATAGAACCAATTGGAAAGAGGCATGGTTGAGATCGCATTACATGTAATTTCTACACTACTCATCCATACTTGATCTATGTTATTGAATATATTGGTATGATGACCATTGAAGGTTTAGTTATAATTTTATGTGACGAAAGCCGCTTTGATTCTATACTAATATAGGAGATGGACTAGATTAGAACTAAAGTATACTGTAAAGATAAATAGCATAAAGTTGCGCACCTAAAAAACTTGTGATGTAATTGTTTCAGGAATATATATAGCCAAGTGGGAGATTGTTGGGAAATTTTAAGTTTCTCATTATGTTGTGGGCAACATATTAAACATAACAATTATATTATGGCTATTTAATTATAATGGGCTATTTTTAAGTGATCTATTTATGGAAAGCCCATATGCTACTAACCGGATATGGGTTTAATAAGTGAATACCCAATACTGACCCAGCTACATTTTATAGTATCCTAGTAGAAAAGTATATAAAGGTATTATAAGTTATCGTCCCCACGACATTAAATTATTCTTTTAGCTTTCTCCTTTCCCTATTAAGAAGAGAAAGAACCCATTGAAGAACTAAGATGATCAGATTAAGGAAGATAATAACATGTTTATCTATTATCACAATAATTCCCCACAAGAGTTAATAGTTGCTTCTATGGATACATGTATTTATTTTTAATTCAGTTTCTTAATACTCTGGCATGATATGATCTTACAACTTTGATATTGAAATTCTAGGGTTCTACAGAATTAAGAATATTTTGGATTAAATATTTCTAACAGTGAGAGATTTACACTGTTCATAGATCAAACTAATGGTTTGAACCATTATTCCAAACACCCTAATAAATATACCAGTTCATATGTGGGGCCTCACAAGTATATGTTTGATGGGGCCATATTATGCCCTATGAGGCTAAGCAACATTTTTCTTTTGTTAAAGAAACTTTTATGGATCGTAAATAGGGTCATGTAATAGTAAGAATGTCTTTTCTTATTTCTTTTGATGATGTACTCAGGGGTCGATACTCCACAACCCCACTTTAGTACCCCAGCTCGACCAATGTATTGAGCAGCGTTGGGTATGTGGTGGCATGAGTAAAACCTAGGCCCATCCTTTAGGTAGAAATCAGGTCCTTTATATTCCAAAAAAGGATGAGGTAGGATGACACAAATGATCTCTTTTTTTTTTAGAAGAAAAAAAGAACTATTAAGATAGTACTTGCTTTGTTCATTTTATTTCTTTTCTCTACGAGTAAAAACTATTGTTTTAATTGGTGGATTAATTTTTGTACAAGATGCAAAATTTCTCCCCCTTGTAGATTATATTGTTGAAAGTTAATACAATAGTTAAAAACTACAATTGAGTTTAAGAATTAAGTTACCATATCAAAGTTTTAACTGTTATAATATAAAGCTTTTATATGCTACCGTTTAATATAAAACTATATTTTAATATAAAACTTTTATATATTATAATGCTTAAGTTTTAACTTTAAATTTTAACTTCGTCATTTTATTAGTATGTAGTAAAAAAGTACAGTTTCTGCTTAAGTTTCCGCTGTTAAAGCAAAAACCTTCAAATTAAACTTTTACTTCAAACGAAACATGCAATTTGAAGTGCATTACGCGTTCACTAATCTCCTACCACAGGGCCGTTTTCTGTGGCTATAATATCATTGCAAGTGCATTGGCGGCTCCTGCGTTGCCTACGACTGAGCGTCACACTATATATGAAAAGCTGTGATCTCTGAAAAAGCAGGGGTTGAGTATAGACACAATAATTAGTTTCGTACAGAATTAAAGGGTACCACTTATATTTTCGCCACGAAGCGGATCAGATTTATAGTACATTTTGTCACATACACACACACACATTTTGTCACGTAAATATTAATATTAATATGAGTCTTGCACTAGTTTGATATACATATGCTAGCACACTGTATGGTGGTGTTCCACAACTGTTTTTTGCCTTCTGAGCTTTGAAAGTGTTTAAATAACTTGTTAAAAGAGTTTTAATTTCTAAAAAAGCTTCCGGTTTAAAGTATTTCACTCACCGAAAAAGCCACATTTTTTTTTCTGCGTAATTACTAGCTAGAAGCAAAATAAAAAACTCTGCCAAAGAAGTCTAAAAATAAATATTGTTTCTTTTTTTCTTGTCTAATATTTCTAATTTGCTAAATAATAGATTCAGATATGGTTTTCGTTATTGACCTTGATTTAATTCATGATAGATAGACTCATGGAATTAAGATTCAAATAACCTATCTAATTTTGATGTACGAACAATGACTAACCACTAAATGTTTCATCAATTTGTTGTCCCAAATGATGTGTATATTTGACGGTGAATATGCAGATAATGTGTTTTGCAATATTGTGGATAATCTTTTTCCTATATCTATGTATATATGTTAATTAATTAGTACTTTTACTCTATTACAATACCTTTGATTATGTTTTGTTTATTCTCTATTTAGTACTTTCTAATTAAACGTAATTGTTTGTAGTCATTGGATAAAATAAAAGAGGTCAACCAGAAAAAAAAGGAGTTTTTGTGAATAAATTACCATTATCGCTAATTAAAGATGTTTACAAAAGTAAGATAAAGACCATTATCTATAAAGAAATTATTGACAAATGAATGAGCATAATACTTTAAACCAAGTAAATTAAACAAGGTATATATATGGGTCAAGCATTAATCATTTGTGCTTATTTTACTTGGTCATTTTGGCAAGAAAAGAAAAAGGATGAATAGCCCAAGGCGTCCGGATACCATTGTATTCAGGTCTTTACTTAGTGGTGGGGTTTAACTTCGATAATTCTAATGAACTTCGACAAAGTTCATATATATATATATTAGACACACACATATACTTTAAAATATTAAGTATATTAAAGACATGAAACCCTCACATAGGATTCCAAACTTTTAAGATAACACCTTTCATGGGTTCCCTCATTGACCTCATGGGTAGCTTAGGTTTAGAATTTAGATGCAAATTCCAATAAGTTGGTCAAAAAGTAACCACAGCACTCATTATTAGTACGTGTCTGCTACTACACTCCATTATATAGCTTTTAACAAGATTCTTTGGTTCACTTTAAGCTTATCCTTATGTTACTTCATATGCTTTGTTGATGTTAGTGAAGTATCTCCATTCAATCATGCATGTCACCTTCTGCACTAGATAGCAATCTCCAATTTGCTAGTTCATGATTTCATCTTCAGCGCAATATAACATGCCATCACTATTGAGGCATAACGAGTACCAATCATATATAAAAATTTTGACCAACGGGATAAAGTAAATTATGTGTAGTTGATATTGCAAACATTTAGTAACGTGACATTTATGACATTTATTCAATATGATACTAACATATTACGGTCATAAACCCACAATTCGCATAGTTTTTGCATCTGCAATGTTATGTCTTTTCTACTAAACTTTCCATTTGTTTTCCTTTTGTTTCGGATATTAATTTTTCAGCACTTACCACTTCTGATTCGGTAGAGTTTGAAAAAAAAAAAGGGTGGCAACATGTGTGATTTGAACAAAAAGAATGGCTTTTTTTTAACCTTGCTTGTTTGACTATGAGTTCGTTTGAGAAACTTGTTGGAACTTGAAATTGAAACTTAACTATAGCATATGAGAGCGTTACACTATAGCATACTTTTGCTTTTCACTGTAGCATGTAAGAACTTTAAACTGTAACAGTTGAAATTTATTATTTCTAACGTATATCCCAAACGAACTTTATGTTGTTGCAAAGCAAGTCTACAACATGTCATTGTTATGGGGTAGCGATTGAAACAGGATCTGATTTTTAGTTTGAATTTAGCATGGTTCTTATACTCAATATCAATATTCAATCAGCTAGCAAAGAAGACGAGGGTTTCTCCGAGCAAGGTCTTGATCTTTAACGCTTGTGGGTCACGATCTTACACGGTTGCTCGTGATCTCAACGGCGTCAGAGGTCGTCGGAGGGCACAAAAGGAGAGGGGCGACAGGGTGGTGGGGGTGGGGTCACCAGCTGGGGTTTAGGGTGGTTGGGCGCGGAGGTGGGTTCAATGGCGCATGAGGGGGCCGGTGGGCAAGGGCTTTGGTTCACAGGTTTTTTGTTTTTTTGTTTTGTTTTCTTTTTCTTTTTGCTAATTTTGAATTTTTTTGGGTAAAAATCAAATCAATAGTTGTATTTTATTGTTTTTGAATCAATGGCTATGATTTATCTTTAATTTTTTAATGTATCAATTTTGAAGGATGATTTAGTAATTTTAATTAAAAATGATATGTAATAATTTTTAACTGTCGAACTTAATGGTTTGACCGTTAAAATTGTCATTTGGTAATTAAAATGAAAGGTTGGGGTCTGTTCAGGTCAAAAAAAAGGTTGGGGACTGAAATAATACTTTCATGACACGTTGGGACTAATGTGGCAATTATCCTAAGAGCTTTACACTGTTTGCTAACTACGACCATGGTTCTAACCAATGTTGCTAAACACGCTAAGTAAAGTTAATTAGTTGTGTAATTTTCTATTTGGGTGTTCAAAGGGAAAGTAGTAGGGGTGAACAACGGGTGGGTTTGCGGTTTTTGGGCGGGTACGGGACGGTTTTTTTAAGTGGCGGGTTGGCGATTAACCAACCCACAAACCGCCCATGGAGTGGCGGGCGGTTTCGGTTTGGGGCCGGGCGGGTGCGGGCGGTGCAGGCGGGTTGGGCGGGTTGGGTCTACACTAATGTACAATATAATTTTTTGAGCTCTTTTTATTAAAAAAAAGTGAAGAAAATTTGTAGAAAATATAAGACGATAATGTATGAAGCATTCTCAACAACAACCAAGTTTGACGCCTAAAGACAATAACCATATTCATAACAAATTAAGAAACATAATCATTCATTGCAACAAGAAACATCAACTATATATGAAGTGATGAACAAAGTCAAGAATTCTTGTTCTTCCATAAAACCTGTTCATTGGGTTCGAAAATAACAGGATACTACAGATGAAATGATGAACAAAGTCAAATGTTCTTTTTCTTTTTAAAGAATGAGGAGTGGGAGAGGTTTAGATTAAGATTTTTTTTTTTTTTTTTTTTTAAGAATTAGGCGGGCGGGTTCGGGTTGAACCCGCCCCCTAAAATTTAAAACCGTACCCACCCGCCAACATATGTAGGCGGGCGGGTTGAACCCGCATAGTTGTAACACCCCTATGTGGGGGTTAACAGTTTTAAATAAATAAAAATAATTTTAAATTTTATATTATTTAAATCAATTAAACAATGCCCATGGGTCTTTAAACAACAAGAAAAATAAAAATAAACGTTTTAAATACAAACCACAGTTTTTAGTGTAGCACCAAATATATATAATTACAGTCATCATCACCATAGTACAATTCCCAAATAACTTAACACAGCCATAAAAAAAAATAATACAACTCTTACATGTTGTAGATAAGTTGTAATTAAACAGGGTCTTCTAACACGAAAACAGCAGGATTGTTTTCGCTTATTCCTCTTCAAATATGTTGCACTGAGTTCCACCTGAGATATGAAGATATGATAGGGATGAGCATCGACATGCCCAGTAGGGAAATCATGACTCACCTTATGGTTTATCCATTACCACATTAAAAACTGCATGGTTAGTAGGTTACATCATATTCCAGATTATGAGGTTTATTATGATCACATCTTATGGATACCGTAGTTAATCATTACCAAGTGTCATAATTACACATTTATACAAATATTACCAATCATCATTGTTCCTAGGTATCCATGTTAAATTGAGTATCACTCAACTCATCGAAACCCAAATGGGCGCACTTGATCACCCCATAAACATTCCAAGGGTGTTCCGGTGAGGGGACATTAAGCCCTGAGTCCTCACCAAATCAATTCCTGTACAGTGTGTTCTGGGACTTTCAACCCAAGGAAGCGTCATCACCTTCCCCCTATTTTACCTTTTTGGGTATTCATGCCCAAGGACGTAACCGCCGCCCTCTTCATGTCTCACCATTTCTCTATATTAAATCATTATTAATAGAGTCAGTTTTCCTAACCATGCTTCTCAATTTATAACATATGTCAATTCATTATGTTCCTCGCCGTACAATACAAGACGAGTCCATGTCATAGTTTCATATGTGATACTCATATAATATCAGTTCAACATAGATATATATATATTGCGGCAAAACAATCAATTTTAATTCTATAAAAACCTCACAAAAATGAGTAATAGAATCCCTACCTTTCAAGCTTATCAACAATCTTTTAATCCTGGAATCAATTAACGTTAGCTCCACACATCCTTGACCCTAAGGCATGCATAAGGACAATTAAAACTAAAGCACAACGTATAATCACATTCATAAGTGAGTTATGTGTAAACCCGTCTACTAGTGCCATTAAAGTATTTTTATGCATTAAACATGGAGAAAATGCATACTAAAAACTAAGTTTAGATTAAAGAAAACCTACCTCAAAACTTCTTTGAAAAGCACCAAAGTTTGGGTTATCAATCAAGCTTGAATTAACTTTAAAACCGCCTCGATCATCGTTGGGAATTATAATTGTCTTGGCCACAAAGAGAGCTTTGTGCTCTATGTCTTTAGTTAGAAATTTGAAGTGAGAAGGGAGAGAATGAGAACTAGAGAAGAAGGTGGTGATAGTTAAATAAAAAGATATCAAAATGCTTAAGAGGAATGAGATGTTTACGGGGAAAAGTTGTAAGAAGAAACAAAAGAGTCTTAAAGGAAAATATCATCTTGTCTCCCATGAAGACTTTTAGCAAATAATGCCAACATAATTGAGGGGATAATTGGAGTGAATTATAGAAGAAGATAAGGAAATAATTAATTAGGTGGTTGAGAAATATCTCCATGTCTTCTATGAATTGACGGAAAATAATTCAATGTCCCCTTCGGATACCTTTAGCAAAATGAGAAGAAGTCTATATAATTGAGCAATAATTTAGGGAGACAAGATTGGTAGAAGTAAGTGTTGGTAAGTTTTGAATGTTTCTTAGGAAGACTTGGTAAGAAAATACTAAAATGGTATTTTTTTTAAATGATCATAAACAACTTAGTAATTTTAAATAGTCACATTTTATTCATTAAATTTTACAAAATTATGCCCGTTAAAAATACGGGTGTTACAGCTCTCCCCTCCTATAAAAATTTCGTCCTCGCAATTTCGTACACTGATTACAATGTTAAAACAAATGTGGGTACTTTTCTCTCATTTCAGATTCAAGTTCCCATGTGGCTTCCTCCACATCATGGTGTTGCCACATCACTTTCACCAGAGGAATTCCACGACGACGTAATAATTTTATTTCATGATCCAGTATTTGAACTGGAATTTCTTCATAATTCGTATCTCCTTGAATTGGCACATCTGTCCACATGATCACATGTGAAGGGTCGGGTTCATACTTTCTCAACATCGATACATGAAACACATTATGTACATGAGACAATTGTGGTGGTAGGTCTAAACGGTATGCCAACGTTCCAATGCGTTCCACAATCTCAAACGGTCCTGTATACCTTGGTGCTAACTTTCCTTTAACACCAAATCGAGATACACCTCGTTTTGGTTTCACTTTTAAGAACACAAAGTCTCCGATCATGAACTCTAAAGGTCGCCTCCTCTTATCTGCATAACTCTTTTGTCGACTTTGAGCTGTCTGAAGACGTTCGCGAATAATCTGGATCTTGTCCGTTGTTTCTCTGATAAACTGAGGCCCAAGTTCAAGACGCTCTTCCTTTTCAGCCCAACACAATGGAGATCTACAAGGTCTACCATATAAGGCCTCATATGGAGCCATTCTAATACTTGCTTGGTAACTGTTGTTATATGCGAATTCAACATATGGCAGCTGTGCAGCCCAATTTGTTCCAAAGTCCAGCACACAAGCCCGAAGCATATCCTCGAGAATCTGAATGACATGTTCAGATTGTCCATCTGTTTGAGGATGAAAAGCTGTACTAAAATTCAATTGAGTTCCCAAGGCCCTCTGCAATCCTCTCCAAAATTTTCGACGTGAAACGTGTATCTCTATCGGAAACTATTGACATTGGCACTCCATGCAATGTCACTACCTTTTCCACGTACAATTGACATAATTTTGAGACACTATAATTAGTTCTGATTGGGATGAAGTGGGCTGTCTTAGTTAAACGATCTACAATTACCCAAACGGCGTCATGCCCTATTTGAGTCTTAGGAAATCCAGTAACAAAGTCCATTGTCACATGATCCCACTTCCATTCTGGAATAGGTAAGCTCCTCAACTCGCCTCCAGGCTTTTGATGTTCCGCTTTAACCTGTTGGCACGTCATGCACTTAGAGACAAAGGTTGCTACATCTCGTTTCATTCCTCGCCACCAGTATTGTCGTTTTAGATCCATATACATTTTTGTGCTTCCAGGATGAATAGCAAACTTTGAACGGTGAGCCTCATCTAGCACCGCATGCCTGAGATATGGATCCTCTGGAACAACTAATCTTCCTTTGTAAAGTAAAAATCCTTCTGGCTCAATCTGCCATCCATCCAGTTGTTCTCCATTTTGTATTTGTTTCCAAACCCTACGTAATCCTTCATCGTGCCATTGTCCTTGTTTTACTTTCTGAATTAACGTAGGAGTTGCTATCACATTGAATAAGAAAGCTCTCTCGTTATCTTCATAATATTGCAAGTTGAAGTCGGCGATAGTGACTCGTCTCCAATCTTCCAATGCTAAACTGGCTATACGTCCGTTGTTCTTACGACTTAGAGCATCTGCCACGGCATTTGCTTTTCCAGGATGATATTGGATACTAAAGTCATAGTCCACCATGTACTCAGTCCATCTTCGTTGCCTTAGATTGAGATCCTTTTGAGTAAACAAATATTTCAGACTTTGATGATCTGAATATAGCTCGAACTTTGCGCCATATAGATAACATCTCCAAATTTTGAGTGCGAAAACCACAGCAGCTAACTCAAGATCATGTGTGGGGTAGTTCCTCTCATGGGGTTTCAACTGGCGTGAGGCGTAGGCAACTACTCATCCATGCTGCATTAACACACAACCCAAACCGTTTCCTGAGGCATCAGTGTATACTGTGTAAGGCTCCTCGTTGTTAGGTATGATCAGCACAGGTGCACTAGTGAGTCTTCGTTTCAGTTCCTCAAATGCTTCTTCACATTTATCATCCCACACGAACTTGACATTCTTCCTTGTGAGTTTTGTTAATGGAGAAGCAATCTTTGAAAAATTCTCTACGAAGCGTCGATAGTATCCAGCTAGTCCGAGGAAACTTCGAATCTCTGACACGTTCTTTGGTCGTTCCCAATTTAGCACTGCTTCAATTTTGGAGGGGTCCACTGAGATGCCTTCTTCAGAGACAACGTGTCCAAGGAACTTGACCTTCGTCATCCAGAAATCACATTTTTCTCTTTTTGCATAAAGACCATGTTCTCTCAACGTTTGTAGAGCGATCCTCAAATGCTCAGCATGTTCTTCTTCGTTTTTAGAATAGATCAAGATATCATCTATGAAAACAATGATAAATTGATCTAAGTACGGTCGAAAGACACGGTTCATCAAGTCCATGAAAGCCGCTGGTGCATTAGTCAACCCGAAAGGCATGACAAGAAACTCAAAATGACCGTAGCGAGTCCGAAAAGCTGTCTTTGGAATGTCCTCTTCTCTTATCTTCAGTTGGTGATATCCGGATCGTAAGTCAATCTTTGAGAAATAGCAAGATCCTCCTAACTGATCGAACAACTCATCAATTCGGGGTAGAGGGTACTTGTTCTTGATAGTCAATCGATTAAGCTGGCGATAATCGACACAGAGCCTCAACGATCCGTCATGTTTCTTCACAAAAAGTACTGGAGCTCCCCAAGGTGATGTACTTGGTCGAATAAATCCTTTTTCCAGTAATTCGTCCAACTGCTTCCTCAATTCCACTTTCTCAGCAGGTGCCATTCGATACGGGGCAATAGAAACAGGCGCTGCTCCTTGAGTTAAGTCGATGACAAACTCAATTTCTCTATCAGGCGGAAGTCCGGGCAATTCATCTGGAAAAACATCTGAAAATTCATCCACCACAGGAGTGTGAGAGGATAGGTCACTCTTCTTTAGTTCTCCATCTGAAGCAAAGATCGTCCCAAGATTGGTGAAATTCCTTCGTCCTCCAATACAAGCCTTTAGCACCGGGGCTGGCGTCACTGTTCCTGTTTTTGCCTGAAATTCGATGACTTGTCCATTCTTGGTGAATAAAGAGACACGTTTCCTATGACAATCTACTATTGCCTGGTATTTAGTTAGCCAATCCATTCCTAAGATTACATCAAACTCTGTCATAGTTATTACATATAGGTCAGCCGATAGTTTATGTTCTCCTATAACAATACACACTGATTTACAAATTATGGATACTTCAGCTATCCCGCCCATTGGTGTACTAAGGGTTAATGATGAACTACATGTCTCAGTTTCTAATTGTAGTACGGAAGCAAATAACATAGATATAAATGAATGAGTGGCACCAGTGTCAAATAATACATGAGCCCAAGAATGAGACACGTGAATCATACCGTCTACAACTGAGTGATCAGCCTGTTTTCCTTGTCCAGTTGTAGCCGTAATTGCATAAGCTTGTGCTGGTGCTTTTCCTTTATCACTTTTTCCTCGGTTTCCTTGGCTACTACTAGCCTTATTATTATTTCTCCCAGAAAAATATGGCCTTTGATTCACTGAGCCTTGTGGAGTCGGTTGGAAGTTCTGATTAGCATAAAAATTGGAACCCTGTGGCCGCTGTTGATAGTTGTACTGAGGCTGGAACCCTCGAGGTTGAGTTACTGAGACTTGGGAAGCTGGAGTGTTTTGCTGAGGCGCTCCACGATTTTGACTCCCTCCCCAAACAGTGGAGCCAAAATGACTTCCTTGTGGCCTTGGTGCAAAGGATGATTGTGTAGGGCGGTTAGGGCAATTTCTCCTCAGATGTCCCACTTGTCCACAGTTATGACAAGCATACGGTTGGAAACGACCACTGCCAGAAGATCCACCACCAATAGTCACTCCACTATGCTGAATGACTTGCCCTTGTGACTTCTCTTTCTTACTTATTTTCCTTTGACGCCCACCAGAACCCTTATACTCTCCATAGGAGTTATTTAGTTCTGTCTCTGCCCGCTGTGCCGCAGCTACAAGATCAAGAAAATCTGTTGATGGAACAGCAGCTATCATTTGTCTGATTTTCGGCCTCAGGTTATTTCTAAATTTTTCGCATCTCGCCATTGGATCCGATACAGCCCCGGGATTGTAGCGAGACAATTCTATAAATCGAGCATGGTATTCAGCAACTGTTGTATCTCCCTGCACCAGGTTTTCAAATTCTCGCATCATTGCTTGCCTATGGCTCTGAGGAATATAGGTGTTGCGAAAAATGGTTTCGAACTGCTCCCATGTAAGATTCGGCACATCATAGTCGTCTTTCTGAAGATCCCACCATTCTTCGGCTTTACCCTCAAATATATATGTTGAAAAGCTAACCCAATACTCCCGTGGAATCCTCAAGGTGTCCAACTTCTTTTTGACTGCCTTTAGCCATTGTTCTGCTATGACCGGGTTAGGTTCTCCACTAAATGTGGGTGGTTTCTGCTTCATAAACTCCTTCAACAGAGTTAGATGTCGTTGTTCGGGATCACGAACCTCCACAGGTCTTTGCACATTTTGTAATGCTTGAAGAATTTGTCCTAAATTATTTACTTCTGGTGCAGCTGGCGGGGATTGTGTTGCATGTCGTAGTTGCTCATCTTCTTGAGCTTGTTCCATCGGTTCCGGTTGCTCAACTTCTTGAGCATGTTCAACCGGTTGTGACAGCTCAGACGATTGCATTTGACGTCTTGGTGGCATAGTTTCTACTGGTTGCGAAAATTTAACTAGGATCAGTACCAAATGATGATGACATTAACACCTAACTTTAAAACCATTCCCAAAGATTAATTTTTAAGGTGGTGCTATACCCCCTAGGTTAATCGAACCTAGGCTCTGATACCAAAAATTCTGTAACACCCCTATGTGGGGGTTAACAGTTTTAAATAAATAAAAATAATTTTAAATTTTATATTATTTAAATCAATTAAACAATGCCCATGGGTCTTTAAACAACAAGAAAAATAAAAATAAACGTTTTAAATACAAACCACAGTTTTTAGTGTAGCACCAAATATATATAATTACAGTCATCATCACCATAGTACAATTCCCAAATAACTTAACACAGCCATAAAAAAAAATAATACAACTCTTACATGTTGTAGATAAGTTGTAATTAAACAGGGTCTTCTAACACGAAAACAGCAGGATTGTTTTCGCTTATTCCTCTTCAAATATGTTGCACTGAGTTCCACCTGAGATATGAAGATATGATAGGGATGAGCATCGACATGCCCAGTAGGGAAATCATGACTCACCTTATGGTTTATCCATTACCACATTAAAAACTGCATGGTTAGTAGGTTACATCATATTCCAGATTATGAGGTTTATTATGATCACATCTTATGGATACCGTAGTTAATCATTACCAAGTGTCATAATTACACATTTATACAAATATTACCAATCATCATTGTTCCTAGGTATCCATGTTAAATTGAGTATCACTCAACTCATCGAAACCCAAATGGGCGCACTTGATCACCCCATAAACATTCCAAGGGTGTTCCGGTGAGGGGACATTAAGCCCCTGAGTCCTCACCAAATCAATTCCTGTACAGTGTGTTCTGGGACTTTCAACCCAAGGAAGCGTCATCACCTTCCCCCTATTTTACCTTTTTGGGTATTCATGCCCAAGGACGTAACCGCCGCCCTCTTCATGTCTCACCATTTCTCTATATTAAATCATTATTAATAGAGTCAGTTTTCCTAACCATGCTTCTCAATTTATAACATATGTCAATTCATTATGTTCCTCGCCGTACAATACAAGACGAGTCCATGTCATAGTTTCATATGTGATACTCATATAATATCAGTTCAACATAGATATATATATATTGCGGCAAAACAATCAATTTTAATTCTATAAAAACCTCACAAAAATGAGTAATAGAATCCCTACCTTTCAAGCTTATCAACAATCTTTTAATCCTGGAATCAATTAACGTTAGCTCCACACATCCTTGACCCTAAGGCATGCATAAGGACAATTAAAACTAAAGCACAACGTATAATCACATTCATAAGTGAGTTATGTGTAAACCCGTCTACTAGTGCCATTAAAGTATTTTTATGCATTAAACATGGAGAAAATGCATACTAAAAACTAAGTTTAGATTAAAGAAAACCTACCTCAAAACTTCTTTGAAAAGCACCAAAGTTTGGGTTATCAATCAAGCTTGAATTAACTTTAAAACCGCCTCGATCATCGTTGGGAATTATAATTGTCTTGGCCACAAAGAGAGCTTTGTGCTCTATGTCTTTAGTTAGAAATTTGAAGTGAGAAGGGAGAGAATGAGAACTAGAGAAGAAGGTGGTGATAGTTAAATAAAAAGATATCAAAATGCTTAAGAGGAATGAGATGTTTACGGGGAAAAGTTGTAAGAAGAAACAAAAGAGTCTTAAAGGAAAATATCATCTTGTCTCCCATGAAGACTTTTAGCAAATAATGCCAACATAATTGAGGGGATAATTGGAGTGAATTATAGAAGAAGATAAGGAAATAATTAATTAGGTGGTTGAGAAATATCTCCATGTCTTCTATGAATTGACGGAAAATAATTCAATGTCCCCTTCGGATACCTTTAGCAAAATGAGAAGAAGTCTATATAATTGAGCAATAATTTAGGGAGACAAGATTGGTAGAAGTAAGTGTTGGTAAGTTTTGAATGTTTCTTAGGAAGACTTGGTAAGAAAATACTAAAATGGTATTTTTTTTAAATGATCATAAACAACTTAGTAATTTTAAATAGTCACATTTTATTCATTAAATTTTACAAAATTATGCCCGTTAAAAATACGGGTGTTACAGCTCTCCCCTCCTATAAAAATTTCGTCCTCGCAATTTCGTACACTGATTACAATGTTAAAACAAATGTGGGTACTTTTCTCTCATTTCAGATTCAAGTTCCCATGTGGCTTCCTCCACATCATGGTGTTGCCACATCACTTTCACCAGAGGAATTCCACGACGACGTAATAATTTTATTTCATGATCCAGTATTTGAACTGGAATTTCTTCATAATTCGTATCTCCTTGAATTGGCACATCTGTCCACATGATCACATGTGAAGGGTCGGGTTCATACTTTCTCAACATCGATACATGAAACACATTATGTACATGAGACAATTGTGGTGGTAGGTCTAAACGGTATGCCAACGTTCCAATGCGTTCCACAATCTCAAACGGTCCTGTATACCTTGGTGCTAACTTTCCTTTAACACCAAATCGAGATACACCTCGTTTTGGTTTCACTTTTAAGAACACAAAGTCTCCGATCATGAACTCTAAAGGTCGCCTCCTCTTATCTGCATAACTCTTTTGTCGACTTTGAGCTGTCTGAAGACGTTCGCGAATAATCTGGATCTTGTCCGTTGTTTCTCTGATAAACTGAGGCCCAAGTTCAAGACGCTCTTCCTTTTCAGCCCAACACAATGGAGATCTACAAGGTCTACCATATAAGGCCTCATATGGAGCCATTCTAATACTTGCTTGGTAACTGTTGTTATATGCGAATTCAACATATGGCAGCTGTGCAGCCCAATTTGTTCCAAAGTCCAGCACACAAGCCCGAAGCATATCCTCGAGAATCTGAATGACACGTTCAGATTGTCCATCTGTTTGAGGATGAAAAGCTGTACTAAAATTCAATTGAGTTCCCAAGGCCCTCTGCAATCCTCTCCAAAATTTCGACGTGAAACGTGTATCTCTATCGGAAACTATTGACATTGGCACTCCATGCAATGTCACTACCTTTTCCACGTACAATTGACATAATTTTGAGACACTATAATTAGTTCTGATTGGGATGAAGTGGGCTGTCTTAGTTAAACGATCTACAATTACCCAAACGGCGTCATGCCCTATTTGAGTCTTAGGAAATCCAGTAACAAAGTCCATTGTCACATGATCCCACTTCCATTCTGGAATAGGTAAGCTCCTCAACTCGCCTCCAGGCTTTTGATGTTCCGCTTTAACCTGTTGGCACGTCATGCACTTAGAGACAAAGGTTGCTACATCTCGTTTCATTCCTCGCCACCAGTATTGTCGTTTTAGATCCATATACATTTTTGTGCTTCCAGGATGAATAGCAAACTTTGAACGGTGAGCCTCATCTAGCACCGCATGCCTGAGATATGGATCCTCTGGAACAACTAATCTTCCTTTGTAAAGTAAAAATCCTTCTGGCTCAATCTGCCATCCATCCAGTTGTTCTCCATTTTGTATTTGTTTCCAAACCCTACGTAATCCTTCATCGTGCCATTGTCCTTGTTTTACTTTCTGAATTAACGTAGGAGTTGCTATCACATTGAATAAGAAAGCTCTCTCGTTATCTTCATAATATTGCAAGTTGAAGTCGGCGATAGTGACTCGTCTCCAATCTTCCAATGCTAAACTGGCTATACGTCCGTTGTTCTTACGACTTAGAGCATCTGCCACGGCATTTGCTTTTCCAGGATGATATTGGATACTAAAGTCATAGTCCACCATGTACTCAGTCCATCTTCGTTGCCTTAGATTGAGATCCTTTTGAGTAAACAAATATTTCAGACTTTGATGATCTGAATATAGCTCGAACTTTGCGCCATATAGATAACATCTCCAAATTTTGAGTGCGAAAACCACAGCAGCTAACTCAAGATCATGTGTGGGGTAGTTCCTCTCATGGGGTTTCAACTGGCGTGAGGCGTAGGCAACTACTCGTCCATGCTGCATTAACACACAACCCAAACCGTTTCCTGAGGCATCAGTGTATACTGTGTAAGGCTCCTCGTTGTTAGGTATGATCAGCACAGGTGCACTAGTGAGTCTTCGTTTCAGTTCCTCAAATGCTTCTTCACATTTATCATCCCACACGAACTTGACATTCTTCCTTGTGAGTTTTGTTAATGGAGAAGCAATCTTTGAAAAATTCTCTACGAAGCGTCGATAGTATCCAGCTAGTCCGAGGAAACTTCGAATCTCTGACACGTTCTTTGGTCGTTCCCAATTTAGCACTGCTTCAATTTTGGAGGGGTCCACTGAGATGCCTTCTTCAGAGACAACGTGTCCAAGGAACTTGACCTTCGTCATCCAGAAATCACATTTTTCTCTTTTTGCATAAAGACCATGTTCTCTCAACGTTTGTAGAGCGATCCTCAAATGCTCAGCATGTTCTTCTTCGTTTTTAGAATAGATCAAGATATCATCTATGAAAACAATGATAAATTGATCTAAGTACGGTCGAAAGACACGGTTCATCAAGTCCATGAAAGCCGCTGGTGCATTAGTCAACCCGAAAGGCATGACAAGAAACTCAAAATGACCGTAGCGAGTCCGAAAAGCTGTCTTTGGAATGTCCTCTTCTCTTATCTTCAGTTGGTGATATCCGGATCGTAAGTCAATCTTTGAGAAATAGCAAGATCCTCCTAACTGATCGAACAACTCATCAATTCGGGGTAGAGGGTACTTGTTCTTGATAGTCAATCGATTAAGCTGGCGATAATCGACACAGAGCCTCAACGATCCGTCATGTTTCTTCACAAAAAGTACTGGAGCTCCCCAAGGTGATGTACTTGGTCGAATAAATCCTTTTTCCAGTAATTCGTCCAACTGCTTCCTCAATTCCACTTTCTCAGCAGGTGCCATTCGATACGGGGCAATAGAAACAGGCGCTGCTCCTTGAGTTAAGTCGATGACAAACTCAATTTCTCTATCAGGCGGAAGTCCGGGCAATTCATCTGGAAAAACATCTGAAAATTCATCCACCACAGGAGTGTGAGAGGATAGGTCACTCTTCTTTAGTTCTCCATCTGAAGCAAAGATCGTCCCAAGATTGGTGAAATTCCTTCGTCCTCCAATACAAGCCTTTAGCACCGGGGCTGGCGTCACTGTTCCTGTTTTTGCCTGAAATTCGATGACTTGTCCATTCTTGGTGAATAAAGAGACACGTTTCCTATGACAATCTACTATTGCCTGGTATTTAGTTAGCCAATCCATTCCTAAGATTACATCAAACTCTGTCATAGTTATTACATATAGGTCAGCCGATAGTTTATGTTCTCCTATAACAATACACACTGATTTACAAATTATGGATACTTCAGCTATCCCGCCCATTGGTGTACTAAGGGTTAATGATGAACTACATGTCTCAGTTTCTAATTGTAGTACGGAAGCAAATAACATAGATATAAATGAATGAGTGGCACCAGTGTCAAATAATACATGAGCCCAAGAATGAGACACGTGAATCATACCGTCTACAACTGAGTGATCAGCCTGTTTTCCTTGTCCAGTTGTAGCCGTAATTGCATAAGCTTGTGCTGGTGCTTTTCCTTTATCACTTTTTCCTCGGTTTCCTTGGCTACTACTAGCCTTATTATTATTTCTCCCAGAAAAATATGGCCTTTGATTCACTGAGCCTTGTGGAGTCGGTTGGAAGTTCTGATTAGCATAAAAATTGGAACCCTGTGGCCGCTGTTGATAGTTGTACTGAGGCTGGAACCCTCGAGGTTGAGTTACTGAGACTTGGGAAGCTGGAGTGTTTTGCTGAGGCGCTCCACGATTTTGACTCCCTCCCCAAACAGTGGAGCCAAAATGACTTCCTTGTGGCCTTGGTGCAAAGGATGATTGTGTAGGGCGGTTAGGGCAATTTCTCCTCAGATGTCCCACTTGTCCACAGTTATGACAAGCATACGGTTGGAAACGACCACTGCCAGAAGATCCACCACCAATAGTCACTCCACTATGCTGAATGACTTGCCCTTGTGACTTCTCTTTCTTACTTATTTTCCTTTGACGCCCACCAGAACCCTTATACTCTCCATAGGAGTTATTTAGTTCTGTCTCTGCCCGCTGTGCCGCAGCTACAAGATCAAGAAAATCTGTTGATGGAACAACAGCTATCATTTGTCTGATTTTCGGCCTCAGGTTATTTCTAAATTTTTCGCATCTCGCCATTGGATCCGATACAGCCCCGGGATTGTAGCGAGACAATTCTATAAATCGAGCATGGTATTCAGCAACTGTTGTATCTCCCTGCACCAGGTTTTCAAATTCTCGCATCATTGCTTGCCTATGGCTCTGAGGAATATAGGTGTTGCGAAAAATGGTTTCGAACTGCTCCCATGTAAGATTCGGCACATCATAGTCGTCTTTCTGAAGATCCCACCATTCTTCGGCTTTACCCTCAAATATATATGTTGAAAAGCTAACCCAATACTCCCGTGGAATCCTCAAGGTGTCCAACTTCTTTTTGACTGCCTTTAGCCATTGTTCTGCTATGACCGGGTTAGGTTCTCCACTAAATGTGGGTGGTTTCTGCTTCATAAACTCCTTCAACAGAGTTAGATGTCGTTGTTCGGGATCACGAACCTCCACAGGTCTTTGCACATTTTGTAATGCTTGAAGAATTTGTCCTAAATTATTTACTTCTGGTGCAGCTGGCGGGGATTGTGTTGCATGTCGTAGTTGCTCATCTTCTTGAGCTTGTTCCATCGGTTCCGGTTGCTCAACTTCTTGAGCATGTTCAACCGGTTGTGACAGCTCAGACGATTGCATTTGACGTCTTGGTGGCATAGTTTCTACTAGCTGCGAAAATATAACTAGGATCAGTACCAAATGATGATGACATTAACACCTAACTTTAAAACCATTCCCAAAGATTAATTTTTAAGGTGGTGCTATACCCCCTAGGTTAATCGAACCTAGGCTCTGATACCAAAAATTCTGTAACACCCCTATGTGGGGGTTAACAGTTTTAAATAAATAAAAATAATTTTAAATTTTATATTATTTAAATCAATTAAACAATGCCCATGGGTCTTTAAACAACAAGAAAAATAAAAATAAACGTTTTAAATACAAACCACAGTTTTTAGTGTAGCACCAAATATATATAATTACAGTCATCATCACCATAGTACAATTCCCAAATAACTTAACACAGCCATAAAAAAAAATAATACAACTCTTACATGTTGTAGATAAGTTGTAATTAAACAGGGTCTTCTAACACGAAAACAGCAGGATTGTTTTCGCTTATTCCTCTTCAAATATGTTGCACTGAGTTTCACCTAGATATGAAGATATGATAGGGATGAGCATCGACATGCCCAGTAGGGAAATCATGACTCACCTTATGGTTTATCCATTACCACATTAAAAACTGCATGGTTAGTAGGTTACATCATATTCCAGATTATGAGGTTTATTATGATCACATCTTATGGATACCGTAGTTAATCATTACCAAGTGTCATAATTACACATTTATACAAATATTACCAATCATCATTGTTCCTAGGTATCCATGTTAAATTGAGTATCACTCAACTCATCGAAACCCAAATGGGCGCACTTGATCACCCCATAAACATTCCAAGGGTGTTCCGGTGAGGGGACATTAAGCCCCGAGTCCTCACCAAATCAATTCCTGTACAGTGTGTTCTGGGACTTTCAACCCAAGGAAGCGTCATCGCCTTCCCCCAATTTTACCTTTTAGGGTATTCATGCCCAAGGACGTAACCGTCGCCCTCTTCATGTCTCACAATTTCTCTATATTGAATCATTATCAATAGAGTTAGTTTTCCTAACCATGCTTCTCAATTTATAACATGTGTCAATTCATTATGTTCCTCGCCGTACAATACAAGACGAGTCCATGTCACAGTTTCATATGTGATAATCATATAATATCAGTTCAACATAGATATATATATATTGCGGCAAAACAATCAATTTTAATTCTATAAAAACCTCACAAAAGATGAGTAATAGAATCCCTACCTTTCAAGCTTATCAACAATCTTTTAATCCTGGAATCAATTAACGTTAGCTCCACACATCCTTGACCCTAAGGCATGCATAAGGACAATTAAAACTAAAGCACAACGTATAATCACATTCATAAGTGAGTTATGTGTAAACCCGTCTACTAGTGCCATTAAAGTATTTTTATGCATTAAACATGGAGAAAATGCATACTAAAAACTAAGTTTAGATTAAAGAAAACCTACCTCAAAACTTCTTTGAAAAGCACCAAAGTTTGGGTTATCAATCAAGCTTGAATTAACTTTAAAACCGCCTCGATCATCGTTGGGAATTATAATTGTCTTGGCCACAAAGAGAGCTTTGTGCTCTATGTCTTTAGTTAGAAATTTGAAGTGAGAAGGGAGAGAATGAGAACTAGAGAAGAAGGTGGTGATAGTTAAATAAAAAGATATCAAAATGCTTAAGAGGAATGAGATGTTTACGGGGAAAAGTTGTAAGAAGAAACAAAAGAGTCTTAAAGGAAAATATCATCTTGTCTCCCATGAAGACTTTTAGCAAATAATGCCAACATAATTGAGGGGATAATTGGAGTGAATTATAGAAGAAGATAAGGAAATAATTAATTAGGTGGTTGAGAAATATCTCCATGTCTTCTATGAATTGACGGAAAATAATTCAATGTCCCCTTCGGATACCTTTAGCAAAATGAGAAGAAGTCTATATAATTGAGCAATAATTTAGGGAGACAAGATTGGTAGAAGTAAGTGTTGGTAAGTTTTGAATGTTTCTTAGGAAGACTTGGTAAGAAAATACTAAAATGGTATTTTTTTTAAATGATCATAAACAACTTAGTAATTTTAAATAGTCACATTTTATTCATTAAATTTTATAAAATTATGCCCGTTAAAAATATGGGTGTTACAATGCCATTCTCTAGGTCTTTGTTGGTCATAAGACCAATTGGTAGCACTACCATCAGGGCTAAATTGAAGTGTTTGTTGACGACAATCAACATCACCTACACCATACTTAGCTTCGCATTTTTTGCGATGCCTCTCTAAGTGACCAGTGCCAAAAGAGGATTTACTTGTGTAGTCTTGTTTGCATACTTTGCAAATTGTGCGCTCTTATGTTACACCATGCTCGTTTGTATGTGTTACGAGATCAACGTAATTGCAAACTAGTGAAGTTCGTTGAATTCTCCTTTTGCCCTTACGAGTGACTTCAGAGGAGCCATCAACTTGAGATAGCAAGTCAACTCCAATTTCTTCCAGTGGATCATTAAATTGTTCTTCTTCATTGATCACCAAATGTGAAATGTTGGCTCTCCCTCTAGGTGATGATGCCATAGCTTCAATAAAAAATAACAATAAATTAATGTAACATAAAAATTAAAGAAAATAATTACACAATAAAATTAACTTATAACAATACAAAATTAATGAACAACAAATGATATAAATTAAACCTTCAAGTTTTTTTCCTTTCTGAAGAACTCTAAGTAATCTAAAAAACAAGACAATACATAAGATCTTAGAAGTTTGTTGAATGAGTATCTTTGTGAATGTTCTACGTTTATTTATAGGTAAAAAAGTTTATTTTATTATTTTTTTATTTTTTAAATCTTTTTTTTTTATTTTTTTTCTTTCAAGTGTAACTTAATTAGACAATTCGCTGAAGACTTAACGTCTCAACTTTGCACATTACAGGCCTTCCTTCTGAGCCTCTATGTTAGGCTTGCCCCTTTATAATTGTATAGGGGAATCTAATGCCATGTTCACTCACGGGTGAATATGGCATGCATAAATTATATAATATTTAATTCTTATATGTATTAAATAATATATATATTAAATGTATAGTATTTTGATGTGATAATACACGACCTATGGACTCAATATCTGATTCTTAGCTTTGCTTCTCCAAAGCAAAGCATGCCTTATGTAAAAAACCTAAACTACCCCTATGTAAAATAAACTTGGATATAAAATTTTTGCCCAGCCCCCTATAACCCCTGGGAGGAGGGTTTACCACCCCCCTTCCAACCCCCACGTCGACCTTACCGCAAAGGTCGATCCGCGTACAACCTTTACGTAGGGGCAATCTGCGTCAGGGTAATAATTAAGCTCCACATATACTAACAATGTCTACAAGAAAAAAATTTTAAAAATACAAAGAAAAAAAAAAGAGCTTGTCAGACCTATTGCAATGTGATGTGCATGGGGGATCTAATGCTATGTTCACTCACGGGTGAATATGGCATGTATATATATTATATAATATTTAATTCTTACATGTATTAAATAATATATATATTAAATGTATAGTATTTTGATGTGATAATACATAACCTACAGATTCAGCATCTGATTCTTAACTTTACTTTTCAAAAACAAAAGCATGCTTACAAGGAAAAAATAAAAAAATAAAAAGAAATGAAAAGAGAAAGAAAAAGAACTTGGCAGACGTATTGTGATGTGATTGCATTGGGGAAATCTCATGGCATATTCAATTATTCATTTACGGGTGAATATGGCATGTATATATATTATATAATATTTAATTCTTATATGTATTAAATAATATATATATTAAATGTATAGTCTTTTGATATGATAATACATGACTTACAATGAGCCTTACATGACTTACTGGAGAAGGTCATACTCAGTGTAACGCCCCTATATGGGGGTTAAGAGTTTTTAATGAATTAAAATAAAAATAAAAAATAAAAGTAAAACCTTAAAAATAAAATTGCCCGAGGCTTAAATGAAAACTCTCAAATCAAAAATAAAAATATAAACAACAATTAAACCACAGTTTAATGTAGCACCTTAAATTTAATAATATAAACTGTCGTCATCATCATTTTAACCCTCAACACATTTTAATACAGTCACAGAAAGTAACATTTGATGCTTACATTAACATGAAGAAGATTCTTAATAATTGAAGCAGTCCCAATGTAATATAGCTACATCGCTTGCTCAACTATTTTTCTCGTAGCCACCTCACACTTAGTGAGTCCTGAAAAGATAAAAATATAAGGGAATGAGCAACAATATGCTCAGTAGAGAAAACCATTACTCACTTTTAGGTTTTTATCATTACCACATTAAAACCTGCATGGTTAGTTAATACTCATCATTATTCAGATTATGAGATTTATTATAATCATATTCCATGGATACCATAGTTAATCATTACCGAGTTTCATACATATACATATATACAAATATTATAGTTCATCATTATTCCTAGGTACCCACGTTCAATAGAGTATCACTCAACTCATCGAAACCCAAATGGGCGCGCTTGATCACCCTCTAAACATTCTAAGGGTGTTCCGGTGAGGGGACATCAAGCCCCGAGTCCTCACCAAGTCGATTCCTATACAGTGTATTCTGGGACTTTCAACCCAAGGAAGCGTCATCACCTTCCCCCTATTTTACCTTTTAGGGTATTCGTGCCCAAGGACGTAACCGCCACCCTCTTCATGTCCCACCAATTTTCTATATTTAACATTATTAATAGAGTCAGTTTTCCTAACCATGCTTCTCAATTTATAACATGTGTCAATTCATTATGTTCCTCACCGTACAATACAAGACGAGTCCATGTCATAGTTTCATATGTGATACTCATATAATATCAGTTCAACATAGATATATATATCTTGCGATAAAACAACCAATTTTAATTCTATAAAAACCTCACAAAAGATGAGTAATAGACTCCCTACCTTTCAAGCTTATCAACAATCTTTTAATCTTGGAATCAATTAACGTTAGCTCCATACTCTCTTGATCCTAAGGCTTGCATAAGGACAATTAAAACTAAAGCACAACATACAACTACATTTATAAATAAATCATGTGTAAATCTATTTTACTAGTATGCTATTAAAGCTTTTATGTAAATCTCTTTTGAATACCACAGTAAACAATTTTTGTCTTAACATAATATAAAATGTAAACAAGTAATCTATATGTTTTAGCCCCTAATAAGATTCATCAATCACTTAGGATAATATTGAAAAGGTTGCAAGACATTAAGGAATTAGGTGGTGAGCAAAGATGGGTTCTTGGTTCAGGTTAGCAGCTGGTATACCATAACAAACTGACAGGTTTACTAGTTTCCAATCCAAAAATTGAATAATTCATAGAAAATAAAATACAACTCCGATTTAGGTTTACGATAGCTCGTTAGAAAGCTTAGGATGTCTACTTTTTAAATATGCAAACCAATTTATAAAATTCATTTTAATTTAATCCCAGAATTTCAAGAAATAACCACTGCCCATAGAGGTATTACAAAGTTTAACAATATAAATTTTCTGTCTAGGGCATATACACTTAGACTTTATACATATGCTCCAAAATAGCAACAAACATATACTTAGGTTTAAGAACGCAAATTTGAATAATCCTTTAGTATAAAAGAAAATTTATAAATGAAAGACTAAATTTGTTCATAAGATTCTAACCTCGGATTATGGTTTGTTGGAAGCTTGAAATGGCTTCAAACAAGGTTCCTTGACTTTAGTATGACTGAAATTCTTGCTCAAATGGGGATGATGGTGGCTAATTTTTATGGCTGCCTTGAAGAAGTTCTCTAAGTATTTTGCTTCAGCAAAGAAATGAGAAGAAGAGTGTGGGAACCGTGAAAGAAAAAGAAAGAAAAGATGAAGTCTTTGAAGAGAAGTGATAGAAGCAATTATGGAGGAGACATGTTGAAGCATGTCACGGAGGAAATAAAGAAAATGAGGGTCAAGAGTAGTTGGAAAAGATATCCTTATGTCTCATCTGGAGACTTTAACGCACATAATGCCAATATGACATTTTTGAAATTTATTAGAAGTTCTAAGGCTTTTCAGTAAATATACTAAATAAATATATGAGAATTTTAAAAAATTTAAAAATAGATAAAAATAAATATTGTAAAATAAATTTTAAATGAAGCAATTTTTTTTTATTGATACACTAAAAATTAATTTAATTACCTTAATACCCATTAGGAGAATAACGGGTGTCACACTCAGCCATGTTCACTCGTGAATGAACATGGAAAAATATATCTAAATATATATATACATAAATATATATATATGAAATTGGGCCACAATGGGTCTTGTATGGGCCTAGATGGGCCGGCCCATTGTGGGCCTAGATGGGCCGGCCTAACCTGGGCCGATGGGCTGGCCCGTTGTGGGCCGAGGGATGGGCCGACCCATTGTGGGCCTAGATGGGCCGGGATGGGCCGGCCCATTGTGGGCCTAGACGGGACGGGCCGGCCTGGCCCAGGCCTAGTCCAGCCCAGCCCGACCCATGACTTTCCATGGGCCATGCCGGGCCAGCCTATGGACCAACATATATTGGCCCAGCCCAGCCCACAAGTATTTATAGGCCGTGCCGGGCCGTGAACAGTGCCAGGCCGTGTCGACCCGGCCCATCACTGTATCAGGACGGGCTCGGGCCGGCCCACGAGCCCCGGCTCATTGTTGCATCTCTACCACGTTTTCCTTACAACAGGTCTTATCTTCTTTTATCTTTTTTTTTATTTCCCCAAATCTATTTTCTGTCTCCCCCCATTCTTTTTCTCTCTTCTGATCTATCCGCCATGGCCAAAGTCCAACGAGCACCATATTGGCGTCACCTCCGTGGAGGTCAGAGCCGCCATTTCAGTCCACTTGCGCCGCCAACTCCTTTGGTTTCTTCAAATTGTTACAGATCTGGCCATTTTTTTTTCTTTCTTGAGCTTGCCAATGCTGATCTGGCTGCCATTTCATTGCTGGCAGACACCAACCTACTTTGCTCAACATCAATTAAGAAGCTTCACTCGCCATGAAGCTAGGTTGTGACCCCCCATCGTTATAGACAGAGCTAGATCGGTAGTTCGTGGCCACCGGAGCAAGATAGTGAGAATCAACACCGCGAAATTAGATTGCGGCCTCCGAAGCTAGATCATGACTTGTTTTTCATCGTCTCCCCGCCGAATCTCCACCAGAGCTGACGGCATTCGCTGGTTCTTTCTGGCAAAGTTCTGAATTTTTTGTAAATGCATTTTTTCTTTTGATTTGATTTAGGTACTGAAGTTGTTTGTATATATATATATATATAAACAACAGTGAAGATTTTCTTTTTCAATGTGTTTTTTTTTGGATAAATTTCCAATGTATATTAGAGAATTACCGGTAAATAATAGCTCGTTAGAGCTCCAATAGAGTTGAGAAAGAGAAAAAAATGAATCTAAAAAAAAAAAGAAAATAGTGAATTTAATTTTGTTTGATCCAGATCTTAGTTTCTTGTTTTGTTTTTGTTCAGATTGTTTAGGTCTAGGCTTTTTGATATCTTTTTGTTGGATTTGGATTTCTAATTTGTTTCTTTGATCGGATTTTGATCAGATATGGTTATTTTTTTAATCATATTTTTGTTTTATTTTGTGTAATTTTTGGTTTAGTCTTTTATTCATTTTTTGTTCAAATTTGGTAATATAGTATTAACAGTGAAATACCATATTTTTTAGCCACCGATGATGTCGATGGTGTCAGTTATACCCGAAAACATCGTTGGTAAATTTTTATATTTACATGGTGATACAGTATTTACATGTTATATTGTATTTCTTGGTCACCGCTGGCGATGTCATCGATGAATTTTTTGTATTTACACAGCAATACAGTTTTATTAGAGTAATACTATATTTCCCAGTAGCTAGTGGTCCGACAAAGTCATCAATAAATTTTTTTTTTTTGTATTTATACCATACACAATATTACTAGAGTAATACTGTATTTTTTGGCAATCGGTGGTGCCAGTAAAGTTATCAGTTAATTTTTTTATTACAAGGTAATACAATATTATGAAAGTACTACTATAACTCTCAGATGCCGGTGGTGCCAGTGATGTCACCTATGAATTTTTATATTTACAAGGCAATACAATATTATTAGAGTAATATTGTATTTTTTAGCAGTCGATGGTTCGATGAAGTTGTCAATAAATTTTTGTATTTACATAGTAATTTTGGTAATACTGTTTCTCCCAATCGCCGGTGGTATCGTCGGTGAATTTTTGTAACACCCCTATGTGGGGGTTAACAGTTTTAAATAAATAAAAATAATTTTATATTTTATATTATTTAAATCAATTAAACAATGCCCATGGGTCTTTAAACAACAAGAAAAATAAAAATAAACGTTTTAAATACAAACCACAGTTTTTAGTGTAGCACCAAATATATATAATTACAGTCATCATCACCATAGTACAATTCCCAAATAACTTAACACAGCCATAAAAAAAAATAATACAACTCTTACATGTTGTAGATAAGTTGTAATTAAACAGGGTCTTCTAACACGAAAACAGCAGGATTGTTTTCGCTTATTCCTCTTCAAATATGTTGCACTGAGTTCCACCTGAGATATGAAGATATGATAGGGATGAGCATCGACATGCCCAGTAGGGAAATCATGACTCACCTTATGGTTTATCCATTACCACATTAAAAACTGCATGGTTAGTAGGTTACATCATATTCCAGATTATGAGGTTTATTATGATCACATCTTATGGATACCGTAGTTAATCATTACCAAGTGTCATAATTACACATTTATACAAATATTACCAATCATCATTGTTCCTAGGTATCCATGTTAAATTGAGTATCACTCAACTCATCGAAACCCAAATGGGCGCACTTGATCACCCTATAAACATTCCAAGGGTGTTCCGGTGAGGGGACATCAAGCCCCGAGTCCTCACCAAATCAATTCCTGTACAGTGTGTTCTGGGACTTTCAACCCAAGGAAGCGTCATCACCTTCCCCCTATTTTACCTTTTTGGGTATTCATGCCCAAGGACGTAACCGCCGCCCTCTTCATGTCTCACCATTTCTCTATATTAAATCATTATTAATAGAGTCAGTTTTCCTAACCATGCTTCTCAATTTATAACATGTGTCAATTCATTATGTTCCTCGCCGTACAATACAAGACGAGTCCATGTCATAGTTTCATATGTGATACTCATATAATATCAGTTCAACATAGATATATATATATTGCGGCAAAACAATCAATTTTAATTCTATAAAAACCTCACAAAAATGAGTAATAGAATCCCTACCTTTCAAGCTTATCAACAATCTTTTAATCCTGGAATCAATTAACGTTAGCTCCACACATCCTTGACCCTAAGGCATGCATAAGGACAATTAAAACTAAAGCACAACGTATAATCACATTCATAAGTGAGTTATGTGTAAACCCGTCTACTAGTGCCATTAAAGTATTTTTATGCATTAAACATGGAGAAAATGCATACTAAAAACTAAGTTTAGATTAAAGAAAACCTACCTCAAAACTTCTTTGAAAAGCACCAAAGTTTGGGTTATCAATCAAGCTTGAATTAACTTTAAAACCGCCTCGATCATCGTTGGGAATTATAATTGTCTTGGCCACAAAGAGAGCTTTGTGCTCTATGTCTTTAGTTAGAAATTTGAAGTGAGAAGGGAGAGAATGAGAACTAGAGAAGAAGGTGGTGATAGTTAAATAAAAAGATATCAAAATGCTTAAGAGGAATGGGATGTTTACGGGGAAAAGTTGTAAGAAGAAACAAAAGAGTCTTAAAGGAAAATATCATCTTGTCTCCCATGAAGACTTTTAGCAAATAATGCCAACATAATTGAGGGGATAATTGGAGTGAATTATAGAAGAAGATAAGGAAATAATTAATTAGGTGGTTGAGAAATATCTCCATGTCTTCTATGAATTGACGGAAAATAATTCAATGTCCCCTTCGGATACCTTTAGCAAAATGAGAAGAAGTCTATATAATTGAGCAATAATTTAGGGAGACAAGATTGGTAGAAGTAAGTGTTGGTAAGTTTTGAATGTTTCTTAGGAAGACTTGGTAAGAAAATACTAAAATGGTATTTTTTTTAAATGATCATAAACAACTTAGTAATTTTAAATAGTCACATTTTATTCATTAAATTTTACAAAATTATGCCCGTTAAAAATACGGGTGTTACAGCTCTCCCCTCCTATAAAAATTTCGTCCTCGCAATTTCGTACACTGATTACAATGTTAAAACAAATGTGGGTACTTTTCTCTCATTTCAGATTCAAGTTCCCATGTGGCTTCCTCCACATCATGGTGTTGCCACATCACTTTCACCAGAGGAATTCCACGACGACGTAATAATTTTATTTCATGATCCAGTATTTGAACTGGAATTTCTTCATAATTCGTATCTCCTTGAATTGGCACATCTGTCCACATGATCACATGTGAAGGGTCGGGTTCATACTTTCTCAACATCGATACATGAAACACATTATGTACATGAGACAATTGTGGTGGTAGGTCTAAACGGTATGCCAACGTTCCAATGCGTTCCACAATCTCAAACGGTCCTGTATACCTTGGTGCTAACTTTCCTTTAACACCAAATCGAGATACACCTCGTTTTGGTTTCACTTTTAAGAACACAAAGTCTCCGATCATGAACTCTAAAGGTCGCCTCCTCTTATCTGCATAACTCTTTTGTCGACTTTGAGCTGTCTGAAGACGTTCGTGAATAATCTGGATCTTGTCCGTTGTTTCTTTGATAAACTGAGGCCCAAGTTCAAGACGCTCTTCCTTTTCAGCCCAACACAATGGAGATCTACAAGGTCTACCATATAAGGCCTCATATGGAGCCATTCTAATACTTGCTTGGTAACTGTTGTTATATGCGAATTCAACATATGGCAGCTGTGCAGCCCAATTTGTTCCAAAGTCCAGCACACAAGCCCGAAGCATATCCTCGAGAATCTGAATGACACGTTCAGATTGTCCATCTGTTTGAGGATGAAAAGCTGTACTAAAATTCAATTGAGTTCCCAAGGCCCTCTGCAATCCTCTCCAAAATTTTGACGTGAAACGTGTATCTCTATCGGAAACTATTGACATTGGCACTCCATGCAATGTCACTACCTTTTCCACGTACAATTGACATAATTTTGAGACACTATAATTAGTTCTGATTGGGATGAAGTGGGCTGTCTTAGTTAAACGATCTACAATTACCCAAACGGCGTCATGCCCTATTTGAGTCTTAGGAAATCCAGTAACAAAGTCCATTGTCACATGATCCCACTTCCATTCTGGAATAGGTAAGCTCCTCAACTCGCCTCCAGGCTTTTGATGTTCCGCTTTAACCTGTTGGCACGTCATGCACTTAGAGACAAAGGTTGCTACATCTCGTTTCATTCCTCGCCACCAGTATTGTCGTTTTAGATCCATATACATTTTTGTGCTTCCAGGATGAATAGCAAACTTTGAACGGTGAGCCTCATCTAGCACCGCATGCCTGAGATATGGATCCTCTGGAACAACTAATCTTCCTTTGTAAAGTAAAAATCCTTCTGGCTCAATCTGCCATCCATCCAGTTGTTCTCCATTTTGTATTTGTTTCCAAACCCTACGTAATCCTTCATCGTGCCATTGTCCTTGTTTTACTTTCTGAATTAACGTAGGAGTTGCTATCACATTGAATAAGAAAGCTCTCTCGTTATCTTCATAATATTGCAAGTTGAAGTCGGCGATGGTGACTCGTCTCCAATCTTCCAATGCTAAACTGGCTATACGTCCGTTGTTCTTACGACTTAGAGCATCTGCCACGGCATTCGCTTTTCCAGGATGATATTGGATACTAAAGTCATAGTCCACCATGTACTCAGTCCATCTTCGTTGCCTTAGATTGAGATCCTTTTGAGTAAACAAATATTTCAGACTTTGATGATCAGAATATAGCTCGAACTTTGCGCCATATAGATAACATCTCCAAATTTTGAGTGCGAAAACCACAGCAGCTAACTCAAGATAATGTGTGGGGTAGTTCCTCTCATGGGGTTTCAACTGGCGTGAGGCGTAGGCAACTACTCGTCCATGCTGCATTAACACACAACCCAAACCGTTTCCTGAGGCATCAGTGTATACTGTGTAAGGCTCCTCGTTGTTAGGTATGATCAGCACAGGTGCACTAGTGAGTCTTCGTTTCAGTTCCTCAAATGCTTCTTCACATTTATCATCCCACACGAACTTGACATTCTTCCTTGTGAGTTTTGTTAATGGAGAAGCAATCTTTGAAAAATTCTCTACGAAGCGTCGATAGTATCCAGCTAGTCCGAGGAAACTTCGAATCTCTGACACGTTCTTTGGTCGTTCCCAATTTAGCACTGCTTCAATTTTGGAGGGGTCCACTGAGATGCCTTCTTCAGAGACAACGTGTCCAAGGAACTTGACCTTCGTCATCCAGAAATCACATTTTTCTCTTTTTGCATAAAGACCATGTTCTCTCAACGTTTGTAGAGCGATCCTCAAATGCTCAGCATGTTCTTCTTCGTTTTTAGAATAGATCAAGATATCATCTATGAAAACAATGATAAATTGATCTAAGTACGGTCGAAAGACACGGTTCATCAAGTCCATGAAAGCCGCTGGTGCATTAGTCAACCCGAAAGGCATGACAAGAAACTCAAAATGACCGTAGCGAGTCCGAAAAGCTGTCTTTGGAATGTCCTCTTCTCTTATCTTCAGTTGGTGATATCCGGATCGTAAGTCAATCTTTGAGAAATAGCAAGATCCTCCTAACTGATCGAACAACTCATCAATTCGGGGTAGAGGGTACTTGTTCTTGATAGTCAATCGATTAAGCTGGCGATAATCGACACAGAGCCTCAACGATCCGTCATGTTTCTTCACAAAAAGTACTGGAGCTCCCCAAGGTGATGTACTTGGTCGAATAAATCCTTTTTCCAGTAATTCATCCAACTGCTTCCTCAATTCCACTTTCTCAGCAGGTGCCATTCGATACGGGGCAATAGAAACAGGCGCTGCTCCTTGAGTTAAGTCGATGACAAACTCAATTTCTCTATCAGGCAGAAGTTCGGGCAATTCATCTGGAAAAACATCTGAAAATTCGTCCACCACAGGAGTGTGAGAGGATAGGTCACTCTTCTTTAGTTCTCCATCTGAAGCAAAGATCGTCCCAAGATTGGTGAAATTCCTTCGTCCTCCAATACAAGCCTTTAGCACCGGGGCTGGCGTCACTGTTCCTGTTTTTGCTTGAAATTCGATGACTTGTCCATTCTTGGTGAATAAAGAGACACGTTTCCTATGACAATCTACTATTGCCTGGTATTTAGTTAGCCAATCCATTCCTAAGATTACATCAAACTCTGTCATAGTTATTACATATAGGTCAGCCGATAGTTTATGTTCTCCTATAACAATACACACTGATTTACAAATTATGGATACTTCAGCTATCCCGCCCATTGGTGTACTAAGGGTTAATGATGAACTACATGTCTCAGTTTCTAATTGTAGTACGGAAGCAAATAACATAGATATAAATGAATGAGTGGCACTAGTGTCAAATAATACATGAGCCCAAGAATGAGACACGTGAATCATACCGTCTACAACTGAGTGATCAGCCTGTTTTCCTTGTCCAGTTGTAGCCGTAATTGCATAAGCTTGTGCTGGTGCTTTTCCTTTATCACTTTTTCCTCGGTTTCCTTGGCTACTACTAGCCTTATTATTATTTCTCCCAGAAAAATATGGCCTTTGATTCACTGAGCCTTGTGGAGTCGGTTGGAAGTTCTGATTAGCATAAAAATTGGAACCCTGTGGCTGCTGTTGATAGTTGTACTGAGGCTGGAACCCTCGAGGTTGAGTTACTGAGACTTGGGAAGCTGGAGTGTTTTGCTGAGGCGCTCCACGATTTTGACTCCCTCCCCAAACAGTGGAGCCAAAATGACTTCCTTGTGGCCTTGGTGCAAAGGATGATTGTGTAGGGCGGTTAGGGCAATTTCTCCTCAGATGTCCCACTTGTCCACAGTTATGACAAGCATACGGTTGGAAACGACCACTGCCAGAAGATCCACCACCAATAGTCACTCCACTATGCTGAATGACTTGTCCTTGTGACTTCTCTTTCTTACTTATTTTCCTTTGACGCCCACCAAAACCCTTATACTCTCCATAGGAGTTATTTAGTTCTGTCTCTGCCCGCTGTGCCGCAGCTACAAGATCAAGAAAATCTGTTGATGGAACAGCAGCTATCATTTGTCTGATTTTCGGCCTCAGGTTATTTCTAAATTTTTCGCATCTCGCCATTGGATCCGATACAGCCCCGGGATTGTAGCGAGACAATTCTATAAATCGAGCATGGTATTCAGCAACTGTTGTATCTCCCTGCACCAGGTTTTCAAATTCTCGCATCATTGCTTGCCTATGGCTCTGAGGAATATAGGTGTTGCGAAAAATGGTTTCGAACTGCTCCCATGTAAGATTCGGCACGTCATAGTCGTCTTTCTGAAGATCCCACCATTCTTCGGCTTTACCCTCAAATATATATGTTGAAAAGCTAACCCAATACTCCCGTGGAATCCTCAAGGTGTCCAACTTCTTTTTGACTGCCTTTAGCCATTGTTCTGCTATGACCGGGTTAGGTTCTCCACTAAATGTGGGTGGTTTCTGCTTCATAAACTCCTTCAACAGAGTTAGATGTCGTTGTTCGGGATCACGAACCTCCACAGGTCTTTGCACATTTTGTAATGCTTGAAGAATTTGTCCTAAATTATTTACTTCTAGTGCAGCTGGCGGGGATTGTGTTGCATGTCGTAGTTGCTCATCTTCTTGAGCTTGTTCCATCGGTTCCGGTTGCTCAACTTCTTGAGCATGTTCAACCGGTTGTGACAGCTCAGACGATTGCATTTGACGTCTTGGTGGCATAGTTTCTACTGGCTGCGAAAATTTAACTAGGATCAGTACCAAATGATGATGACATTAACACCTAACTTTAAAACCATTCCCAAAGATTAATTTTTAAGGTGGTGCTATACCCCCTAGGTTAATCGAACCTAGGCTCTGATACCAAAAATTCTGTAACACCCCTATGTGGGGGTTAACAGTTTTAAATAAATAAAAATAATTTTAAATTTTATATTATTTAAATCAATTAAACAATGCCCATGGGTCTTTAAACAACAAGAAAAATAAAAATAAACGTTTTAAATACAAACCACAGTTTTTAGTGTAGCACCAAATATATATAATTACAGTCATCATCACCATAGTACAATTCCCAAATAACTTAACACAGCCATAAAAAAAATAATACAACTCTTACATGTTGTAGATAAGTTGTAATTAAACAGGGTCTTCTAACACGAAAACAGCAGGATTGTTTTCGCTTATTCCTCTTCAAATATGTTGCACTGAGTTCCACCTGAGATATGAAGATATGATAGGGATGAGCATCGACATGCCCAGTAGGGAAATCATGACTCACCTTATGGTTTATCCATTACCACATTAAAAACTGCATGGTTAGTAGGTTACATCATATTCCAGATTATGAGGTTTATTATGATCACATCTTATGGATACCGTAGTTAATCATTACCAAGTGTCATAATTACACATTTATACAAATATTACCAATCATCATTGTTCCTAGGTATCCATGTTAAATTGAGTATCACTCAACTCATCGAAACCCAAATGGGCGCACTTGATCACCCTATAAACATTCCAAGGGTGTTCCGGTGAGGGGACATCAAGCCCCGAGTCCTCACCAAATCAATTCCTGTACAGTGTGTTCTGGGACTTTCAACCCAAGGAAGCGTCATCACCTTCCCCCTATTTTACCTTTTTGGGTATTCATGCCCAAGGACGTAACCGCCGCCCTCTTCATGTCTCACCATTTCTCTATATTAAATCATTATTAATAGAGTCAGTTTTCCTAACCATGCTTCTCAATTTATAACATGTGTCAATTCATTATGTTCCTCGCCGTACAATACAAGACGAGTCCATGTCATAGTTTCATATGTGATACTCATATAATATCAGTTCAACATAGATATATATATATTGCGGCAAAACAATCAATTTTAATTCTATAAAAACCTCACAAAAATGAGTAATAGAATCCCTACCTTTCAAGCTTATCAACAATCTTTTAATCCTGGAATCAATTAACGTTAGCTCCACACATCCTTGACCCTAAGGCATGCATAAGGACAATTAAAACTAAAGCACAACGTATAATCACATTCATAAGTGAGTTATGTGTAAACCCGTCTACTAGTGCCATTAAAGTATTTTTATGCATTAAACATGGAGAAAATGCATACTAAAAACTAAGTTTAGATTAAAGAAAACCTACCTCAAAACTTCTTTGAAAAGCACCAAAGTTTGGGTTATCAATCAAGCTTGAATTAACTTTAAAACCGCCTCGATCATCGTTGGGAATTATAATTGTCTTGGCCACAAAGAGAGCTTTGTGCTCTATGTCTTTAGTTAGAAATTTGAAGTGAGAAGGGAGAGAATGAGAACTAGAGAAGAAGGTGGTGATAGTTAAATAAAAAGATATCAAAATGCTTAAGAGGAATGGGATGTTTACGGGGAAAAGTTGTAAGAAGAAACAAAAGAGTCTTAAAGGAAAATATCATCTTGTCTCCCATGAAGACTTTTAGCAAATAATGCCAACATAATTGAGGGGATAATTGGAGTGAATTATAGAAGAAGATAAGGAAATAATTAATTAGGTGGTTGAGAAATATCTCCATGTCTTCTATGAATTGACGGAAAATAATTCAATGTCCCCTTCGGATACCTTTAGCAAAATGAGAAGAAGTCTATATAATTGAGCAATAATTTAGGGAGACAAGATTGGTAGAAGTAAGTGTTGGTAAGTTTTGAATGTTTCTTAGGAAGACTTGGTAAGAAAATACTAAAATGGTATTTTTTTTAAATGATCATAAACAACTTAGTAATTTTAAATAGTCACATTTTATTCATTAAATTTTACAAAATTATGCCCGTTAAAAATACGGGTGTTACAATTTTTGTATTTACACGGTAATACAGTATTACCAAAGTAATATTGTATTTTACGACCGCTGGAAGTCCGACGAAGTTGCCAGTGATTTTTTGTATTTACACGATAATATAGTATCACAAAAGTAATATGGTATTTTTTGATAGTAAGCGTTCCAGCGAAGTCATCGGTGAATTTTTAATATTTACACAATTATGTAATATTATGAGGGTAATATTGTATTCTCTAGCTGCAGACGATGTCGACAAAGTTGTATGTGAATTTTTGTATTTACACTATAATACAATATTACTAGAATAATATTGTATTTTTCGACCACCAGTGGTGACGACGAAGGAGGAGGGTGACAGATATAGAGAAGAAAGAAGAAGGGGTATTTTAGGGTTTTGGTTCTCAATTCCTCATAAGATTTTATTCCATTTATCATGATATGCTATTTATTACACATTTTGAAATTATATGACATTATTTACCAAGTTTTAGCCTAAATAAGTTATTTTGCTCTTTCTCCCAAAAAGAAATTATTGTATAACATCTCTATTGGGGTGTTAATAAAGTGGATTTAACAGTTTGGATTAATCCACAATCCAAATCAAAACTATCATATTAAGAAATTCTCAATTTGTTACCAATATAAAAATTCCCCCAACTTAGTCCAATACAATCCAAAATTATTAAATTTTATGCATTTGATTCCTTGTATGTCGAGGAGTGGACTTAGGATTTGATGTTAGGTTGTACCTAAAAAATCATATAAAACGTAGTGAAATAGGGTTTTTAAAATTTTTTTAAACTTTTAAGATCTTTCTCATAATGATGTACAATAATTGAATAAAAGACAAGTTATGGGTTTGGCAATAGCTCTAAATGATCAAGCATTTCAAAACCTTCGATCTTTCTCGCTATTCTCCTCCTTTTGGATTAACTAGTGTATGGGCATTAGTGAGATCTCTTAAATTATCTCCTTAATGTCTCCTTCTAACTTTTTTCAACAAACATTCTTTATGGTTTTAGAGGGGAGAGCAATAAAGAACATAGGATGGAGGCCAATAGAAAAGTTTGCTAAAAATAGAACCTTTAATATCTATTTATAGACATACTAATCAAAGTTAGTTGGAGCAAAATCCCATGAAGATTTTATAAAAAATCACGCCTACCCTAGCGTAGTTGGGTTTGATTTTTAGTTCTCCAACAGTAGAGTGACATGTATCACAACTGTCTCTAAGTGTGTGATTCTACATTCATCTAGTATCTAACCGAGATTTGATTGAGATATTATTTATTTTAACTTTTAAAATAAATATTTTTCATGGCTTTCTTAATTATTTATATTATCTATTAAAATAAATAATTATCCAGCATTATCTTTTTCAAAACTTTTTTGAAAAAGATATTTTTCCTACACTGAAATTACAAATACATCACATGAAAATAATGTGACAAATTTAAATCTCCCATCATGGCATTGGCGCTACATGTATTCCCAGAGTATAGTGTGTGTGGCACCATACACAGTCTAGTGGACTAGTGTTTGAATTTACAATGCTACCTTATAAATTAGATATAGTCCAAGAAATTTCCATTGACCATCTGAAAGAATATTATGAAGCTAGCAAGGAGATCTAGTAGACATTATATAATTTTAGCTCCAATAGTTATTTATAATTTAATTATCTCATAATTAGACTAATAATAATTATTAAATTTGGTTTGCACCACTAATAGAAACCAAAGTTGTGCGCTTAAAGGATATACATTAATTATATAAAAAGTTGTTAATAAGGCCATCTATTGATATAATCATTTTCTATGTCATAATACCATCCATAATAATGTTCATAATTAGAACTAGGATTATGGTCTTCTGTGTAACCTCTCTAATTACTTATTTATCCATGAGTTCCTTTAATTCTCTGATAGGTGTCCTCTTTATGAATAAACCAAAAATGAGGATTTGGGTAATATTTGATATCTATGTCAAATAGCAAGGGCTCTTCACCTAAATTCTCGAATTAATCCTAATGGGAATATTATCTTATCATCTTATCCAGTAAAAGTCACAGTATTTGCATATCTATGAATAGTATTTCTAGCTACCTATATACTATGTCTCCAATATATCAAGTTTTAATCATGTTTTTATATATCTCATCTATTGGAGATCAAAAGACATAATACATAGATGTGAGTTTAGTAATTACCTCAGGATTAAGGTATGATCTATAAAATGACTAACAATGATAAAATTCTAATTTGTTGTTTTGAAATTACACAAATAATGAAATTCTATTTTGGTCTTGGTTTAATGTGTTCTAAACACACTAATGTCTCTATCTAGTAATCATTATATTAGTGTAATCCAGATAAGATTATTATACTTTATTAGGAATAATCATAATCTTAAGCAAGATAAAGTATCTTGGTTTATCTGTTGATTGTAAACTAAAGTTTATACTAAGTATACATAATGATATCCTATGCATAATGAACACTTAATGAACATGATTATGGCCTTTTCTGTGTATTGAGGCCTTTACGATTTTTGCACACACACATACATACACGCACACATATATGTACACATCAAGATATACATATAGGAGAATAAACGAAATTTTTTTATTAATTATGTAATACTTTATATATTATGTCTTTTGGAATTTACATTATGCTACAAAAGCACAAATTCCAGCATTCTCATACTTACGTCATAATATATGTGACATCTCTTAAATTGCCATCCCTTCAAAATGACCCTCAAAACTTTTCGCTTGTAAAGTTTTGATAAAAGGATCGGCTAGGTTATTATCCGAATCAAATTTGCAAATTGTCGCATCACCCAGCTGTGCTATGTCTCTTATGAGATGTTAGTTTCTCTGAATCTGTTTTCTTCTTTGATGGCTTTTTAGCTCTTTTGCATTTGCAATCGTAGCATTGTTACACAGTACATCGTTATCTATCACTCAAGGTTAGGGACAATCTCTATATTCCTCAAGAAGTTACAAAGCCAGACAGCCTCTTTTGTAGCTTCTGAAGTTGCAACATATTCGACTTCCATGATAGAGTTAGCAACACATGACCACTTAATACTTCTCCACACTACAACTCCACCATTCAGGGTAAACACTGAGCCTGAAGTTGACTTCCTTGAATCCATATCAGATCAAAAATTCAAGTCATGTAACTAACAGGAGGAAGATCAGATCCTGAATACAGAAGCATATAATTTCTTATTCTCCAGAAATATATAAGAATATGCTTCACTGATTCCTAATGTCTTTCTCTTAGATTCGATTGGTGTTGACCTAAATTTGTGCTGACAACTCCGTGTCCTTCCGAGCCTACAGGAGATTCCACTAATGAGCAATTCCAAGCGTATGATCATTGGAAAGATGCTAATGATCGGCCTGCTGCTATGTTATGGCCAGCATGAATAACGCATTGCAGCGTCAACATGAGGATTATGAGACTGCTAGGCAGATCTTGGATAATTTGGAAGGCATGTTTAGAGGCCAAGCCTTAACAAAGGGGCAAAGGGTGCTTCAAAAACTCTTGAACTACAAGCAGAGACCGGGGACATCTGCAAAGGAGCATATGATGTTAGTCATAGGTTACCTTGCTGAGGCTTAGACCAATAGAGTTGACATCAATGCTGAAACTCTGATGACTATGGTCTTTGAGACTTTATCTAACGAATTTATTCCATTTAGAGCTACATTTAATCTGAGCAATAGATGGGCATTGACCTTGACGGAGTTGATGAAATAGTTACAGGAGTTCAAACTGTTAATCAGGGAGTCTCTTGCTAGTGGCAAGGCTAACTTGTCAGCTACCTCTGGTTCCAATCCTAACCCTAGGAATGGAGAAAAGCAACAAGCTAAAAATGGGAAGTCTTCTGTTCTTGCAAACGGCAAGAACAAGAAGAAAAAGAAGAAGAACTCAAAAAAGCTAAAGTGCTTCTTTCGAAGGAAGGTCGGGCACATAAAAAAGAATTGCAAGGACTTCCTTTCTCGAGGAGGTATGTGTGATCTTTTGTATTTAGAAACTTGTTTGGTTAAGGAATCCCAGTGACATTTAGGTCATAGATTCCAGAGCAACTAATCATGTTTGTGTTTCTTTGTAGGGGTTTAAAAAAATGAGAAGTCTGCTGCATGAAGACTTCATGCTTCGGATGGGCGATGGATTCTTGGTCTTAGCTGAAGCTGTGGGAGATGTCTATTTGTATTTTGATAATTATAGGAATTTGATTTTGTGAGATTGTTTTTATGTTCCTAAATTTAAAAAGAATTTAATTTCTGTAGCTTGTTTATTTAAAGACTCTTGTTTGGTTTCTTTTAATAATAAAGTGGTGATTCGTAAAAACAAATCTTTTATCTATTCTAGATGGATGTAAAATAAACTATATTTTATCAAACCTAAGATGGACTTACTACTTAATGCTGAGATGAATGATAATAACTCTAAAAGACTTAAAACTTCTCACTCTAATAAGACTTATGTTTGGCATTTACGACTTGGTCATATTAACCTGAATAAGATTCAAAGGCTGATAAGAGATGGACCTTTATGTCACTTAAAGGTAGAATCTATACCGCAATGTGAATCTTGTTTGAAGGGTAAAATGACCAAAAAACCATTTGGGTCTAAGGGCAATAGGGCCAAAGGGGTTCTAGAACTTGTGCATAGTGATGTTTGTGGACTGATGAACATTCGGGCATGATGAGGGTATGAGTACTTCATCACTTTTATTAACAATTACTTAAGGTATGGGTATATGTATCTAATGCACTACAAAAGCAAAACTTATGACAAGTTCAGGGTGTTTCGGACTGAAGTAGAAAAGCAATTGGGTAGACCTATAAAGGCACTTTGATCTAATTGAGGTGGTGAATACCTTTTTGATGAGTTCTTGGGACACTTATTAGAGAATGAGATTTTATCCTATTTGACTGTGCGGAGCACTCTGTAGTAGAATACCATGGCTGAGAAAAGAAATAGGATTTTATTGGACATAGTTAGGTCCATGATAAATTATTCATCATTGCCTTTGTCCTTTTGGGGATTTGCACTACAAATTGCATGCTATCTTTTGAATAATGTGCCTTCAAAATTGGTTCCTAAAACTCCTCACGAGTTGTGGATGAGGAAGAGGACTTCCTTAAACCATATTCGTATACAAGGATGTCCAGATCATGTCCTGTTTAGGGATGAGAATAAGTTTAAAGCACACTTAAAAGTTTGTGTGTTTGTAAGATATCCAAAAGGAACTAAAGGGGGCGATTTCCATAACCCAAAGGAAAATAAAGTCGTGGTTTTAACTAATGCAACTTTTCTTGAGGAAAGTTACATGAACGACTTTAAGCCTTGAAGCAAAGTTGTGCTTAAGGAGTTGAGGAGTGATTTGATCACTCGGCGGTTCCAAATAAAATCGTTCCAATTCAATGTAGAAAAATCAAACGAACCTGAATAACAACCTAAGGGGCTTCAGCGTAGTAGGAGGATTGGGCGTCAACCCAAGAGGTATATGTTCAATGGTAAGGCCTACTTGGTTGAACCGGATGAACATGACAGGGATCCTTACACTTACGCAGAGGTTATGCAAGATATTGATTTGAAACTCTGGACAGAGGCCATGAACATAGAGATGAAGTCTATGGAAACTAATCAGGCCTAGGAGCTTGTAGATCTTCCCGAAGAGGTAAAACCCATAGGGTGTAAGTGTATCTATAAGAGAAAGAGAGGAGTGGATGGAAAGGTCGAAACCTATAAGGCTCGACTTGTAGCTAAGGGATACACGCAAAAGGAAGGAATCAATTACAAAGAAACTTTTTTGCCTATAGCCATGCTTAAGTCCATCCGGACTCTCTTGTCTATAGCTGCCATACTCAACTATGAGATTTGACAGATATATGTCAAGACGACTTTTCTAAATGGCTATCTTAATGAGTCCATTTATATGGAACAACCAGACGGGTTCAAGGTCAAGGGTCGGGAGGGTAAAGTTTGTAAGTTGCTAAAGTCAATTTATAGACTCAAGCAGGCTTCTTGTTCTTGGAACATAAGATTTGATCAAGTAATCAAGACTTATAGGTTTGCACAAAATATGGACGAATCATGTCTGTACAAACACATTAAGGATGGGAATGTGGTTTTTCTACTGCTCTAAGTAGATGACATTATGCTAATTGGCAATGTTGTTGGGGCATTGTCATTGGTTAAATTATGGTTGACCAAGAAGTTTGACATAAAAGACTTAGGAGAAGCTAATTTTGTTCTCAGTATCCAGATCTTTCGAAATAGGAAGAAAAAAATGATAGCTTTGACCTAGGCTGGCTACATAGATAAGATTCTTAAGAGGTTTGCAATATAGGATTCCAAAAAAGGTGGGCAACCATCTAGTTATAGAATTACTCCTTCTAAGAAAGACTCTCCAAAGTCTAAGGAAGAAAGAGAATACATGAAGTGTTGACATGTATGCCCTAAAGAGTAAAAATGTAATGTGTTTTTGGAGATATTTTTATCAATAAAGAATTTTTTTATTATTTATATACCAAATCTTGTCCTCTTTACGTTTATATTTGCTGAATGTATGATAAGCAAATAAAAGTCTAAGACTATCGGTCTAAACCTTTAAGAATTGGGCATATGATGAACATATTATGCGGAAGACACGATTCTTAAGGTGATGGTCTAAATCATAAAATCCACAATAAAGGGAACAAAGTTGGGCGCTTTATTCATGCAAAGATTGATATGTTATCTAAACCATAACGGAAAATGGTTTGTCTTGGCCATCGGAGGAAGACTCCACGAATAGAAACATTGGTGCATTGTCATGAGTGACGATGCATTAGATCGAGACATAAAGTGAATTGATTTATATTAATAATTCTGTCTCGACAAATTGATTCACTTTAGACAATCATTCGTATTGTATCTTAATCTTGAGATGAATAGTGGGCCCGTTGTCTTAACTTATGTCTTTTGATATACCAACGGGTGACATCCATATTTTATATTGGTGCATATGCCAATACGTTGGAGGCATGACTCTTGATAGCATAGACCTGTTTTTCATAGATATGGAATCTATAGCTCCCCTTTAGGAGTAGATGATATCCCTTTATATGCATTATCCTGTAATTGAAAAACTAGAGTACTCAACCATTTGGATACATAGGTGTAATTGAATGGTATACCATCTTTGGATGGTAAGTTTTTCGATGGTGAGATAATGGAACATAAGATAAAAATAATTGGGAAGGTAAGACAGAATATATCCTTAAGTCGATTATGAATAATCCTATGGGGATACAATACATTATGACATGTCATGGAGACTAAGCTATACAAGCTTTGTAATTCTATATAGTTCAAGAGTGTAGCTCTAAGCTTTTAGTGAAGTAGCGTTAGAGTTGATAATTATGAAATGTATATCTAGGATATTGGGTTTCATAATTATTGAGAGCTTAAACTATATAGGTCCATCAGGTCCCTTTTGCTAGCTCATAAAAAATCTTGTAACGATATGACGTGCTTTTCCAATAATTGGTGACTTGTATCAAATTATCATGTTGGCTGAAACTTCGATAGGATCAGATAATTCATGTCAGTTTATTGGTTGAATTAATTTTGCAAAAATTAATTCAAGATAAACTAGTCAAATTATCAAAATTAGATAATTCATATCTGTTTATTGGTTTGATTAATTTAGAATTAATTCAATATAAACTTGTTAAATTATTAAGAATATTTATTTTCTTAGAGATTATCTAGATATGACTGTTTTAATTAGATAACTTCTCTATTAGGTTATTTGAATTAAAACTAAGGCTCTATCTCAAGAATCTCGGGTGGAAAATAAAAGATTCACATGGATCATTTATCATAAGTTCGACAGGCCAATTTTTAAGTTCGGCCCGTCGATGGAGTAAGTCCGGTAGGCTGATTTGCCAATTTGGCCTGCCGACCGAGTGATAAAAAGATCACACGTCTTCATGCAAATTTTATCAGATATTGATCCTGATTTGAATTTTTGAGGCCTTATCTAATAAGGACTAACTCCTAGGCTTAAACTCTATAAATAGGGACTGAGACTCATAAGTTATTTAGATCAATTGAGAGATTAAGAGTGAGACTCTACTGGTGAGACTCTAAAACTCCCTGTGAGCTATCGTTCACACATCACAAACTATAGCTTTAGGTTTTCTTAATTGGTTGGAAGGAGAGTCGCCTAGTGGAAGAGCTGTATGAGTGTGCCTACACACACATTGATCGTGGATAGAGAATAGCAAAGAAGACTAGTTGGTTGAAGCTCTTTTGGAATGTTACTTCTCTTACATGGATTGTGGAGCTTTTCGACAAACAAGATTAGTAAGATTTTGTTAATTTATGCATATAGCATGTCAAACTTGTGTTTTAAAAAATACTCTGGTATAAAAAGTTTTAAAATTCTATTGCGTACTATTTTTCCAACATGAAGAGGGTGCCTTATGCTTTGGCAGTTGGTAGTCTCATGTATGCCATGCTTTTCGCACGAGCGGATATTTGTTATGCGGTTGGGATAGTAAATCGATTTTAGGTGGATCCGGGATCAAACTATTGGGTTACAGTCAAGCATATTTTCAAGTACCTGAGAAGAACTCGAGGGTATATGCTTTTATATTCGGGTGGGGACTTAACTCCTCTAGGATACACTGATTCAGATTTCCAATCCTGTTTGGATTTGAAGAGATCGACTTCAGGTTTTGTGTTTACTCTGGGTAGCGGTGCCATTAGTTGGAGAAGTGTAAACCAAGATTGCACTTTGGATTCAACTATGGAGGCCGAGTATGTGGCAGCTAATGATGCTTTGAAAGAAGCAGTGTGGCTCCTCAAGTTCCTTAGGGATCTTGAGGTAGTTCCTTATATGGATAAGGCGGTATCGCTATACTGTGATAATAGTACGGCGGTAGCTAATGCTAAGGAACCAAGATTTCACAAGAAGAGTAAAAAAATTGATTGAAAGTATTATGTGATAAAGGACTTCATAGAAGGTGGGCATGTCGCTGTGTGCAAAATTACATCAGAGGATAATTTAGCTAATCCCTTCACGAAGACACTTACTAGGAGAGTCTTCGAGAGGCATGTGGAAGTTATGAGGATGCGAGATTTGTCATATTTACTCACTTAGTGCAACTCACTTAGTGCAAGTGGGAGATTGTTAGACATGTATGTCCTTAAGAGTAAAAATGTAATATGTTTTTGAAGGCATTTTTATCAATAAAGAGTTTATTTATTATTCATATACCAAAACTTGTCCTTTTTACGATCATATTTGTTAAATGTATGATAAGCAAACAAAAGTCTGAGATTGTTGATCTAAACCTTTAGAATCAGGCATATGACGGACAGATTATGCGAAAGACATAATTCTAAAGGAGACGGTCTAAATCATAAGATCCGCAATCGAGGGAATAAAGTTAGGAGCTTTATTCATGCAAAGATTGTTATGTTGTCTATATCCTTATTGGGAGAGGATTTGTCTTCACCACCAGAGGTGAACTCCGCGAATAGAAACATTGGAGTATTGTTATAGGTGACGATGTGTTGGATCGGGACATAAAGTGAATTGATTTAGATTAATAATTCTATCTTAGCAAATTGATTCACTTTAGACAATCATATGTATTGTATCTTAATCCTAAGATGAATAGTAGGCCGTTGTCTTGACTTATGTCTTTTGATGTACCAAAATTTGACATCCATATTTTATGTTGGTACGTATGCTGGTACGTTAGAGGCATGCGTAGTCCTGTTATTCATAGATATGGAATCCATAGCTCTTCTTTAAGAGTAGATAATATCCTTTTATATGCGTTATCCTATACTTAGAAAACTAAAGCGCTCAACCATTTGGATACATAGGTGTAACCAAATGGTATACCATCTTTGGATGGTAAGCTTTCCAATGGTGAGATAATGGAATGTAAGATTCAAGAAGGTAAGAAATTAATTATTCTTAAACCGATTATGGATAATTCTATAAGGGTACGACACATTATGATATGTCATGGAGACTTAGGTATACGAGCTTCTTAATTCTATATACTTCAAGAGTGCAGTTTTGAGCTTTTAATGGAATAGCGTTGGAGTTGATAATTATAAAATATATATCTAGGATATTGGGTTTTATAATTATCAAGAGCTTGAACAATATAGGTCCGTCAGGTCCTCTTTGTTAGCTCATAAAAAAACCTGTAACGATACAGCGTGCTTTTCCAATAATTGGTGACTTGTGTCAAATTATCAGATTGGTTGAAAATTTGATAGGATTAGATAATTCACGTATGTTTGTCAGTTGGATTAATTTTGAATAAATTAATTTAAGATAATCTTGTTGAATTATTAGGAATATTTATTTTCCTAGAGATTATCTAGATATAACTATTTTAATTAGATAACTTCTCTATCATGTTATTTGAATTAGAATTGAGGTTCTATCCCAAGAATCTTGGGTAGAAAATAAAAGATTCGTAGGGATCATTGATCGTAAGTCTGACAGGCCGATCTTTAAGTTTGGCTTACCGATGGAGTAAGATCGGCGGGCCGATTTGCCAATTCGGTCTGCCGACCGAGCGATAAATAGATAACGAGTTTTTTACATAGATTTTATTAGATATTGATTCTGATTTGAGTTTTTTAGGCCTTATCTGATAAGGACTGACCCTTGGGCCTAACCTCTATAAAAAGGGTAGTGAAACTCATTGTTATTTACATTAGTTGAGAAATCTAGATGAGTGCTCTGCCAGTGAGACTCTGAAACTCCCTGGAGAGTTGTTGTTCACAAATCATGAACTATAAATTTTGGTATTTCTTGATTGGTTGGAAGGAGAGCTACTTGTGGAAGAGTTGTACGAGTGTGCCCACACACACACCAATCATAGATAGAGAATAGCAAAGAAGTTCAGTTGGTTGAAGTCCTTCAACAACTTCTTTTCTCTTCATAGATTGCGGAGCTTCTTCAGCATACAAGGTTAGTAAGATCTGGTTAATTTATGCATATAGTGTGTCAAACTTGTGTTTTTGAAAAATACTCTGGTATAAAATTTTTAAAACTCCACTGTGTACTATTTTTCCAACAATGTTTTCCCTCAACATGAAGTACTTATTCTTCCATTTTTGATTCGCCAACATAATTTCTTCGATGGCTATAGAGTTTTACAAGTAAGTTCCATGAATGTAGTGTCTTTTCGACTTGAAATTTTGCTTCAAGAAATATAAGGCCTTGAAGTCTTTGTAGTTGAACTTGACATCAGCTTCCTCCACGAAAACCAAAATGTACAACAAAAGCCTCCACGTATTTGGCATCAGTTGTGACACCTGTTATTCTCTTAACGGGTATTAAGGTAATTAAATTAATTTTTAGTGTGCCAACCAAAAAGTTTGCTTCATTTAAAATCCATTTCACAATATTTATTTTTATCTATTTTTAAATTTTCTAAAATTCTCCTATACTTATTTAGTATATTTACTGAAAAGCCTTGGAACTTCTAATAAATTTTGAAAATGTCATTTTGCATTATGTGGGTTAAAGTCTCCAGAGGAGACATGAGGATATCTTTCCCAACTACTCTTGACCCTCATTTTCTTTATTTCTTCTGTGACATGCTCCAACATGTCTCCTCCATAATTTCTTCTATCACTCTCTTCAAAGACTTCATATTTTCTTCCTTTTTCTTCCACAGTTCCCACACTCTTCTTCTCATTTCTTTGGTGAAGCAAAATACTTAGATAACTTCTTCAAGGCAGCCATAAAAATCAGCCACCATCACTTCCATTTGAGTAAGAATTTCAGCCATATCGAAGTCAAGGAACCTGTTTTGAAGCCATTTCAAGCTTCCAACTAGCCATAATCTGATGTTAAAATCTTATGAACAATTTAGTCTTTCATTTATAATTTTTTTTATGCTTAAGGATTATTCAAATTTGTGTTCTTAAACCTAAGTATATGTTTTGTTGCTATTTTGGAGCATATGTATAAAGTCTAACTGTATACGCTGTAGACTAGAAAATTTATATTGTTAAACCTTGTAATACCTTTATGGGCAGTGGCACTTTCTTGAAATTATGGGATTAAATGCAAATGAATTTTGTAAATTGGTTTGAATATTTAAAAAGTGGACATTCTAAGCTTTCTAACTAGCTATCATAGCCTAAATCAGAGTTGTATTTTATTTTCTATGAATTTTTTAATTTTTGGATTGGAAACTAGTAAACCTGCCAGTGGCAATATACTGCCCGTTTACGTTAAGTAAACCACTTGTTAACCCGTGTGATGATTGTAGATAGTGAATCTATCCTTTTTGCTAAAGTATACTGTCAGTTTGTCATGGTATACCGGTTGCTAACCTGAACCAAGAGCCTATCTTTGCTCACCACCTAATTCCTTAATGTCTTACAATCTTTCCAATATTATCCTAAGTGATTGATGAATCTTATTAGGGACTAAAACATATAGATTACTTGTTTACATTTTATATTGTGTTAAGACAAAAATTGTTTACTATGGTATTTAAAAGAGATTTGCATAAAAGCTTTAATGGCAAACTAGTAAGATAGATTTACACATGATTTATTTATGAATGTGGTTATATGTTATGCTTTAGTTTTAATTGTCCTTATGCACGCCTTAGGATCAAGGGAGTGTGGAGCTAATGTTAATTGATTTTAGGATTAAAAGATTGGTGATAAGCTTGGAAGGTGGGGATTCTATTACTCATCTTTTGTGAGGTTTTTATGGAATTAAAATTGATTGTTTTACCACAAGTTATATATATCTATGTTGAACTGCTATTATATGAGTATCACTGTAACGCCCCTATATGGGGGTTAACAGTTTTTAATAAAATAAAATAAAAATTAAAAATAAAAGTAAAACCTTAAAAATAAAGTTGCCCAGGACTTAAATAAAAACTCTCAAATCAAAAATAAAATATAAACGATGATTAAACCACAGTATAATGTAGCACCTTAAATTAAATAATATAAAACTGTCATCATCATTTCAACCCTCAACGCAATTTAATACAGTCACAGAAAGTAACAATTAATGCTTACATTATCATGAAGAACATTCTTAGCAATTGAAGCAGTCCCAACGTAATATAGCTACATAGCTTCCTCAACTATTTTTCTCGTAGCCACCTCACACTTAGTGAGTCTTGAAAAGATAAAAATATAAGGGAATGAGCAACAATATGCTCAGTAGAGAAAACCATTACTCACCTTTAGGTTTTTATCATTACCACATTAAAACCTGCATGGTTAGTTAATAGTTATCATTATCCAGATTATGAGATTTATTATAATTATATTCCGTGGATACCATAGTTAATCATTACCGAGTTTCATACATATACATATATACAAATATTATAGTTCATCACTATTCGTAGGTACCCACGTTCAATAGAGTATCACTCAACTCATCGAAACCCAAATGGGCGCGCTTGATCACCCTCTAAACATTCTAAGGGTGTTCCGGTGAGGGGACATCAAGCCCCGAGTCCTCACCAAGTCGATTCCTGTACAGTGTGTTCTGGGACTTTCAACCCAATGAAGCATCATCACCTTCCCCCTATTTTACCTTTTAGGGTATTCATGCCCAAGGACGTAACCGTCGCCCTCTTCACGTCTCACCATTTCTCTATATTTAATCATTATTAATAGAGTTAGTTTTCCTAACCATGCTTCTCAATTTATAACATGTGTCAATTCATTATGTTCCTCGCCGTACAATACAAGACGAGTCCATGTCATAGTTTCATATGTGATACTCATATAATATCAGTTCAACATAGATATATATATATCTTGCGGTAAAACAATCAATTTTAATTCTATAAAAACCTCACAAAAGATGAGTAATAGAATCCTTACCTTTCAAGCTTATCGATAATCTTTTAATCCTGGAATCAATTAACGTTAGCTCCATACTCCCTTGATCCTAAGGCGTACATAAGGACAATTAAAACTAAAGCACAACATACAACTACATTCATAAATAAATCATGTATAAATCTATCTTACTAGTATGCCATTAAAGCTTTTATGTAAATCTCTTTTGAATACCACAGTAAACAATTTTTGTCTTAACACAATATAAAATGTAAATCTCTTTTGAATCAATTAACGTTAGCTCCATACTCCCTTGATCCTAAGGCGTGCATAAGGACAATTAAAACTAAAGCACAACATACAACTACATTCATAAATAAATCATGTGTAAATCTATCTTACTAGTATGCCATTAAAGCTTTTATGTAAATCTCTTTTGAATACCACAGTAAACAATTTTTGTCTTAACACAATATAAAATGTAAACAAGTAATCTATATGTTTTAGCCCCTAATAAGATTCATCAATCACTTAGGATAATATTGGAAAGGTTGCAAGACATTAAGGAATTAGGTGGTGAGCAAAGATGGGTTCTTGGTTCAGGTTAGCAGCTGGTATACCATAACAAACTAACAGGTTTACTAGTTTCCAATCTGAAAATTGAATAATTCATAGAAAATAAAATACAACTCCGATTTATGTTTATGATAGCTCGTTAGAAAGCTTAGGATGTCTACTTTTTAAATATGCAAACCAATTTATAAAATTCATTTTAATTTAATCCCAGAATTTCAAGAAATAGCCACTGCCCATAGAGGTATTACAAAGTTTAACAATATAAATTTTCTATCTAGGGCATATACACTTAGACTTTATACATATGCTACAAAATAGCAACAAACATATACTTAGGTTTAAGAATGCAAATTTGAATAATCCTTTAGTATAAAAGAAAATTTATAAATGAAAGACTAAATTTGTTCATAAGATTCTAACCTCGGATTATAGTTAGTTGGAAGCTTGAAATGACTTTAAAACAGGTTCCTTGACTTCGGTATGGCTGAAATTCTTGCTCAAATGGAGGTGATGGTGGCTGATTTTTATGGCTGCCTTGAAGAAGTTCTCTAAGTATTTTGCTTCAGCAAAAAAATTAGAAGAAGAGTGTGGGAACCGTGGAAGAAAAAGGAAGAAAAGATGAAGTCTTTGAAGAGAAGTGATAGAAGCAATTATGGAGGAGACATGTTGAAGCATGTCACGGAGGAAATAAAGAAAATGAGGGTCAAGAGTAGTTGGAAAAGATATCCTTATGTCTCATCTGGAGACTTTAACGCACATAATGCCAATATGACATTTTTGAGATTTATTAGAAGTTCTAAAACTTTTCAGTAAACATATTAAATAAATATAGGAGAATTTTAAAAAATTTAAAATAGATAAAAATAAATATTGTAAAATAAATTTTAAATGAAGCAAATTTTTTTTTGATTGATACACTAAAAATTAATGTAATTACCTTAATACCCGTTAGGAGAATAACGGGTGTCACAATCACATATGAAACTATGATATGGACTCGTCTTGTATTGTACGACGAGGAACATAATGAATTGACACATGTTATAAATTGAGAAGCATGGTTAGGAAAACTGACTCTATAAATAATGATTAAATATAGAGAAATTGTGAGACGTGAAGAGGGCGGCGGTTATGTCCTTGGGCACGAATACCCTAAAAGGTAAAATAGGGGGAAGGTGATAACGATTCATTAGGTTGAAAGTCTCAAAACACACTGTACAGGAATCGACTTGGTGAGGACTCGGGGCTTAATGTCCCCTTACCGGAACACCCTTGGAATAATTAGAGGGTGATTAAGCGTGCCCATTTGAGTTTCGATGAGTTGAGTGATACTCTATTGAACGTGGATACCTAGGAATAATGTTGAACTGTAATATTTGTATATATGTATATGTATGAAACTCGGTAATGATTAACTATGGTATCCACGGAATATGATTATAGTAAATCTCATAATCTGGATAATGATGAGTATTAACTAACCATGCAGGTTTTAATGTGGTAATGATAAAAACCTAAAAGTGAGTAATTGTTTTCCCTACTGAGCATATTGTTGTTCATTCCCTTATATTTTCATCTTTTCAAGACTCACTAAGTGTGAGGTGGCTACGAGAAAAATAATTGAGGAAGCTATGTAGCTATATTACGTTGGGACTGCTTCAATTGCTAAGAATGTTCTTCTTTATAATGTAAGCATTAATTGTTACTTTCTGTGACTGTATTAAAATGCGTTGAGGGTTAAAATATTGATGACGACAGTTTATATTATTAAATTTAAGGTGCTACATTAAACTGTGGTTTAATTGTCATTTATATTTATATTTTTGATTTGATAGTTTTCATTTAAGCCCCGGGCAACTTTATTTTTAAGTTTTTACTTTTATTTTTTATTTTTATTTTAATTCATTAAAAACTATTAACCCCCATATAGGGGCTTTACATCAATTAAGGGACCAACATCTGGTAATTCGCTAGCATGTCAGTTATAAGCAGCAAAAAAGGAAACTTCATTACCAATTTTAAGAACAACACATAAATGGCAAACCAACCGCCCTTTCAAGGCCAACTTGCCCTCATCGAGTATTCGTATGTCGATCTCCACAAGATCTTAAACTTGGCCCTCAAAGCTGCCGTGTTCTTGGCCATAGTTCTGATCGAGGCTCTTTTTAAGATAGCCTAAACTAAGGTACCTCTCTTCACCATTATCACCCTCATTGGTCATCCCCTCGAAACGAGCAACTGATGGTTCACGAAAAACGAGCTTGCTTTTAGCTGCTTACCGACGACGGTGATTTGAGAAAATTTAAGAGCCTATTTGGTAAACAAATTTGAATTGTATTGATTCAGAATATTTTTATTTGAGTTGTGTGTTTTGAATTGCTATTTGAATTGATATTGGGATGTATAGTTAAAGTGTCAATCTAAATAAGGAATAGAATTGAAATTTTTATTTTGATAGATAGTGGAAAAGTTTTTTATTTAGAAATAAATCTAACAAAATGTTAATATTCATGATATTAAAATATACAATATGGACTTGATTTTATTCCTCTTTTCATTATGAACGCAATGAAAAAAGAATCGTCTCAATCGGAATCAAATGAAGAAGTTATACTATTTTTTTCCTCAAGTATAGGAGATAGAAAATCTGAAAAAAAAAAAAAGAAAAAAGAAAAAGATAATCTTGTATTGTAGCATTTGGATTCAAAGGGGGGTGTAAATCTCAAATTTTACACTCAAAACTCAATTAAGATTCGAATATTAATGCCACCAAATGCGTATTCAAGTTCAATCTAAAATTTTGAGTCTAATAAATTGAGTTAATCTACAAGACAAATGGGCCCTAGAGGGCCTAAAAGGTCGAAATTGTCAAAAAGTCCCGTGGTTTAGGTACAAGTAAAGCTAGTTTCTTTTCTATTTTTCCTTTCACCCTCTTATTTTCTCTCTTGGGTTCCCAGGAAAATCGACAAGTATATGAAACCTAAATCCACTCTAAAGGAGCAAAGATTTTGAAGCAAAATAATAAGCCTAAGGGTCCTAAGCAAGCAAAATAACAAAAATGAAAACAAATAAAGAGAAAACAAAAAAAGAAAAACCTGGAAAATGCTTAAGGAAAACTTGACACCAATGGAGAATGAGGAAGGTGCACCACAACGGTTATGACAAATGAAATGAGGAAAAAATAAACTAAATCAGGTTTAAATATGCATTTAATGCCCAAATTAATATGGGTGACTAAGATGAATCCTTATCAATGGCCCAGATCAATTCACGCTGGTGTCTTCATTTCAAAAACACAAGAATGTGCACCTAAAGCTTCGGACATTTGCAGCACATCACGCCCACGTCCAATCACCACTAGGAGCACCACATGGAAGCCTAACTCGAGTGGCGCCATTCCATGCATCACATTCACTCAACTATTCCAAAACCTTCTCAGAATATCAAAGGACACTAAAAGAAGACCCAGACGCACCCTGAAGATTCAAAAAAGTTTGTGAGTCAACACAACACTCCTATAGCCAATTCTTATTAACTAAGGAGTAGGAGGCTTACTATTGGCGGAAAAATAGCTCCTTGGTTATCACCGTAAATGTGTTAGTTGATTGCTTGGAAGTGTCATATGAAGAATGTTGACTAGTCAGATTGATTGAGATAGTGAGTCGAGTTGAGGCGATAATCAACATGAAAACCAATGGATCCCACATGGAGTAAATCAGAAAAAAAATCATGCTTAGACCTCATAAAGACCAAATTAGCCGAATTTGCAAATAAAGGTAAGAATCATATCAATCCTAGAGAATAAGCAACCTCAAGCAAAATAAGGAAACAAACAAATGGTAAGTCAACTAGAAACAAATAAAAAGGTTACCTTTTCTCTAGTCAACATTGAATCCTCATGATTCAGGCAACTAAGAGACCGAATTCATCCTCTATAAATATGGGATTGATCTAATGACTCACATAGATGGCATTCTGGACATTTTCTCTCTCTAAATCCCCTCCCCCCTCTCTCTCATTCTCTATCACCTCGAATCTTGTACCATTTCAACACATAACGAAATCCTGAGACTCTACAATAGACGTAGCCTCTATTCCGGAGGTAAACCATTATAAATGGGTGTGTCTATTTTTTTATTGCATTTTACGCTTTGTTGTTTTTCCAAGTCGACTCAATGTTAATCGACTAACTCAAACCTGATCTACTTCTAGGAGCATTCATTAGTTCTCTAAAAAAATCTAATTGTGGAATTTATCCTCTAGGGATACAATCAAGCAATTAAGTATGTTTTCGCATGCATGATGATTGTTCGAGTAATGGGATCGTCAAAATTGTTGCCTGCTTGTCAAATACTTATGTTGTTATGCTATGTTGTGATTTACCGTTGCACGCTTTGTGTTGGCAACCTTGCTTTTATATTGGGTTGTTGTAATGTAGACAACTTCTAGATTGATTTACAAGTGACGAGGGCCCAGTAAGTGTCACTCGGCCTGTCGATGAGATACAAATTGGCTGAATATTGAGCCTTTAATAGGTTCTAATAATCCTGATTTAAAAAATAGGACAACTTACAATAACGCTTTCCTAAAAAAAAGTACCTTTTAAGATTGTCATCTTAAAATATTTTTTCAAAATTGTCCCTTTAATTAAAAGAGATGATTTATTAAAAGTTTAAATTATCTTTCTTCTCACTCATTCATACAGCATATTGAAGCGGAATCTATTAGGTTCCATCTTAAAACCTGTCGGAACCCGTTAGGTTTTATCCTAGAATTCGCTAGAACCCATCAGATTTCATTTTGAAACCCACCAAGTTTCATCCTAAAACCTGCCATGTTTCGTCGTAGAACCTGTCGGGTTTTGCAGAACCTGTCAGGTTATTAAAAAAAAAGAAGAGTAGATCAAGCAAAAAAAATGAGGAACATTGATTGAAGAAGGAAAAGTAATTATAAACTGAAAAAACGCAAATCACTTGATACAAACATTTATTTCAAAAAAAAATATATAGAATAGATAATGTCATTATTGATTCGTATAATGCTCTGATCGGAGCTTAAAAGAAAGTTCAATAGGTTAGCAACTATTCATTAATAAAAATAATGATGCTTCAAATCAGATTGCACAGAAATCGATCAACCACGATCAAAAGTTCGATATCATCTGATGAGTGAACCAAACACGGATTGATCGAGAGATTACAAATATCAAACATCAACATCCAAATCCTTTCGTATCGAAAGCTTACGAAAGAAGCAACGCGAATATTTTTAATCATTTCTAAGACACCAAATTGGTCCTATGCACTAACTTCAATCACCAAAAAAAAAAAAGAAAAAAAAAAAAGCTCTCACAGCTTTTGATTAAACACTAGACATGTATTGGATAAAATTTCTCCAGAAACTCCTCACCTTAATCTAAACACTCAAAAACTAAGCCAAAACAATCCCAAATTCACCCCTCTCTTCCGATTCCTCATGTGAGCAGACAAAGGCGACCACCGGTCGATTCCACAAGCTCCAACAATGGGGAGATGAGACTCCGGCCGGCCGAGAAAGTACTACAAAACTGCAAAGAGATATTGCAATCTATAATGGCGGAATTCCCACGGTCCATCTCGAACTTTGTCACGAGCTTGCGATCTATGATGGACTTTGCCCTGAACAACAAGCTTTCAATCACAATCTCATGATGAACGAGATCAATCTTGCAGCGGATCCATAGGCAAACGAGAAGAAGGAGGAGAGAGAGCGAGAGGGAGAATGCAAGTAAACAGAGAGGAAAAATTGAAAGAAAAAAGAAAAAAGCAACAAGTGTAAAAAGAGAGGAGTGAGGGCAGCCTAGTTGGTTATAAGTTTCTTATCTCAACTATAAATTGAGAATTTGAGTCATGTTGAACCCTATTTAAAAGTTGTGGCGTTTCTCTCTTTCTTTGTATAAAAAAAAAGAGTAAAAAAGACAATTGAAAAAAAATTAAAGAAAAAGAACCCAAAAGTCAGTTTTGAAAACAAGCAATAGAAGTTGTTCAAAAGGGTTATTTTATGTAATTTTGTCAAAAAAAAAACCTTTACACACGCAAACATTTGTGGCAAGCACACGACTTTCGGATGTAACTATTTTTATATATGAAGATCTAAAATTTCCTCTAGAATTTAGTTAACTCATTTTTTTTAATTCCACTAATAGTTTTATTTAATGGAAAAAATTCTAATAGGGCACATTTCATAAAGAAAAAGTTTTTAGTGGGAAAATTAGATGATATATCTTTTATATGGTATACATAAAAAAGTATTTGAAATGGTTGTATGACAAAAATATTCAAGTAAGGACATGCTTGTAAAGAAATTATCACAGGAGACAATTTGGTCCAAACATGTATTAGAGTCACGCCTGATAAAAAATATTTTAGAGGATGTAGAAGAACATGCAATGAGAACAATTTCAAAAAATTATTTTGATTACATGAAAAAAATAAAACACAAAAAATGCAACAAAAAAAAAGAAGGGAGGACAATAAAAATAAAGAGAAGAAAAAAAAGAGGATGAAAAAAAAATGAGAAAAGTTTTAGAAAATAAAAGGATGAAAAAGGGGAAAAAATGTAAACAAGAAAAAAAAAATGAAAAGAGGATCAAAATTGAAAAAAAAAAAAAAGAAACAAACAAACAAGAGGAAGAATGTTTCATTCGCTTCCACGCAAGGACGAAAACGTCGATGTTGTCGAGGTTATTGAGGTTTTGATTTACAGATAATGTCATGTATATTGTTGATGTCGACGGATATTCAGGGAAAATATATATATCATGAAACAAACTTGTAATCTTTTCTAACAACTTTACACAATGGTAAAATAATTAATGTTACTTTATTTGAACCAAGTTAATAAAATAATTAATATAATATTGATCTAGTACGAGAACTATATTGCTTACTATCAAAAAGTTACCATCATTATATATATTGATTATATTTCTAATACTACTTTACATACTCATTACAAACAAGATACAATAATACAATAGAGTACATAAAAACTATCATCAAACATAATAAAGTATACACAAACTTTAGGTGTCTTTAATGCCAAAAGGAGTTTCTAGCCAGTTGGAAAGTATTTTGTGGATTCGGATCTTGATCTAAATAATACATCTGTCAAGATGTTACCCTTGAATAGTTTTGGATGTAGCACATGTATGTTTCTTGATATCATTTTACTGTTAGTCCATAGGCTAGATAATGTTGATTGATCTAACTTATGGCATTGTAATGATATCTCAATACTAATTTATGGCAGAGCATACATAGGTATATCAAAGAAACCATCTTGGTTTTGTACCTCTAAACTCATCCCTATTTGAAAATTATAAAGAATATTATAACTATAAGAATTTTTGTTAATTCCAGAGCTCACGGAATCAAAACTTAGGACAACAAAATCCTGATTAGTTTGACTCATTTGAGTTGCACCATGTCTTCTTATATGTTGCTTTATAATTCTCCCAATGCCCTCACCTACTACCCTACAATTATGATCTTTATCTTATGTAGCATGTATAAATTTTTTTCCAGCGAATGGACTCAAGTGTATTTGATTGGACATTATACTTTCTCTTCTTTATATAGTTTCCGCCATCATTATCATCATCACCTCACCATCTCATCATCATTAGTGTTGTTGGAATGATAACAAAATTTATATACTCCACAAAGAACAACAATTAGAACTTGTAGACAAAATAGTAAAAATATAGTACATATATCTACATATAACAAGACATAGAGGTTTGCAAAAGAGTTACGAACTAGTCATTTTAAAAGTAAAAGTTATTTAAACATTAAATAAGTCTTAATAAATACTTTTTTATTGTCTTTAGGGTCAAAATATTAGCTACAATTTATTGAAAAATATTTAAAAAAAAGTCCTACAAAATTAGTTTTTGTGCAAAAAAGAAGAAGTTCACGGCCTTTTTGAATATTTTGGGAAAATATTTGAAAATATCATAGATTTTCATGAACATTCATCGATATTACAGATATTTATAGACGTTGTGGATATTTTACGGATATCTAGGAAGAAAAATCTTTTTCCATATTTGGAAACTTCAAAATATGAATATTATGATAAAAATAGCGACAAGACCGCGACATTTTCCCCCCTGCCTCCACGCATAAACACCCAAGGAAAAGGTGCTAATAGTAATCTTTTACTCATAAAACTCCAACGAAAAATTTACGGGGACAATAAATCTCCCTCTTCTAATTATAGGGACAGCGGTTGTGACGCTATGTTTTTTTTTTTCTTTTTCTTTTTCTTTGAATACAAATTTACGATAACATTTTGCCGTTTCCAAAATTTGTTATAAGTAACACTCAACAGGTCCACGTCATAGGAAAGTTTTTAACGTAATTTACTGAACACGAGGGATAAGACATCGTTCACGAAAGTACATGATGGAGCCCAACATTTCATAAACACGAGAAATTTGTTTTTATTCCACATATTTTTGTTAGCTCGAGCTTCCGTGTAACAGGTGGGTAGCATTTTCTTGGATAGATTTCTCACAAGGTTTTATAAAAAGTTCTATTATAAAAAAGAAAAAAAATCTTGTTATAAGTTGGTGAAATTCAAGTTATTAGAAGATTCCGGTGAGTTTTTTTTTTTTTTTTTTTTTTTTAAATAAATAACAAGAAGCTGCAAGCATGATGAAGGTACCTTGATCAAATGGTTATGCAAGCATTTTAACTTTAAAGGTCTTAAACAAGTCACAATAGACGCCTCCCCGTCCACCACACAAAGCACTGACTACAAAGAGCAGCCTTCAGTCCGAAGATTTATCTCCTGCCTTGCGAAAATGAAAATGGTTGGAAGAAAATCTGACAATTCTTTTCTAAGCAACATATGTGACTCAAACTTGCAATGTGGGTAAAAGTTTAAGAGTCAACTAGACTACCGCGTCTACAACTGCAATACTTTACACTAGTCACTCTCAATGGCATAAAAATCCTGGATTTAATCACAAAACGGTCTATGCCAACCAAAGGTGCACTGATACACCCCTCTATCAAGTAGCTCATCGTCTGATCTGATTCAGTTGAGCCACAATTGCGAATGCAAGAAATTAGTTGAAATGTAAATTTAAGGAGCATCATAAGAGAAAATTGTGGTGCTCAAAACGAACAACATACTCCCAGACGGTTTCTCATGCTACTTGATTGTGATATAGCGATTTGTCCCATGTTTGGCCCAGTATTCCCTCAGATCCAGTGGTATTGATAAATCGTGGCCTTGTGCTGCTAGCCGACTGAGCAATCTTGTGAAAACACTGCCACTCATCTTGCGCCCACCCATCCTTGCGTGCCGCTTGTTTGGCATTTGAGGAAGCGGGTACATTGACAAATTGGTTGTGCAACATGATGATTGCCATCCGCCACTTCCCCATTTATAGCACTGCCGGGGGACTCCAGTGCATGAGCAAACTGGCACTGGCATGGAAGACTCGTCAAAAGTAACCAGGTTCAAACCCACATCATGACTATCCCACTCTGTTCTGTACTTCGTACCATCAGAAGAAGCCCGCCTATTCAAATCCTCAGCTACTTTCTTCCGCGGTGGCTTTGGCTCTTTGGATGACATTGCCTTGCTCTCCTTTGTTCGCTTTGCCTGAGATGACTTAATAGCTTCAGAAGATATAACTGTGATGGGGAAGGCATCAGTTATGTCCATTTCTTTTGAGCCATAAGTAGCTTCAGCCATGTTAGCCGGAGGATTTGAAGGGGGATGCGTGCGCTTCACTCCACGTTGAACTCCCCCAGTCACTGGCATGTTCATGGAATTATTCCTAATATGAAGGGCTGCAAGGGCATTGTCTCTTTCCATTAGGGCTGAATCCCTCTGAGCGAGTGCTTCGTCTCGCTGCCGGATGGCCTCATCCCTTTCAGCTAATGCTTCATTCTTTTCGGACAGTGCTGCGTTTCTCTCTCGTATAGCAGCATCCCTCTCAGCAATTATAGACATGATCTTCTTATTCATGACTAATGCATTCGGTTCCTTCACTTGATGTTGGGTCATCATGCTCCACTGCACATTTCATTTCTATTCCATTCAAAAGGATCTCGAATTTCATACAAAAGATTAAAATGAAATATAATACTCAAGGGTTCTGGAAATGCATTCTAATTACCGGAGAGTGTGTGCCTCTATAATACTCCACCTTATGTCTTCCAGTTTCATGTTGCCTGCTATCGTCCATCCTACGTCCAAACTGCTAGCAGGAATTTCCAACATCAGTTTCCAGCCCCTCAATTTCATGTAATTATATCTTGCATATGTTTATTTTCCTTTCGTCATTTATAATCATAGGTATATTTGAATGAGACTAAAAGCTAAAATAAGTTGGATTTCAATAAACCAAGCAAGTAATGAAGCTAATCATGTTTTTATTGGTTTGTCAAATGAATTTTAAAATCAAAAGATATGGCTCCAGCAAATATCAGCAAACCATAAAGATAAATCCTAAAGCTGTAGGACATCATGACGTCTCGTGTGTGATCTTGCCATAAGGCAGGAGAGAGATGGCACGACGACTAAAAAAGGCACTCGGACACACAAATAACTGTTGCCAAAATGTGAAGTTCTAAAAAGCAAATACAGCCCGAAACAGAGAATAAAGAAATTTTCGTTCGTTGCCTTATCTTATGAGTGACCGGGTATCCACATATAAGTGAAGCATTTAGAGCAGTTAGGCATGAGATAGGTTAAAAAGAAAATCAACTACAACGAAAACACAAAAAATGGAAAAGACAAATACAAAAGATAATCGAACACTGAAATATCAAAAGTTGTATTAACTACGTGACATTACTTTGACGCCGTAGTTCACAAAAGAAACAACAGGAAAAACGAGTGAGAAGCAGTCAAGTGCTGTTACAATGGACAACTCTAGCAAGAGTGAAAGTAAACGTAAAACTCCATCTACCATGGTTTTACTCATTCTTCTGGTCCTTCTATGTCATCCAATTCTCTTGCCACTACAGTCTCCTTCTAATAAAAATCTTTTTGTTAAAAAAAAAAAAAAAACATGTATGATGAGTGATGAATGTAGGGCCAAAGATGTTTCTAGACGTAAAATAAGCAGTACAAGCATTACTTATGGACATGCGAACCTACTCTGTCATATTTTGTGAAGAAGATATAGCATTAATATCTGCATGTCAGAAGAGTTGAGATGTTTTCAATTTTACACATGCCAAAGAGAAGTAACCTTTTACTACAAAACTTTCAAGAAATACCACATATCATGCATGAAAATAAAAGATACGCGTTATACATATCCTGTCCCAAAGACATATTGTACCTAAGGTACGGAAGAAAACATCATAGATTACTTATCTTGTTGTTTTCATAACGCCAATCATCATATTCCCTGGATTAGTCACCATGCCTAGAATTTGAGTTAATAAAAAAAGACTAATCTGTGGCAAAAAATGTCAAGATACTCAGCATTTAAAACTTAATGCTAACTCTTTAGCTTAATGAAGCAGCTGCAGTACATACACAAATTGCATATAAATGCATGCACATAGCTTTTTTTGTAAACTGTATGTACGAAAAAAAAATAATAATTCTATACATGAAAAAGGTTAGTTTCCATTACTCCACTAAGATAACTACCAGAAGACCACTTACTCCTCAGAAACTATATGACAAAGTCCTTGGTCAACAAACGGTAACTAACATTATAATATGAGTTGAGTTAAAATGTACACTAATAATGATTTGTTAACTACTTGATTCCAACAAAGCTTCTTCACATGGTTTTTACATCATTACTCTCTGCCAGCCCAAAACCAAGAATACAAAAAAAAAAAAAAAAAAAAAACCAAGAGCACGATTGAAATGCCAAAAAGAATTCAAGCAAAATAATAATAATAATAATAAAACAAAGTAAATTAAAGCAAAATGAAATAGTGGTAGATGTGTACACTCGCATAATTAAATAATTAGTCAGATATCATCAGTTTTCATCTAATACATAAGTAATGGAGCTTCCAACTGGTTATCAGAGCCACAAACCATCATCTAAACACTGGAACTAATTACCACAGTGCTGCACTCAAAATAACTTAAACTCTTCCATGAAAAATAAATCTCATATTTTAGTCTTTTCACTTACTTCGCATTTCCCGTATGAATTAGGATTTATGATGACAAAAGAGCTTTAAGAAAAAAAAAATCACTTTGACTACACACATGAACTCTCACCACACCTATGAAAAATAAATCAAGATCTTACTCGCAAGTACGACCCCACAACCAAACTCCCCACCATGTCCAATTTTTTTTCTTTTTCCCTCCTTACAGCTGTCAAAAAGAGCCAAAACCTATATCTAAGATCTGAATCATAATGCTTCACTTGATCAAAAATGCCAGTCTAAAGTCAATATACATTAAGATAATAAAAATACTTTGTTTCACTAGAAGAGGTCTAAGTACTCCTTTAAAGTAATATGGTTGGCTTTTACCCATTTCAACTAACAAACACAAAAGAGTAATATTAACAATAATCATAACTATATAAAGGAAAATTAACACTCATTACTAACACTATCTACATCACAAGCACTTTGGCTTTGAATAGATAAATACAAAAACAAATTTCCCAAACACAAACATAAATGCATGTATTTTCTAGTTCAATCCATAGCTAAAATCGCAAAACTAAGCACTTTCATGAACATACTGTCATAATTTGACATGCATTAGCAGTTGAATATCACAGAAAGAACAGAAAACGAAGAAAGAAACACTCAATCGAAACAAGCACAAGACTAAATGTAAGTAAAATCAGAGCAGACTAGCTCAATTCTTCGTTTCAAAACCATGAAATTTCGCAAAATATGGAAGTTTTATCCGAAAGATAATTGAAATACGACATCAAAACCATGATCACAGCCGATAATGTTTAAACTTGAGTAAATATTAGGTTTTTAAGCGGAAGCAAGTACTAGGAAAAAAAAAAAAAAAAAGGGAAGCTAAGAGCATAAACCTAGGGAGAGTGCTTGAGGAACGAGATTGTACAGAAAGGCTCCGAGAAAATTGAAGAATCTGAAAAGAGTTCGGATCGAATCAAATTTCCTGGAAAAATTTTCAGAATAAGCAAACAGTCCCTCGGAAAGGGAGAGGTACGGGCGGGTAGTGGGGGCGTGTTTGTGTGCTGTGCTGTGTCATGTGTTGATTGTCTGTGTAATACACTTATTCGGTGTCGTTTAAGGCAAAGTACAAAACGACAGACCTTTGTTAGTTTCCGAGTGATGCGACGGCACAATTGTTAATGTTATGCAATGCTCCAACGTGGCAAAGTCCTAGGAACTGTTTTACTCGTTGAAAGTCGTAGAAAGCATTGAGCAAAATTATTTGGGATTTTTGGCATGTTTGTTTTCTAAATTTTTGATGAATTATTAGTAACTTGCCTATTAACTTTTTGACAAATTTTTTAAATTTAGTAAATTATTATAGAGTGTTGCTAAATCATTTTCGTTTTCTTTCTCTTCTATCTTTTTTTTTTTTAATTTTGTTTTCTCTAACATAGCTAAAATTTTCAAATTGTGAGAAAAAATATATAAAGCAAAAGTGTCGGGCCCGTTTGGTTCGAGTATTTGAATAGAGTATTTGAATGAAGATTTAAATTTTTTGTGAGAGAAAATCCTGTAGCAAAATGATTCAAACCGTGATTCGAGTATCGAAACAAACGGGCCCAGTTATCCAAACAAAGTTTAATGTTTATTGAAAATGAATTGTGAAATGATAGTACACATAGTTTAGTGGTAATAGCACACTCAACTTAATTATAAGTGTAGAGTTGAATGGGTGACTTTAAGTTCAAATAAATAAATAAATAAAAAGATGCCCAATGTACTTTATGTATTTTTCTTATATTATTTTTGTCCATCTTATTACATAAATATCAAAAACACTCCCTAGTTTATAAAATTAGACTCAAAATATTCTATGAAGAATTAAATTTTTAAAATACCAAGAATACTCTTTCTAATCTTTATTAAACCAAAATACTTAATAAAATCATTATCCAAAAAATAATCAATAAAATCAATCTTAAAAAAATTAAAACTCCCAAAATAACTGAAACATTTGTTTGATTTAATTATTTATTTGAACATTTAATAGTTTTTATTTTGTTTTTAAGTCATACATAAAATAACATTTAGAGGGACTTTGGAAATATAGTTCAAATTAAAGGTTTAGACTAAAACATTATAGTAACTCAAATTTCATAAAAGAAAATACTATAATAAAGCTGGTTTAAACTAAAACTTTTTTATTCTAATAAGTATTTCTAAACGCACTCTTAATATAGATTGTGGTGGGTAATCTTGATATTTTCCAAAGTTCAATTGCTTAAATGGGATGTTTTGAGTTTTGTTTCATAGATCAAAGGCAAAAAATGGTATTTAGGCTAACACAATGGATGCTTTGGGTGATTTCTGTCACGCCCTTAAACTTGAGTGATGACATGACAGTTCAATTAAGATTAATTAACCAAGTTTAATTTAAATTCCAGGAATTATCCTTAAATTTCAAAGCCCCTTTAAGAAAAAACCTTAAGATAATAAAATAAACATAAATGAGAATGGCATAAATATTTACGCATGGTGAAAGAGAAATTACTAAATTAATCTTAGATTATTTAGAAGCTTAGGATCCACCAAATACGGTTTGGGTCCCACCAGACCACACAGTAGTGCATACATAGTACAAATATAAAAGAAAAATACAACCAGACCATAGTCCAACAAACATAATCAAGATGCATGAGTAAAGTCTTATTATTACATGCCTTGATAAAATAGATAACTAAGTAACTCATAGACTCCGCGAGTAAAACAACGGCAATCTACCCAGCTTCATACTGTGAACCACCTGGAGGGGGAAAGGTGAAACAGTAGAAACCATGAGTGAAAGACTTAATAGGACTTGAGTTCTAAAACATCATTTATATGAGAAAACAAACAATAATCAGATGAAATAAAAAAAAGGTAGATAATTAATATTTAAGTTGATCAATAAATAAATTGAACTCCAATAATCCTTACCATTTTGTATCATGTGATTTATCTCAAATTATGCATTAATATTTACTATGTCCAAAGCCTAAAATAATCACCACCGTAGTAGCCCAGACCAAGATGCTAGACTTGCCCCGTAAGTCATCTTCTACATGACTTGAGCTCTATGTAGCATCATGGACTTAAAATTCAACCAACTAGGGGTCTTAGACTGATTGGTGCTTAAGTAGTCATTTAGATACTTATGTCACTCAGGATACTAATACTGAGATATTGATATTCATTTAATATCATTTTATTTCTTATTTACAAATTTTCAATATGTTGAAAATATTCAATCTCAATTCATTTCTTAAAATATTTAAGAATAACAGATATGGCCAAACACATTTTAAATGAAACCATGGCTACCAAGGAATGAGTATAAAGTTCTACCTCGATTATTAGTATCGAATCAAGTCTACACTATAATCCTGTTCCACTAAACGTTAGCTCTAAAAGGGCAACGAGTAACCTTAAGCGTAGACTTATTCATTAGTACCAAGACTTAGACAAAACACATTAGTATGTGATTCATGATTCTTAGTGTGCCTTTCCTAATTTAAACACCACATCATTCATATGGTAATCAATCATACTTTAAAACACATAAATAGTGGTTTTTAAATAGTATGTCAAGAATTACACAAAATTCATTTTGGAACAGAAGGGGTTTGGATGGTAAAAAATGGGCATTCTGTTGCAGTAGGGTTAGTCGAGGTATATTACCTAGGGTCGACCATGTGTCACACAGTTACACAATCAACCACATTACACATATATCATGACCAACCGCACGTTGCAACCAGAATGCTCTGATTCAAGCATTCGAACTTAATTCAAATGCAAACACTTTGAAATCACTTCAAATGCATTTGAAACAGGTTTTTAGGATGGTCTATAATTATCATATGAATCATTTAATCTCATTTTATTACACATGCAACTCAGTTTTATCATTCTTTCAACTTTTTTTTTTTAAATACTCCTAAAATATGAAAATAAATGTAAAACTTATTTAAATCCAATTTCATGAGTACAATATGATTGATTTAGCATTCATAAACAGTAAATGATCTTGACAAAACATTTTTCATCAATTCTAGAAGTGAAAAATGAAATTGTGAGTACAATATTTAGTATATAAGTTCATATTCAATGTTGAAAACTCCCAAAAACAAAAACTAACATTAACATAGTGGTAACGCCCCAAAATGAAATGTTTATTCTTTTTAATAAACGGCGGACATTTGTAGTATAGAAAAGATTGTCGTATCCACAGAGAGGTGAAAATTTATAACTCGAGAGATTGTTAAAAATAAACGTTCAAAAAGGCAAGCACTTTTTCAGAGCAGAGTTTAAAATGAGATGAATATTTTTGTGGTTTTTATTTTATTTAATTCAAAATTTAAAGCATAAAATTAAAACCGTGAAGCTTTGAGAATCCCTTGTATGTTTCGCAACTGATATGGAATTTTAACTCTAAATAATAATTATCTGAAGCATTTGATTTATTATATCTTTTCTCATTAATTGCAAGCACTTTTTACTAATTATATAGGTTGACCGAGAGCGACAATATAGCAAGCCATAATACAGTAAGGATTTTCCTATAAAACCTAGCAAAATAATCATCTGTCACTAATGATTTGGTGCACTAATTATGAAAATTATAACTGTTGTCACTCAATTATAATTAACATAATTTTAAGATAGAAAAGATAATAACAAATCAAAATTAATATATTTTTATGGAATAAATTATTGCGTTAATTCCGGCAGCACCTTGACTTATTAATTGGTTTAAGAATACACTATGCCATCCTCTGTCTATAATAAATCAAGAATTACCAAGAATTTACTGTGTCAGTCTATGTCTATAATGCAGCAGAAACTCAACTTAATAAATGAGCATGATTTTAGTATTATTAATATTAATTATGCAACACAATTAAATTACATAAAAAAAAGCATGACTGAATTTATGTAAAAATTGGCAGCATAACAACAGTAACAATAATTATTGAAAACATAAAGATATAATTTATTCCACAAAAATATAAGCATTACCACACAGATATAGAGTCAAAATTCATACCAAAATACTATGCATACAAGATCATCTCTCAGCCTCACCAGACACTCTACTCTAATTTAAGCATTATTTTATTATTATTTTTTTTACCTATGAAAATACTGCTGAGTCTAACTCAGCAAAAAGGAAAAAAAGAGGACAGAGGGCCAAAGGCCCGTTGAGGAGTGCTTCAACTGAGGCAAATGCCTCAATATTTATAGGCATTGAGAGTTACTATTGAGGGATGCTTTCAATTATTGACACGCGTTGAAAAACGGATCCAAATTTCCTCTCTTTTTCTTCGCGCTGGGCGTTCATGAATGTGTGAGAATCTCGCTGAGATTCTTTGCTTTGCAGCATGAAAAGGCACCAAATCGGGCTGATCTAGACCGTTAATTTTACGATCCAATGGCTCCAAACACGCGTGAGAATAGGCCCAGGTGGGACCAGTGAGACAACAATTTTGGACCGTCAGATTGGTCTTGGTCATCGCATCCAACAGCTGGAAGAACAGCTGCACGTGGACTCACCCACACGCGAGCAAACGCGGCCTGCGACTCCCCTCTAACGCGTCTACAGCTGGTTGACGCGTGAATCACATGTGCCAATCGTTCTTCGACACGTAAAGTGTACCCTGAGATTCTGCTGACGCACCGGATGACACGTTGACACACGTCTCTTCCTCGGATGGCTGAGATTGATTTGGTAGTGAATCTGACGGCTCTCATTATGCCACGTGTCCAATTTAATTTAAATTTGAATTCTCTTTATCTTTTTGATGCGTTTGATGTCCGATTTTATCCGTTTTGGGTGTTGTTTTGCTCTTTTTTTTCTCCAGATTTCAAATCTAAAAATCACAAAAACACTAAAATTAATTATTTTACAAACATAATATTTACAAAAATATTAAAAATATTTATTTTACATTAAAACACACAAAAAATAAATAAAAACTCTTAAAATTTCTAGTCTCTTATGGTTTAGCACAGATATAATTTTTATGACTTGGAAATATTTTTAAAAATTACTAAAAATATAATAAAACATATTTACAAACTTAAAACATACTATCAAATACACTAAAACTTAAAATAAAATAACTGCATTACTTTTACGGTTTTAACTATTTACAGACTAGTCACTTATTTAACACACCGAAATGACTCTAAAAATTACTAAGAATTCTATTAATCATAAAGACATACTAAAAACATATTTTTAAACATATTTACACACTAAGATACAAAAATACTTATTAACACAAAATGCTATTAATTAGAGGATTTAATGAGAAATAAAAGCATAAATAAATGATTTAAGCCTTAAAAAATGTACACTTTTACAGTCTCATCACATAGCTATAACCAGACCCAAAAGCATGAATTTAAAATTTAAAATCAGAATTTAAGCTTCATAACAAAATTCTAAATCATTCTAAATTCTTCTAACCTTAGATTTGAATAAGTATGCATTGTTTTGGTGGTCTTATGATTGATTTTGGCTCATGATTGCTTTTGAAAAAGAGTGTTCTTATTCTGGATTTTGACACAGTAAAAGAAAAGGAAAGGGGGAGAGAGCAAGGTGAGGGAGGGAGTGAGAAATAAGCTGAGCAAAAGTTTTAGTGAGGTCTGGCTCTTTTAATCAGACTTTCAAAAGTGGTTTCTAAGGCAAAACAAGGGGCCACCCATAGTTTCAAAGCTTTCACGTAAATTTTTATTCTGAGTGGTTTTGGGGACCTGTCTGGAATTATGGCGTTTGTTAGGTCAGGTTTTTAAATAAATAAATTAAAAGGAAAAGGGTGGAATTTAATTAAAATTGATTTAAATAATAAAATAGCATATTAGAATTTTATTTAAAACAATTCAATAACTGTTGAAATTAAAATAAAATATTATTAAAAATAAAACCGAATAAAGATATTATTACAAAAGCAATTAATTAGAAATAAAACTTCAATTAGGCACACCAATTTACCGAATTGCATACTAATTATGATTAATTAACATAGGGACATTACAATTTCCCAAGATAAATAGTTATTATTTTGCTAGAAATGCCCCTTTAAAGGAACCCCCTTTTAAGACTACCATCCTAAAAGGAATTTTTTAAAAATGTCCCTTTAATTTGAAAAAAAAAAGTGATTTGTTAAAAGTTTAAATTACCTTTCTTCTTTCATTAAAAAATGTGATTTATTAAAAGTCTAAATTACCTTTTTTTTCTCACTTCTTCATGTGGTAGATAACTTCTTGGCATCGGAGCGGAATGCTACCAAGTTCTAGAGCCAAAGTGGAATCAACAAATTATCTCATTTTTTATTCCAAAAAAACAAATGCCTTTGGTCATCGGCATGGGATGCCAAAGCCAAACCCATAAGTGCAAGAGTAGAAATCGCCAGGTTTTAAAGTGAAACCCACCAAGTTTCGAAACAGAATCTACCAAGTTATCTCATATGTTCTTTCAAACAAAAAAAATAACAACCTCCTCCAGTCCTTGATGCGGGGTACCAGAGTGGAACATGGTAGATTATGGAGCTACTAGATTATCCCACATTTTCTTTAAAACAAAAAATTGTAATTGTATCTAATCACCACGAACGGGGTGCCAAAGTAAAATCTAGTTGATGTTGGAGCGAAATCTGATAGTTTATCTCACATTTCTTTTAAAACATAGCAAAAGAACCTAAGATGATAGAGTGGAACTTATCAGATGTTGGAGCAAAATCTACCAGGTTATCTTATTTTTATTTTCAATGAAAAAATTCCATGCATATCCAATTGTCAGAGTAGGCCGTTGAAGTGGAATTTGGTAGATGCCAAAGTAGAATCTATTAGATTATCATGTCATCTTTTTATTTTCAACAAAAACCAATGACTGTATCCAATCACTAACATGAGACACTTGAGTGGAATCTAGCAGATGTCAAAAAAGAACCTAACGGATTCACTATAACCAATGGGAGATAAAGATTTGTATCTATTGTTAAGATAATTAACATCTAACTAGATTAGTTGAAACTTTATGGAGGTTTATTGGGGAATTCCTAAATCAAACCATAATAAACAAGCAATCATCTAAATTAATTTAAATCAATTCTACCTTCATTTTTCCTAGCCATAAAATTAAAAAAAATATTACCATTTATCGATGATGTGGCTGTAGATGGATAGAAGGAACGGCAGAAGGGAAATCAAACAAAACATGGAAAAGAGGCAGGCCAAATTAGGAGGCAAATCCTGGACATCATGCTAGCAAAATTAGAGTCAAAATCGCAACACCACCTCCACTTGAAACCAGCTGGTGTGGCGAGATCATGTCGTAGATCTGTGTTGCCGATCTCATAACATTGATTGTCTAGTCAAATCTAGTCTTTGTTCAGAGAGATTACGACGATGGCAATGCCATTAAACTCCGAAGAACTTACAGTTGATGAAGTGCGCCTACGCTTTGAGCGAGGGACCTGGTCTCCATGTTCCATTTGGGAGAAAAGAGGAGAAATAGAAGGCAAAGAAGAGAGGAGAGAGGATGGGTGAGCAGAGAGGGGAGAGTAGAGCATAAACAAAGGGGAGCAAAGAGGGAAAGGGAAAGGAGAGAGAAAGAGGTGTAGAGAAAGGAGAGATATGTATCTAATTGATAGAGAAACTAGGGTTTGTTTTCTATTGTATTGCAGATAATAATGACAATTGATGAATTAAATTAAAAATAAAATAAATGTAGAATGGGCAATTTTGAAAAGTTAAAAAGAAAAAGGGCAATGTTGATAAGGAATGTTGATAAGGGGTAGTCTTTGTAAAGTCCTCTAAAAGAGAACATCCTTCTTTTCAAAAAACGACAGTCTGCAATATGGTAAGAACTAACACGCCATTTGTATATCATAGAAACAACATAGAACATCACTATTATATTTTTGGTTTTTAGCAAAACATGTGTAATACAGTAATTAAGAAATGATATTGAATATGGACAAAAACATGATTTATTAAATGATATTACCACATGAAAAAAATTAGTAAAACACAATTCACTTGACAATGAATTATTTATTTAATTATTTGTTTTATACAATGCAAGCTGTTCTTATAATCTGAACTTGGGATCTCTTCTTTAAGCCACCTCATCCTTACTAAATAGGTTAGCACCAAGTCATAAGATCCTATAATTCAAAAACAATTCATTTAATGAAATAGACCATTAGACCACCACATCATCAAGTCATCAACCCGCTATGTTCGATGTCCAACTATTCTTCACCTACAACACTTGTAATTCTAATTCTAATTAATTAATCTAATCTGGGGTAATTAGCGTGCTTAACTTACATTAATTGTCATTAAAATTAATTTAAATTACATTAGATTATTTTGTTTAAAAGCATTTAAAAATTCTGGAGAAAGTATTTAATATTTAATGTTTAATTTTCCATTAGTTTCTCACTGTTTGCAGTTGTAACACTGTATTATTTCCCAATTGCAAAGAAGACCCTTGTTGAATTTAGTCTTCCAAAATATGATACAGTCTTCCACTTACATAACTTGGTCCCTACAACCATTTCTCTTTAAATATATAAGAAACAAGCACTCCCTCTCGTTTTCTAACTTTCTAGAGATTTCTAGTAACTAAAACTGTAATTCCTGTGAATTTAAAACAACATCAATTATGTTAATTTAATTTAATTAGTGTGCTAAGTTTAAATAATTTTCATTAGTGTCCATTTTAAATTTCATTGCATTATTTTAATTTTTGAACTAAAATAAAATTATGGACATGTTTAAAATATTATTTTTAAATCAAATTTGTTAAAATTATCCCTTTGCCACTACATCACCATTTAATTCCAAAAATGTCATTGCAGCCTCTTTTTTTCTCATTCACATGTAAAGCCCCTGTCAAACATCAGACTCCATTTTTTCTCTCTTCCTTTCTCACTCATCTCTCTTACCCTCTCTTTTTTCTTCTTGCCAAAAACCTAGAGTTCAACTTAGCTTTGCAAAAAAAAAAAAAATCACACATCCAAATAAGAACAAGTCATAAATCCTCAAGCCCTCCACACAAAATTTTCTCCCAAAATCTGATTTTCCTTTCTTTTTCCCTAATTCAATTTTGCCTAAATTAATTTGTATAATTTTTAAAATGAATGCCTGAGCATATGGAATATGTGTTCATGCATGTTGTATTAAGGGTGATTTTTACATATTTGAAACTTATATGGTAGAATATGGTATTCTGTTGAGAAATGTGTATAGAAAATCATTATTTGTGTTTTGAAAAAATTGGAATTATGATTTGTTGGCTATATGTTGTGATTTCTTTGAAGATCTAAGCCTTGTAAGATTCATGTATGTTTTGAATTAAGTTTTATTCTCTTTAAGCTTTGATTCAAGATTTATGAGTTGTGATTTCTAGGTTTCAAACTAGAGAAAATAACTTAAAGTGTTCCAAAATATTTTTCTATGTTTTCTAAGTTGTTTGTGTAATCTAGGAACTGTTAGAATAGGATGGATAGAGCTTTAAAGCTCAGGAGGCATGAAAACAAAATATGAAAATTTTCTAGATTCCAACAGACTGGCAAGCTAGCTATTGAGACTAGTAGGCCGAACTGTATAAGGTGGCAAGCTACCTTTTTGGGAAGTAGGCCGCCTGGCCAACCAATAGGCAAGCCAATGTAGGGCACCAGCAGGTTGGAGATTTTCCATTTTTCATGATTTTGGCTTTTTTGACATCCTTTTCAATTTATGTTATTTTTAAAATTTTTTTTAAGTTGTTTTGGACTAGAATATATTTTAATTTTATTTTGAGCATAGTTGCATCATGTTTTAAAGATTACGTATAATTGTTGTTTAAATACTTGATGTGGCACACTAATGATTAAATTGATATCATGACACTTAATTTATCTTCGTACTTGATTATAAGATTTTTAGATACGTGGCAAGGTTTTGAACATGTTGGAGCAAACCTCAAGTTAGCCCCAGTTTGGAGCTAACGGCATTTGTATGCTAGTACCGAGTTAGGATTTTCTACATGACTTTTTCTATAAGACTTCTCTGGTAGCTGTGTTTTAAACTTGTTTTAGCCCAAGAGTTATGTTTAGATGTTTCAAGAAATTGTTCTATTATACCTTCAAAGTTAGATGAAAAATATGTTTTCAGATGAATTTCAAAAAAACAACGCAAACCTCGATTCATACTTTCACCAAGCTGGTTTGCCTTTCAAAATAAACAAATTGCAAAAATAACATAGAAGCTTGGTTGTTGCATTCACCAAGCTCTTTATTTTGGATTAGTTCTCAAAACGTTATCTGATATGTCTAATAGCTATGTTTTTAACCACAGAGCTATTAGAGTTCTAGTTATACAGAGAATGTCCTAAGGGGCAGATCCCAAAAACCCATACAAACCATTTTGGTGGTGTTAACCAAGCTTCACAAAGTAAGCATTTATATACTTATGATTTGCGATAAATCATAAGTTGCTTCTCAAAAGTAAATGTTTCATTATTTTTATAATTTTTGGTAAATTATATGTTCATTTCAGGAAAGCATAATTGCAATTATTTCTCTTTTCAATCTCTACAAGTTCTAAACATTGTATTTCTAAAAAAGATAATCTTATTGGTCTTTTTGCTCACATTTTATTGTTTTAAAATTTTTCTCTCCTAGGTTTTGAAGGACCAGTCGTGATCGAGACTGTGCTTTATGTTATATGATATTTTTAGTAAGACTTGATATTTTATCTTGTATATGTTGTTTGTAGACTATACTATACTATTTGTCCCGATGTTAGTGTTTTAGGTATTTGTATTTGGACTATATTATAATCTACAAAGTTTTAAGCCTTCGCAAGGTAGTGATTTTTTTATTGTTATTTATGGGTCGATGAAGTTTTGGTTGATCCAGTTTACTTAATTAGGTTAACTTTGCATTTATTTTACCTTAATTTTCACATAATCGCGGCCTTGTTTTTGGGTTTTGATACAAACACTCACAAAAGCTCAAAAAAATACTCACCTTGGGTCTCACACCTTCAACTCAAGCTCAAGGATTGAGCAAACCTAGACATCATTTTCTTGAGGGTTTTGATGTAGGAACTTTAAACCCAAATATGAGTTTTTCTTTTCTTTTATAATTCTAACATTGATGATAGAATTAAGCTTTTATTCTCATAATATACTCTGAGATTGTTGGTCCAACTAAACATGCATGTTTGTCTTTGAGATTGATTATGCATATTTAGTGTTTAAGTGTTGCAACATGTAATTTGATATGGAATCTATGTTAAACGTTTATTATTGATAATTTGGAAATGTTTAATCTATGATTACATGCTATCAATTTATGTGGAATCATAAGTTGAATTCTAATTAAGCATGTTCAAAGTTTAGGTTTTTAAATCTTTGATTCAAATCTTTGAAATTGAGATTTTAATAATAGAAATTGGGAAAAATTGTCACATGTGCCATTTGATGTTCAAATTAGTATTCTGCATGTTTTCTATAATACGAGAACTAATTAAAACATGTTAGAATTGAGATTTAAGCTCAGGAAGCTTGACATATTCCAAGTTACAACAAATTGGCTTGCCAGTCAATGGGATCAGCAAGTCGATGGCTGGTGGTGGTAACCCAGTGGCCTTGGACCGGCAGGCTGGAAAACTATGCAATTTTGTTGTTTTTGGTAGTTTTGTCTCCTTTTCAATTTGTGACAGTTAAAACCATTTCAAAACTATTAAATGAGTAGAAAAAGTTTTAAATTTTTCTTAAAGCATGTCACATAATTTCTATGATTTATTTCAATTTGTGACAGTTAAAACCATTTCAAAACTATTAAATGAGTAGAAAAGTTTTAAATTTTTCTTAAAGCATTTCACATAATTTCTATGATTTATTTCAATGTTTTTTACATTTTAATTAGTAATGGCACACTAATGAACCAAATTACAGAATTACTTAGCAAATTTAAATTCTATTAAATTAGTTTAGTTTCTAATTTTAGAATGATATAGAAGGTTTCAGAAATTGAGGCAGGATTTGTTTAGCTGTGATTTTAAAGTTGATTTAGCCTAAAAATATTTTTAAGATTTGAATTGAAATTATTTTCAAATGTTATTTTTAAAATGAATTTCAAAGGATGTTTTTATAAAATAAATTCAATATCTTGAGTTCCCAGGTGAGAAATGCTTGAAAAAAAAAATTCAAATGCTACCCAGCATGAGATTCTCCTACTAGTTGAGTTTTAAGCATGAAGCATTTAGAGATCAGATTGTGCAAAGAGCACCCATGAGGGGAGGTCCTGAGACACACAGGTCGTTATGGTGGTGTCTCTAAGTACTTAACAATTCGGTAAAAAAAAAAATTAATTATGAATAAAAATGAGTAGACCTAATTTCTTTTAGTAAAAGATAATTTATTTTCATTTTATAATTTGACATTTTCCAAACTTTTTAAAAATCTAAGTTAGCATAATTGGTGTTTTAAACATAAATTTAATTTATTTTCTTAAGTAAGTTGTTACGTTACCAACCTTAGTTTTAGGGTGTGATAAAATAAAAATAATTTGAGGAGCTAAAAGCTTGGTAAGTAAACCATAAGGCACATATTCGAATGGCATACTTAAGTGATGTGTTTTATGCTTTAAACATTTATTTGTATATTCTATTCCTTTAAACTTTATCATTTATTTTTAAGTGTGCTCAATGGTATGTCTACACATTTGGTAATTAGTGGGTCATGATTTTTAGATCATGTTCATTTATTTTTCTGGCCACTTACTAATACGCATTTTCCATCTCAATCATTCAACCTCAAGTATTAGTTGTATCCAATTTTAAGTTGAGAGGCTTTTCCATCTCAGTCTTTCAATCTTAAATATTTACCACTTTAATCAGTCATATATCACTCATTCATTGTGGGTTCATAGTCCCTTGCATTCCTTGCTCACTCGTCCCTTGCATTCCTTGCTCACTCAACCTTTTAATATAAGCACACACCTATTCTTTTAGAGTTATTATTTTTTTTTTTATAATCCTGGGATAGGGATTTAGAGAAATCTTTAAAAACAAATTCTATGCACATTCTTACTTACTATTCATGAAAATAATATACAGTATAAATGTTACAAGCTTGTTGCATAACCTAAATATTTAACATAATTAAATAAATTAGTAAAACTCTTTTAAAATAAGATCAATATTAATAGATAATAAAAATTAAATAGATTTAGTTACCTAGATTTCAAGCAGATGATATTGTTATAGTAAGAAAGAATGTCCTTGTTAGAAAAATATTGACAGAATAACAAATAGAGTTTGGAATAATATAATTAATAAAAAGAAACTACAATGGCAATATCACAATTTTGGAAAGAGAATAATAACAATATAATATGACATCGAGAATCATAAAATCACCAAGGTTCATGTATCACATGATGCCCTTAAGATAGATTTACCCTCTTACAGTATGGGCATGAGGTTAATTGGCATTTATCTCCTAGGATATATTAGTGGCAGAGGAGAAGTAAAGGCACACATCAAAACTATTCTAACGATGAACCAAATTTGCCTGAACTTTGTGACATTGAAACCTAAAAATTCTAGAAAATTTTCTATAAAAAAAGAGAAAGCTCTAAATTTCAGTGTGTCTTGAAAAATAAAATGGGCATCCTTTTTATAGGGTTTAGTAGAGACTATGACTTTACTTTTTCTTCTATGTGGGATGAGAGATTTTCTCACTTTAGTTCTCCAACTACACATGTGCACATATGCATTTTAGGTGTCAATTTTTCATTCACTAATTCATTTTTTTGAGTACATGAATATATCATTTCGATCTTCTCATAAAGGAAAAAAAGTTTCTGCTTTATCTCCTTACTAAGACATAGTAGATCCCACTCAAAATTGAGTCCTAAAAAGGTACTTCAAAATACTTTTTTAAGCCATTTTCCAATAATCCCTACATGAATGAAATTGATAGAGGAAGCACTACAAACAATGAAGTTTGCTCTAGTGATAGAGTTCAATAGTCAGATCTTGCATAGAATATACAGGTATTATTCTTTGAACCTTCTCTTGTGAATATATATTTATTTTATTAGCAAATCAATAGACGCAATGTTATTGAATTATTCTGCATTTGTGTAAACAATGATATACGTCACATGAGAATTTTTTTTGACATAATTCAGTTCTTACTGTTATGTTCATTTTGGCCATCAACATCTCTTTGGTTCTACAAGAGTTTATGAAGAATTGAACCCTATATAATTCTCTTTTGAAGCGGCCCTACTTTTCTCTCATATAGGAGATTCCTTATTTAAGAGTAACCCACATTACTTGGCTTAGATTCTTGACGTATAAAAATCATTAAAAGCATAGCTTAATTTTTTTCCCCACTAGTATCATTGTTTTCATCTTAAGAATAGATAGGACAACCTCTACAATGATCTAACATAGTCTTTACAATTTAGTTGTCCCTTTGAACCTAGATTTTGGAATCTCCAATCACTTAGATTGGGTTTTCACCATATCAACTTATTCTTTCATGGGCTTTGGTCCCCTTCCTCACGATGATATATCAACCAACTCTCTATCTAACTCTTTAGTTAGTGGATCTACAATAATATCATTTGACGTCACATAGTCAACGGAGATAACCTTAGTTGAGAGTAGTTGTCTATTGGTATCATATCTGCAACCATTGTACATGTTGCTCTGTGCCCTCCCAATTGTAGATTGACTATCACAATGGATGCATAATGTTGGCACATGCTTCGATTACCTTGGAACATCATGTAAGAAATGACGTAATCATTCTACATTTTCACCACACTTATCTAAGGCAATAAATTTAGATTTCCATTCAATAACTCTACAAAATGAAATTATTTTTACCTCTTTTTCATGCATAAAATTGGACTAGTTCTTGAGATTTTTAGCTTATTTTATTTTATTTTAGTTTTATTTCATTTCATTTAGTTTTATTTCATTTTATCCAATCTAAATTAGTTTTGATTTAGTTAAAATTTAATTTTAAGTTTATCAGGGTTATTTTATTCTTGTAGCTTAACTAGTTTAGTTTTAGTTAATTTTATTTTGTTTAAATTTCTTCTCTAATTAATTATTTTATCCTCAATTTTGCAGGTAAAATGGGAGAAAAGAGCAATTTGACAATCTAAAATTAATTGGGGGTAAAAATGTTAAAAACAAGTCTCAAATTTCAAATGTGGCGTTTGTTCAGAAGAAGAAACATGCACACAAAGAGAAACCTTGCGCACTCGCGACACCAAACGTTAGATCAAGATTTCAAATTCATCAAGCTGGCGCGTGGACTTCACCCCTGACAAAGGCATGTGAATAGTAGCCAGCACTAGCCGTTGACTAAGTGTTTCGTGCGACCTATTCCCACTGACACCCAGTCGTCCGCTTCGATTCTTCGTGACCCAATAAACTAAATGTGCACATGCCTTCTAGCCCAGCAGTGCTTCAACACCGGCCCTAGACTTTGGTTCCATGAATCAACGCCCTCACATGGCCAGGCACGTCTGAACTCTAATAAACTTCTCTTTTCTTGGTTGGTGCGTTGATGGGAATAAGAAGAATGAGGAGTTATAATGCCTGAGATGAGCAACATCCACATTTTTAGGAGTGCTGAAACAGATCCAAAGAGAGAAAATTGAAGAAAAGAAAGTAAAAATGTTTTGTTTTTATTTTTAGGATTTTAGTTTAGCCTTAGCTTTGGTTTTTATTTTCCACAAAATCAATGGAGAAGACATTTTTGAACAAGAAATGCAAGGGAGAAGTGATGTAGAAGATAACCTTGGATTTCCAAATAGTATTTAATTTCTATTTTTCCTCATCTTTTTATCTTTTATGTTTGAGAATGTATTATCTATTGTTTTGTAAATATTTATTCTAGTTTATAGATTAGTGTGTCTTCATTATAGGGTTATAATATGTCTTTAAATATGATTGTTAATGCTTGAGAAAGATTAATAATTAATTTAAAAAATTCACTAATAACATTGAAAATAGACATTAATTAATTTAACTAAAGAATTTAAATAGGATTAATTTTAGTAAAATTGAGAACTTTAGAGTTAATTCATTTATTTCTTTTCATATTTATTTTGGTATTTGTTTTTATTTTATTTTATTTCAACACATTCTCATTTTGGAATATTGAAATAACCTTAGAATTAACTAATTTTGGTAATTAACAATATAAGATACAATCCTCGTATGACGATTTTTTTTTCTCATCACTTCATTACTTGTTAACGGTACATTCCCAAAGTGGATATCTGATATGAAAGACTCAGATTTCCATGATCCACTGTTTGACATTGAGTCTTTCATATCCAATATCAAATTTGCATTGTTATACCCTTTTAAAATAACAAGATATCTATTATAATGTAGCCCATAACTACAAGTATACCATAAGTACCTCAGTGCTCATACTATTACCTTCCAATGCTTAACTCTTGGATTACTTATGTGCTCAGTTTATAACTGTATGGGCTATGTCTTTTCTAGTACAACTCATTAAGTGTATCAGACTTCCTATCACTCTTGAGTACTCCACTTAGGAGACACTCTCTCCTTTATTCTTGCACAAATGTGGACTTGTGTCTATCTATGTTTTGGCCATACCAGAATTTTTTTTTTGAATTTCTCAATAATTTTGCCCATGTAGTGCGATTGACTTAGAAAAATGTCCTTGACATAAACACATTATTGGGGCTCTTTTGCTGCGGGCCTTTACACTGGAGGGTGTAGACTTAATGGCTCCCTCCTAGTGGCTCGGTGCTGTCCGATAGGAGCTGAAGTGGCAGTGCAGTAGGTGACATAATTGATTAAGTCTATAACAGCTGTTTTTCGCATAAGGAGTGGCCAAAACGGGCTGTTTAGGCTCGCCTTATGCTGGCCCAAGTTAGGTTTCGGCTAAACCTGGGTAGCCCCAAGGACGGTCAAGTTTAAGGGTGAGACACATTGCGATTTCAGATCCATCGAAGTTGAGAGCTTATTTTAAGAGGGCCTCCTAACGTGCATGTAGCGTGGAAGAGGAATATGAATAGTTATGGAGGAATTTTCCTATGTACTTGGTGATGGTAACATCCCTACTTGGTCAAGATATAGTATTTTAGTGGACTAATGTAGTTTGCTAGTCCCATAGGAGAATGATTCGAATGGGTGGGGTAGTTTAAAACTTAGAGAGAGGTTTTAGAGAGAGAAAATAGGGCAGTCCTTTAATGGTGACTTTGATTATCCTTATGCATGGGGGTTATTTGGTTCATGAAAAGGCATTGTCTTGGTAAAGGTTCATGGTGTTTTAGGGTTCAAGTGAACTGGGATTGGAATCTTGGGAGTTCTTTGAACTTGCCGAAAAGTATGGTGATTGTATGACTTTCCCTTGATGGCTTGAGGTCAGGGAAGGAGTTTGTAATGATTCTTGGGTACTTTGGTGGCTGTTTGTAGTGGAGACATGGTGATCTTAACTTAACAAGGATCGTAGTTATGGAGTTTTTGAGGTGAGAAGATGATGGAGAATATGGTGGCTATGGTGGTTTGTTCTTGATGACCTGAGTGGAATATGGCTTGTTAGTCTCTTTAGTCTTTTTTAAGGGTGCTAAAGGATGTATTTATAGAGGAAAATGAAGATCTAGTTTGGTTAGGATCCTTCTATTTTGGGCATTTGATTGGGGGTAGCTTTAGGTCTGGTTTTGTAGGAGTAGCCATATATGGCAACTTCTTACCACGGGAGGTTTCCATCCTAGATTTGAATTTGGTATTCAGCATGGGTCTAGGTTTATCAAGGGCATTTAATTGTTAGTTGACTTGGGAGTGCTATTTCGAGTAGCCTACTACGGAGGCATCCATGCTGCAAAAGCTTTGTTTTGTCAAATCAGGTAAAGCTCATACCTTAAGGTTGGGTTCCCTTTTGTCTCGCCCTCATTGAGGGGAAGTTTGTCTCCTATGCAATGAATCACATGACCTTGCAGTAGGGCTCCCTCAAATAACTTGGCGCAACGGGTGACCTGGCATGACAGGTGGGCTAACACATCAGATAGGCTAAGAAATGGGCTTTTCCTAGTATTGGGCTTAGGCTTTTAAATGGGTCATTTTGGCTCTATTTTGTTCTAATTTCCTCCATACACATTTGACTCTAATTTCAATTAGACTTAAAATTTCTCAAGTGGCTTAAAAGTTTAAATGGACCAAATAAAACAGCCCACTCACGTTCCTTGGCCTATCAAACCAAGGCCCACTTAAAGGACCCCAGAACATAGCTTGGGTCCATGTACCTTATCTTGGGCCATGCTACGAGACAAAGGCTGGGTTTGCACCTTGCGAAAAAAGGGTATCAACACATATTTATCGCATTCATTGATTTTGAATCCATTTGCTAACATAACACCATCAAATTTTTCATGCCACTGTGTAGGTGCTTGTTTTAAGCCATACAATAATTTCACTAATTTATAGACTTTTTTTTTTCTTGTCCCAAAGTAGAAAAAACCCTCAGGTTGCTCCATATATAATTCTTCATCTAAATCTCAATTTAGAAAGGTTTTTTCACATCCATTTGATGCACTTCCAGATTTCACAAAGCAACAATTGCGATTATCATCCTTATGGAATTTATTCTCGTCACAGGAGAATACTTGTCAAATTAATGAAGGCCTTCTTGTTGCTTGTACTCTTTAATTATAAGTCTAGCCTTATACATATCAAGTGATCAATCGACTTTCATTTTCCTTTTGCAAATGCATTTGTACCCTAAAGGTTTACATCTTGGAAAAAGATCCACCAGTTCCTAAGTACGGCTTTACAAAATGGAGTCAAATTTGCTCTTAATGGCCTTTTCTACAAAGGTCCTTCTGAAGAGCTCACAACTTCTCTAAAGTTTTGATATTCACTTTCTAATTTTTTATCCTTGCTCTTTTGTTACGTCTAGGTTCATCCTCTACCTTTTGTTATTGTGTCTTGTTCTTGACTATTCTCAATCATAGTCTCATGTGTTCATTTCAACAAACTCGGTCTCTCTTTGGATCTACACAGAAAACATGTTTAAAGAATGATGCATTTCTAGATTCTATTATCATACTTTGTGAATGTTTGGGATTTTAGACTCGTTGAGAAGAAATCAATATGTATTACTGTTATATGCATAATCAATGAAGGTGTAATTAATTATTTTTGGACCTATTTTCACCTTCTTAGGTGTAGGTACGACCACTTTGGCAAGACAACCCCCATACTTATTAGTAGGAAGGCTTTTTTCCTTTCTATAACTCAGATGGTGTCTTTTCTTTTTTCTTCCAAGGCACTGTATTTAAAAGGTATGTTGTTGACAAAATGCATTCTCCCTACATACTATAAGGCAATCTAAAACTTATCAACATTACATTCATAACTTCTTTCAAGGTATGATTCTTTTGTTCAACTACTCCGTTTGATTAAGGCTAATGAGGTGCTGTGACCTCATCTGTAATTCAATGTTGTTCAAAGAATTCACCAAACGATATTTGATTTTGACCACCTCGGTCAATTCTCACCACTTTAATCTTCCTATTGAGTTGATTCTTGACTTCCTTTTATAGAGAACTGATCTTCCTAATGAGTTGATTCTCAACTTCCTTTTTATAGATAATGAATTTCTTTCTGGATTCATCCTTACTTTTAGCAAATACACATAGCAATATTTTCGTGCTATCATTGACAAAGATAATAAAATACTTATTGTTACCCTTTGTTTGGACGAATTTCCAATCACAAAAATCACTATGAATCAAATCTAGGGGTTTGATGTTTTTTTCAATTCCTTAGAACGATGATCTTGTCAACTTTGCTTCTACATAAGTCCTAAACGTGTGTTTGACACCAATACGAAAAGAAAGTATGTAATTCAAGTTAATTAATATATGCAGACTATCATAATCAATATGTCCAAAGTCTACCATGGCACAATTTGAAAAACACATGCAATTAAGTAGAATTTCATTAAGAGTGGAACTCATAGTTATTACATTGGGCCCAAACAAGCAATTTTTTACATATTCCTTTTCTACATATATTTCACTCTTAGTCAATATGACCTTGTTTGATTCGAAGACTATGCGGAATTCATACTTGTTCAACAGTGAACCGTATGCCAAATTCTTCTAAATTTCTGACACATACAACATATTGTTTAGAATATGCAATTTCCTAGAGGTCCTTTTCACGATCACCTTGTCTTGGCCTCTATTGATGATGTAGCCAAGTAGCCCATGTATAACTTCTCAACATTCTCAACTAGTTTGAAAGAAGTGAACATCTCTTTGTCTAAGCATACATGCTTAGTAGCATCAGTGTTTATCTACCATTCCTTCGAGTTAGACCCGACCAAGTTCACTTTAGATATAACTACAAGGTGGCTTAAGTTTGAAACATTCTGGATGATGTCATCCACTACATTTGTCTCTTGCTTCTCATTTTTCTTTGGCTGTCTACAGCTCATCGACTTGTGACCCACCTTATCACAATTGAAGCACTTCCTTTGGAATTTTTACTTTTTAAAGATTCCTTTCTTTGGTCCCAATTTGGACCCATTACCTAACTTATTCCTCTTAGACTTGAAGCTTTGACCATGCTCCACAACATTTGCCTTAGCCACAACTTGGTTGGACCTCTAACAACCAGTAAATCAATGTTCATCTCCTTTTTGCTTGTGCATAAGGTAGTTCTTAAAATCCTTTCATGCAAGGGGTAGCTTTTCAATGACAGTAGCCACTTGGTAAGATTCACTTAAGACCATCCTTTTAGCATGAATCTCATTCTAGATGACCTGAATTTCTTGGACTTGACTAATCATTGTCTTAGAGTCCACTATTTTGAAGTCTAGGAACTGGCATACAAGAAATTTCTTGGCTTCAACATCCTAAATCTTATATCTAAGTTCAAAGACTCCCACAATTTTTTAGTTGTTTCCTTCATACTATATACATTGTACAATGAATCAGTTAAGCTGTTCATCATATAGTTTTGGCAGGGGAAATCAAATCGCTCCCGTGCATCTGCTACTTGTTTGACTTGCACATCTTGCTCACTATCTTGGAGCTTAGGAGTATCGTTAGCTAAGAATCTTGTAAGATTCAAATTCGTTAAGTAGAACAACATCTTTTGCTGCCATATCTTGAAATTCCAGTTTCTTCCTTTGGTTTACCAGAACTAAAACTGGAGCTATAAAGGTAGGCACTCATGCCATGGTGGAGCAGTCATATTATCAATAGAATTTGAGTTCGATTTAGTGGCAATTTCGCATAAAATTTAAATTTCAAATCCAATGTTTAGAACTAAGTCTTTATTTTAAGCACAAATTAATGGGCAACAACTTTTTTTTTTCAATCAATTGTCAACACGAAAATGGTAACAACAACATGATAATTAAGAATAGTAAGTACTAAAAATGTTTTAAGAAAGATTGGTAGGGTGAAGCCTCCTTAAAATCTAACCTCTTTTGACAGAACAATGTTCTCAAAAAAGACTAATGGGGAACATTCTCTTAAAAGATTGGTAGGAGGAGACCTTCTTAAAGTCCAACATTCATAGACAAAACAACATTCCTAGAAAAGACTGGTGGGGAATATCTTCTTAGACAAAAACTAGCATCCTAGACAAAACTTTCCTAAATTTGTACTTATCCACGTTACCCGTATAAATGTTCCCAACCTTAAACAACAATAAGAAGAATTAAATATATAATCAACGTGATTAGTAAGTTATAAGGATAAATAACTCATTAAATCTTAACCTTTTTAAAAAGGTGCCATTTGATCCTAAGCTTTTTTTACTTATTTTTTTTTATTTATTTATTTAGGTTCTAACTGTTTAAAAAATATGTGATTTAGTTCCCAACCATTAAATTTTACCGTTAAAAAATTCTTTTGACTACTTTAATAAAGACATTTTAGTAAAATATCTAATATATTTTAAAAAAATTAAAATTAAAACATAAAAAATAATAAAAAAGGTTAAAAAAGATATATTTTTTAAAATTAGATATTTTCTTCAAACAAAAAGTAGACAAAATTGTTTTTTTTTTTTTTTTTAAATCAGATCTAATTCTCTAAAAAAAAAAAGATTTTTTCAATCCAAATTTTCAATCCAAAATTTACAAAACTTTTTTTTGTAACACTAAAACCAAATCTTTCCCACAAAAAACGCAACAAAAAAAATTTTGTTTCGATTTCCTACAAAACTTCCGATGGAAAAATGCAACAAAACAAACACTAAAAACAAATCCTTCCCACAAATTTCCTTTCTATTTCCCACAAATTTCGCTTGACGATAAATGGTGGTTTGTCTCGGTCAGAGGGGGTCCTCGCGCGCGGTCTGCGAAGGGGACGTCGGCGAGTCGGGGTTGAAATTGATCAGAGAGGGGCCGATAGGGTCGGGGGCCGTCGATGATCCATGGGGAAGGGGTCGACGGGAGGGCTGGTGACGACGGGGTTGGGCGCGGAGGAAGGGTTTGCGACGGTGTTAAGTGTGACGAAGGTAGGGTCGCCGTGAAGCGGGCTGCAACGGGGTTCGGTGCGGTGGACGGGTTGTTGGCGAGGGAGTGGGCGGTGGGCAGGGGTCCACGATGGTTGGCTCGCCAGGTGCTGGCGTGCGATGGTCGGCGCGAAACCAGATCCGGCGAAGCAGGGGTCCGGTGATGGTCGACTTGTGAGGCCGGCCTCCATTGAAGAACTTTTTGAGCTGGGAGCTTTTTGTTTTTGCTCTGAAATTTTTTTTTATTTTTTTTAGGGATTTGCCCTGAAACTTTTAGAGCTTTATTTAGAGGTTTTTTTTTTCCTTTATATTTTTACGGTGCTTTATTTGGAGTTTTTAATAAAAATAAAATATTTGTTTTAATTTTCTAATTATTTTTTGAATATATTAATTATTTGATGGTTTTACATAGTGAATTAAAAAATACTTTGAAGGGTGGTTTAGTAATTTTATTTAAAAAATTATGTTTAAAAATTTTTCACCTAAAAGTAAATGAAAATAAATTACATCGTATCTTTTTTAAACGGTTAAATCTAAATAAATTTTTAAAAAAAATTAAAAACCAAAACAGTATATTTTTGAAAAGGATTAAGAATCAATCGACTTATTTATCTAAGTTATAAAACACCAACGTTAATATGTAAATGGCAACAATCTGAATGTGTATTTATCGATTAACAAAGTGGAAGACGCTTAAACAATAAACATTATGAACATATACAGGAATAAAGTTGCACGGTCACGTTTATATATGAACAACAATAGTTAACCATTATAAACAATGGTTATATATCAAGCAAACGTTATGTAAACAAAATGATTATATGCTGAATAATCTTAAAAGCAAGATAATAAAGGAAGACAATATAAATGATGTTTGGTAAGAAATAGTTTTAACCAATGTCTCAGTTATGAACAGTATAAATTTCTCACATGTTACAATAAAAAGAAAAAATTGCTACAATGTAAAGCTCTTACATACTACAGTAAAAACATTTCTAAACAATAGTTTCTACCACCATACCAAACACCTTAATAATTATTATAAAAGTATCATGTAATATGAATAAGATAAACAGGTAACAATTGTAAAAATTAAAAATTGAAATTAAAGAAAACAGATACAACAAAACCTTCAATTAAAGCAACGTAACATGGAAATTAGACGAAAATGGTTGAGGCACATGTGGGTTACGCTTTTCTTAAAACAGATTCGTCCCCACCGGTTGTGCACGAGGATTCGACGGACGTCTGTCTCCTAGGATACAACAACTAGCAACGGAATTTTAAGCACTATCGGATACTGTCTTCGATGAACTTAAAACAGTGATTTCTCTATCACCAAAAACCGACTACAAGAAAACTAGGTAGAACTTGAAACAAAGAAAACTCTATGACTTGGTGAGTGCAAATTCTATGTATCTATGTATATTCCAAACATGTGGAGGAGAGTTCTATATATACGCTTAAGAGAATAAACGTTACAATCTAAATTATAATGAGGCTTTATTTAGAATTTATGTGCATAATGGCACCGGCTACAAGTCTCCATTTTCCATGATAATTGTGCTTATAATCTCCTATTAAACCATTGGTTGTAACCCTCCATTTTTTATGATTATGATGCCCATAATCTCCTATTAAACCATGCATTTGGGTGTTACAACATGAGGTTTGTGACCTCCATTAATCTCCACCAATGAGCATCAATTTCTTATTCACCAAATTGCTATTTTTTCAACAATCCCTCACATGAATGAAATTGACAAACCACAAAGGAAAACAAAGACACTACACGGTGATAAAGTTCTACGGTTAATACCTGCATAGGATAGGTAGGCGTTAACCCCTGAACCTTCCCTTGTGAAAGTATGTTTTCTTTATTGGTTGACCAGTAGACGCGATGTTCTTGAATTGTTCTGCCATTTGTGTAAACGATAACATACCTCACACAGATATTTTCCTGACACAGTTTCAATTCTCACGGTTATGTTCATTTTGGCCATGAACATCTCCCTGGTTTTGCAAGAGTTTCTAAAGAATTTAGCCTTAGCAATTCTCCTTTGAAGCGACCCTACTTCTCTCTTACATAGGTGATTTCTTACTTAAGAGTAACTCGTATTACTCCGTTCGAATTCCCAACGTATTCGATGCATAAGAATCATTAAAAGTAAACTGCTTAACCTTTTCCTATGGGTATCACTGTTTTTATTATAGGAATGGGTTGGGGTAACCCTCATAGTAATCTTACTCGGTCTATTCAGTTTAGTTGTCCCATTGAACCTAGATCTTGGGATCTCCAGTCAACAAGGTTGGGTTTCTACTGTTTCGACTTATTCTTTTATGGGCTTAAGTCCCATTCCCCTTGATGTTTTCTCAACTTAATCTCTATTCAGTCCTTTGGTTAACAAATCCACAATATTTTCTTTAGACCTTACATAGTATATTGTTATGACTCTAGTTGAGATCAGTTGTCTAATAGTATTATATTGACGACATATATGTCTCGACTTACCGTTGTACATCATATTCTGTGCCCTGCCAATAGCAGACTGATTATCACAATGTATGCATATTGCAGGCATAGGTTTAGGCCATTCGGGAATATCCTCTAAGAAATTCCTTAGCCATTCAGCTTCTTCACCGCTTTTATCCAAGGCTACAAATTTAGATTCCATAGTGGATATGGTTATTACCGTCTGCTTTGAAGACTTCCATGAAACTGTTGTGCCTCCCAAAGTGAATACATATCCACTTGTAGCTTTAGAATCCTGTATATCAGATATCCAACTTACATCAGCATACCCTTCAAGAACAGCAGGATCTCTTGTATAATGTAGCCCATAATTAAGAGTATAACGTAAGTATCTGAGTAGTCTAACAATCGCTTTCCATTGATCATCGCCTAGATTACTGATGAATCTACTCAGACTACTTACAGCATAGGCAATATCTAGTCTTGTTCAATTCATTAAGTACATTAAACTGCCTATCACTCTAGCATATTCCACCTGGGATATACTTTTTCCTCTATTTTTGGACAGATGTTGACTAGTATCAATTGGTGTTATGGCCACGCTAGTGTCATTTTTACTAAATTTGTCAAGTATCTTGTCCACATAGTGTGACTGGCTCAAGATGAGTCCATAAGGCAACCTTTTGATTTTGATTCCTAAAATCACATTGGCAGGTCCCACGTCTTTCATGTTAAACCTAGAGTTCAACATATCTTTAGTAGATTTGACCATCTGATCATTGCTACCCACGATTACCATGTCATCTACATACAGACAAAGAATAATATATTCATCGTCTGTTCTTTTAACATAAACACACTTGTCACACTCATTAATTTTGAAGCCATTTGACATCGTAACATTGTCAAATTTCTTATGCCATTGCTTTGGTGATTGTTTAAGCCCATACAAAGACTTCACCAATTTGTATACTTTCTTTTCTTGTCCTGGAGCAATACAACCTTCTGGTTGTTTCATATAAATTTCCTCTTCAAGGTCTCCATTAAGAAAAGCAATCTTTACATCCATCTGATGTACTTCAAGATTCTGTAAAGTAGCAATAGCTATAATCATTCTTGTGGACGTTATTCTCGTTACAGGAGAATAAGTATCAAAGTAATCAAGGCATTCTTTTTGTTTATAACCTTTTATAACAAGTCTAGCCTTATACTTGTCAATTGTTCTATCAGCTTTCATTTTGCGTATGAAAATCCACTTAGAACCTAGCGTTTTACTTCCTGGAGGAAAGTCCACTAATTCCCAAGTATGATTCTGCATGATGGAATCAATTTCACTCTTTATGGCTTCTTTCCATAAAGGACCCTCAATGAGCTTATAGCTTCTTTGAAAGTTTGAGGTTCGGCCTCTAGCATGTAGGTTAGAAAGTCAGGTCCAAATGATTTTTTATCCTGGCCCTTTTGCTTCGTCTAGGCTCTTCCTCTTCATATTCGGTTTCAACTTCTTGATGATCCTGACTATTCTCTTCAATAGTCTCAAACGTTTGTTTAGATGAACATGTACCATCCTCTTTGGATTTACAAGGAAATACATGCTCAAAAAAATGATGCATTCCTAGATTCTATTATCGCATTCTTGTGAATATCAGGGTTTTTAGATTCATACACAAGGAACCAATAGCACTACTGTTGTGGGCATAACCAATGAAGATGCAATCAACTGTTTTTGGACCTATTCTCATCTTCTTTGGTGTAGGTACTATTACCTTTGCAAGACACCCCCACACTCTCAAGTATTTGTAAGAAGGCTTTCTAGCTTTCCACAATTCATAAGGGGTCTTGTTTTCTTTCTTTCGGGGTACCTTATTTAAAAGGTAATTAGCCAATAAAATGGCTTCCCCCCACATGTTCTGTGGCAATCCAGAACTTATCAACATCGCATTCATCATATCCTTTAAGGTACGATTTTTGCGTTCAACTACACCATTTGATTGAGGTGAATAGGGTGCTGTAACCTGGTGAATAATACCATATTGTCCACAAAATTCACTAAATGGTTCTACATATTCACCACCACGGTCACTTCTTACCATCTTAATTTTCTTATTAAGTTGGTTTTCAACTTCTTGCTTCATCTTTGCTTTTAAGCAAATATACATAGCAATATTTTGTGCTATCATCTATAAATGTGACAACATATTTATTCCCACCTCTAGTTTGAACAAATTTTAAGTCACAAACATCGCTATGTATTAAATCAAGTGGCTCGGTATTTCTTTCAATCGTTTGGAACAAAGATCTCGTTAGTTTTGCCTCTACACATATTTCACATTTATGTTTAGGATCAATATTAAACATGGGTATGTGATCTAAGTTAATTAATCTACGCAAAGTATCATAATTAACATGACCTAGTCTACCATGCCATAAATTAGTAGACTCAAGCATATAAGCGAAAGACTTTTTATTTTTATTAATGGAATTGGACTTAACAGCCATTACATTCATTTTCCACATTCCATTTTTCACATATCCCTTTCCCATATACATTCCATGTTTAGACAAAACTATTTTATCAGCTTCAAAAACCATCTTGAAGCCATGTGAACTCAGTAGAGTTCTAGAAATGAGATTCTTCTGGATATCAAGCATATACGGCACATTTTGAAGCTTAACTTCCTTGTCTGATGTCATTTTCAGAAACACCATCCCTTGGTCCTTAATCTCAGATGTGGCAGAGTTGCCCATATACAACTTCTCTCTAAAATCTGACAGTACGAGTTCAGCAAAAGCAGTTTTATCACAGCAAACATGGTTTGTGGCCCCAGTGTCTAGCCACCACTCTTTTGGGTTGGAGTCCACTATGTTAACTTCAGAGACCACAGAGGAAAGACTGATGTCTGACACTTCTTGTGTGATGGTGTCCACCACATTGGCCTCTTTCTTCTTGTTTCTCTTCGGCAGCTTACAATTTGCCGACTTGTGACCCACCTTGTCATAGTTGAAATATTTTCCTTAGAATTTCTGTTTCTTTGAAATTCCACCCTTAGGCCCCAGCTTGGACCCCGACTTGTTTTTCTTGTTCTTGGAGCTTTTATCATGCTCCACCACATTTGCTTTGGCAACAAACTTGTTAAAAGTCTTTTTCTCAGATTTTCTATTGTCTTCCTCAATGCAAAGTCAAACAATAAGATCTTCAATGCTCATCTCCTTACGCTTGTGCTTCAGATAGGTCTTGAAGTCATTCCACGCAGGGGGTAGCATCTCTATGATTGCAGCTACCTGGAAAGACTCACTAATTACCATTCCTTCTGCATGAATTTCATGAATGAGTAATTACAGTTCTTGTACTTAACTAATTACAGTCTTAGAATCCACCATTCTGTAGTTCATGAACCGTCTAACTATGAACTTCTTGGGACCAGCATCTTCTATTTTGTATTTATGGTCCAAAGGCTCCCATACTTCTTTGGCCGTTTTTTTCAGACTGTACACATTATAAAGTGCATCAGTCAAGCCATTTAGAATATAATTCTTGCACAAGAAGTCAGAATGCTTCCATGCTTCAACAGCAAGCAAGGTTTGAGCATCTGTTTCATACTCTCTAACATAGGATGATCCTCTTTCAAGAATCTCGCAAGATTCAGTGCTGTCAAATAGAACAATATTTTTTGTTGCCAAGTTTTAAAGTTTAGTCCATTAAACCTTTCAGGTTTTTTATTGTGGTTTACAGGAACCGTAACTGACAAAGGTTGTGTCGAGGTCGAAACATGGACCCTAAGAGATGGCATCGATGTCTCAGAAGTGCTCCCAATTAGAACATTCTCAGTTAGAACAACGTTCATGTTATCACTCATTTTTGAAAATTGGAAATTAGTTTCCTTTAAAATAATTAAAAGATACTAAAATGAAACAAAGTTGAGAACAAATGTTAATTGAATAATTATATAATCTGAGAACCAATTATAAATGTTATATATTAAAACAATTTAATACAACATATTACTGAAAGCAAACAATAAAAGGAAAACTATTATATTATAATATAACAGAACAAAAACCGTAAACAAAAACATAATAGATGTAACAAAACATTTATATACAGATTATGTTTATAACGTTATATATATAACAAACAAAGAAAACGTTAAAAACCAATAAATAAAATTGTAAAATCTATTTATAATTAAACAACCATCAGTATAAACAACCAAAACAATTTTATATAAAACAAAACTTTATGTGATAACAGATGAAGCTAAAAATGTAACTCCAAAAAAAACAATAAACTGTATACCGAAATATTTATAACATAAACATATAAAACCAAATACTTAAAAGTTTATAAAATAAATGTTTTGATTAAATCATAATAAACTCTATAATGTAAAGGTTTTTTACTAAACAGTGAACAAACTGTTTATAACAAATGTTTTTCTAGAAAACTAAATCCGTGAACAAACTGTAAATGTTTTTATAATAAATGTTTTGATAGGAAAAACAACAATTTTCATATAAGCATTAAAGCCAAGACCTTTATGAAAAGGCTACCAAAAAAAAAAAACTGTTCAATGCACTATAAAGAAAACGTCTAGAAATTTTAAACAATTATATGGTAGTAAATGATTCCAATAAACAATAAAGCAACCACCCAAAATATAGTGCCAAATGTTATAAACCTATAAATGTAACAAAAGCTCAAAAATAAACTCTTAGAAGCAAACAATTAAAACTAATTAAAACACTGAATATGGAATAGTTCAGGAACCACAAACGTTTAGACAAAGGCTATTAATATATATGAAGAACTAAACCAATAGCAACCACAACTTTAAAAATAAATAAATAAATTGTTATAGTGCACACTAACACAGCAAGTTAATAGCAAATAATAACCTAACCTTAATGTATATAACATAAATTATAGATGGAATGTATACAAAAGATTTCCCTTCAATTAACAACAAACAATGCCGTCAGAAAATTGTTCAACCTTATATAAGCAATGTATTCCAAACTAAACAATAGATAGCGAGAAAATCAAAACAAACATATTGGAATCAAAATACAAACTATTCCTTCGAATCAAACAACCTGTCCATCGTTATAAACAAGCCTTGCAATGTAACGTGTATTTATATATACACACACACACAAAACAAGAACACAAGGTCATGAACAGATCAATAAAAAGAATATATATATTTTTTCAAAGCCTCATAACCGAAAAAAAAAATCATTAACCGAATTCAATTCCAGAACATAACTATGAATAAATGGTAAAGATAAGCAACAAAGAAAATTCAAACAATAAACGATCAAGAAGAATTATCTTATAATGATCCGAGACAATCAAACCGATCCAAACGTTCATAATCAACATACAAAAGCAACCTAAATGATCAAAATGTTCATAACAAAACAAACGTCTATAACAATAACAAATGCCAACATCAGAAGCCAACCAAATTTATAGAAGTTGAAACGTAACAAAATGGTCATAACCAAATATGTAAGCAAACAAAAATCTATAGTAAGATGAAAATGCGAGAAGGAAATCATAAGATCTATTTCTCCATTCTAGAGCCTGTCCATCTTCCAAAGGGATTCTGTTTTAAGATTGTTATAAAAGTATCATGTAATGTGAATAAGATAGATAGGTAACAATTGTAAAAATTGAAAATTGAAATTAAAGAAAACAAATACAATAAAACCTTCAATTGAAGTAACGCAACATGGAAGTTAGATGAAAATGGTTGAGGCACATGTGGGTCACACTTTCCTTAAAACAGATTCGTCCCCTCCAGTTGTGCAGGAGGATTCGACGGACGTTTGTCTCCTATGATACAGCGACTAGCAATGGAATCTTAAGCACTATCGAATACCGTCTTCGGTGAACTTAAAATAGTGTTTTCTCTATCACCAAAAACTGACTACTAGAAAACTAGGTAGAACTTGAAACAAAGAAAACTCTATGACTTGGTGAGTGCAAATTCTATGTATCTATATATATTCCAAACATGTGGAGGAGAGTTCTATATATAGGCTTAAGAGAATAAACATTATAATCCAAATTATAACGAGGCTTTATTCAGAATTTATGTGCATAATGGCACCGTTTGCAACCATCCATTTTTCATGATAATGGTGCTCGTAATCTCCCATTAAACCATTAGTTGTAACCCTCCATTTTTTATGATTATGATGCTCATAATCTCCTATTAAACCATGCATTTGGGTGTTACAACATGAGGTTTGTGACCTCCATTAATCTCCACCAATAAGCATCGATTTCTCATTCACCCAATTGACATTTTTTCAACAATAATACCATCACCAAAAAGTATACGATTATATGAAGAATAATCCTAAAACCAATATAATGAAGGAAGACAATATAATATCATTGCCAAAAGTATAAACAATAAACCAATTAATGCAAAACGTACATTACATGTCCAAATAAAAACAACCCATAAGAAAAACTAATTTATATATACAAATATCATATAAATGCACAAAACCGAATCAATGCATGTGTGTGTATATATATATCTATATATATTTATTGGAAGCAATAATGTTTTCACAAATTAGAGAAATTATATATAGAACATTCCAAAATAATGCAAACGAAAAATGCAAAGTCAAAAATGTTTGAGGAAGAACCAATAACCTTCAATACTAAATAGACAGAAACAAATAAGCAATGGAATTAAACGTGCAGCAAGGAGATGGAGATATAAATCTGTTCAAAATGCTCAACACCAAAATGATGATGATGAGGACATCAAAGCTACAAGAAATTTCATGATCCGATTCAAGTTCTAGTTGGTCCGGTGATGAGAGCTCGAGCTAAAAGATTCAAAAAAGAGCTGAATAACTTGGTCCGGAGAGTTTTACAACAAGAAGAGAGTGTGTTTACTACTGAGGGTGAACAAAGGCTGGTTTTACTCATCAAAGTAGAGCCGGAAAGGAGGCACTCAGCCGTACACGCGCATTGAGTCCTTGCATGGCCAACTTGCATGTTCATTCTGTACACGTACACATGTAGGAGTGGTATGTCTAGCAAAGAATCAAGTCGAGATTCAAGATTCAAGATTCAAGATTTAAGATTTAAATTCTTTGTAATCTTATTTTAGTTTAAATTTCAGTTTCAGAATTTGAAATTTAGAATTTTTGTTTAGACTTTATTATGGGCATGAATAGGAGGAAGGAATCTTGAGTTAAATAATTCCATCCTAGGGCGTTATTTAGGTGTTTTTTTCATTAAGGATAGATTAGGAATTTTACATTTAAAAATAAACCCTATGTGATTTTCGGCCATATAAGGCCATCTTTTAGATAATGCAATTCAATTTTGATGTTCATTCATATTGAAAGTTATTCTTCTTGAGTTCTTGAAGAAACTTTTTCCGAACTTATCAAGGATTCCTTGTGGCATTCAATTGACTTATCAAACGGACTTTCCATACCCGTTTGTGGCGTCTGTATCATACCAAAGTTCTTGCTTTACTAAGCAACGGGTCATGGTTTCACTCAACTTGAGAGGTCTTGGGGTTAGAAATTTCAGATTTGGTATCGGGTTTCGTCACGTGGTTGACGTGGTTCGTATCAGTTAGTATCAAAGCCTAGGATTGTCAGGTTTGCTTATCATTTTTCTTGTTTCCAAGCCAAATTCGTGAATTAGGGTTAGGGTGTCAATTCGGCCAAAAAAAAAAAAATATATATATATATATATATATATATATATTTCTAATTTGGTTCTTTAGGGTTTCTTGAAATCATCATTAGTGGTTCTTGAATTGTTTCTCTAGTCCTGAAAGAGTCAAACCCGAATTGCTCTTTTGGTTTCTAGGGTTACAATTTTTTTTCTTCATTCTTGAATTTCTTTAGGATTCTGCATTGATTCTTTAGTTTTTTAGGTTTCTTTTGGAGGATTCTTCTAATCTTGATATTGCAATTATAGTTTGACATTGTGGACTCTATCTTGTGACCCTGCCATACAATTTTGATTTGTTCTAGTGGTTCCTTGCCGAATTATTAAAAAAAAAAAACAAAGAAAGGAAAGAAAAGAAAAGAAAAGAAAAGAAAAAAAGGAAGAAAGAAAAAAAAAACAAGGGGACCCGAAAAAAAAAAAAAGTCTGGAAACCCTTCTTAAAATTTTTTGTTCTATTCTTGTTTCTTACGTCTTAGACCCCTTTTTGCCAATAACCCATGCTTGAGTGACAAAATTCATCAAAATCTGTGGCTGAATTTGAGTCCTTTGGTTTGTCTCTTACCTTAAATTGCTGCTTTAATCCTTCTTGTTATTGTTTGATTAGTTTTGAAAGAACTAAAAGAAGAATACGAGTGGAAAAAGGCAAAGAGAGTGAGCGTATTAGAGGGTAAAAGCCAAATTAATTGAGTGAAACACGAGTGAATTTGAGTGAATCGTTTTATTTCGAGTGAAACACGTGAGGCAGTATGGTGAGGTTCCTTTCTATATTATTCTAACTTTCTTTTGCAGAATTCAATCATGTCTCAAAATCAAGAGAATAACACAAATGAAGAGGTTCAACCACCTGTTGGACCGAATTTGCAAATGCAAGCATTCATGGGGGAGATGAGACAGATGTTGAGGAGAGAGTTAGATCAAATCCATGAGAGGTTGGATAGGGTAGAAGAGGGAACACAATGGGGGCAACCACACAATTGCTCCGAATGCCCCAAGGAGGAATAGGTTGTACCAAAAGAAAATGGAGGATTTGGATGAACTTAAAGGGGATGGTTTAGAGGAGGAGTTTGATAGGATGTCAGTGAGCAGCCATAGGAGATTTGGTCGGGGTAGAGAAGCTAGGACTCGGGTAGATGACAACTTGGGAAATATCAAGATGAAAATTTCAACGTTTCAAGGAAAAAGTGACCCCGAAGCATACCTTGAGTGGGAAAAGAAGATGGAGTTGGTTTTTGATTGTCACAACTACTCCAAATTAAAGAAGGTAAAACTTGCTGCCATTGAGTTTACAGATTATGCTATTGTGTGGTGGCATCAGTTGTGCATCAATAAGAAGCAGAACGGGGATCGTCCTATTGAAACTTGGGATGAGATGAAAAGAGTGATGAGACGACAATTTGTGCCAAGTTACTACTATCAGGATCTATACCTCAAGCTGCAAGGTCTCCATCAAGGTAACCAAAGTGTAGATGAATACTATAAAGAGATGGAGATGGCTATGATTAGAGCCAATGTGGAAGAGGATCGGGAGGCGACAATGGCTAGATTTTTGAATGGATTAAACCGAGAAATTGCCAACACAATCGAGATACACCATTATGTGGATTTGGAGGATTTGGTGCATATGGCAATCAAGGTTGAAAGGCAATTCAAGAGAGGTGGTGTACGACCAAGACCAGCCCCATAACATCTAAACACCGCACCTTGGAGGACGAGCTACCCAAAGAAAGAAGAAAATCTGTCCACCTCTAAGGCCAAACCTAAGCATAAACCAGCCACCTCCACCACGGTTTCTCAAGGTAAATTAGCCCCTACTTTGAATCATTCTAGTGAGATTAAATGCTTTAAATGCCAGGGGAGAGGACACATAGCTAGCCAATGTCCAAACAAGCGAGTTATGGTTATTCGAGAAGATGGTGAAATCGAATCTGAAGATGGAGGTGATCTTGATGGTCTGCCACCATTGGAGGACACCCCCATGGGAGATGATGAGTTTGGGGCCAAACACGGTGAGATGTTAGGACTAGTCGCACGTCGAGCCTTAAGCTTGCATGCTAAAGAAGAGGAAGAAGAAGTACAGCGGGAGAACATCTTTCACACTCGTTGCCATGTTAAAGACAAGGTATGTAGTGTTATTATCGATGGTGGTAGTTGTACTAATGTTGCAAGCAGGTCCATGGTGGAAAAACTAAGGCTTACAACCATTAAGCACCCTCGACCATACAGGCTACAATGGTTGAATGATAGTGGCGAGTGAGGGTTACAAAGCAAGTGACCGTACCATTTTAGATTGATAAATATGAAGATGAAGTATTGTGCGATGTGGTGCCGATGCAAGCTGGACATCTCTTGTTAGGAAGACGGTGGCAATTTTATCGACGTGTGTAGCATGACGGCTTCACCAACAAGTACTCATTCTTGTTTAATCAACGGACAATCACCCTAGTTCTGATGATGCCAAAACAAGTCTATGAGGATCAAGTGAGATTACAAAAATTGAGTGAACAAAAGAAACCGAGAGATCAATATAATTTGAGAGAGCAAAAGAAAGAGAGTGAAAAGAAGAGTGAGGCCGTGCATAGTGAGGGTCAGGTGAGAGAGAAACACACAGCCAAAGAGAGAAAGCCCAAATCCGATGAGAAAGAAAAGAAAGAGAAGAGTTTGGCCAAAGAGGTAAAATCAGAGAGAAAACAAAGAAATTTCTATGCAAAAACAAGTGAGGTTAAGTGGGTATTGCTTTTAAACGGCCAATAGTTGTACTCATGTACAAAGAGACCCTTTTAAACACTAACCAACTTGACTCTTCTTTGCCTAGTGTTGTTGTTCCTCTTTTGCAGGAGTTCGAGGATGTGTTTCCAGAGGAGTTACCACATGGTTTACCACCTACTCGAGGGATTGAACATCAAATCGATTTCATGCCTGGTGCATCAATTCCAAATTGACCAGCATATAGGACCAACCAGGAAGAGATAAGGGAGCTTCAAAGGCAAGTCGAAGATTTGATGAAAAAAGGGTACGTGAGAGAAAGCATGAGTCCTTGCGCAGTTTCAATGATTCTAGTGCCTAAGAAGGATGGGACATGGAGAATGTGTGTTGATTGCAGAGCCATCAACAACATAACGGTAAAATATCACCACCCTATTCCTTGCTTAGATGATATGTTAGATGAGTTGCATGGTTTTTGCATGTTTTCTAAGATTGATCTTAAAAGTGGGTATCATCAAATACGAATGAAAGAAAGAGATGAATGGAAGACAGCGTTTAAAACAAAATATGGGCTGTATGAGTGGTTAGTTATGCCGTTTAGATTAACTAATGCACATAGCACTTTCATGCGTTTAATGAATCATGTTTTGTGTGCTTTCATTGGTAAATTCGTTGTTGTGTATTTTGATAATATTTTGATTTACAGCAAGAGTTTGCATGAATATATCTCACATTTGCGTTCGGTTTTGGATGTGCTTAGAAAGGATAAGTTATATGCTAACCTCAAAAAGTGTACTTTCTGCACCGATACCTTGTTTTCCTAGGTTTTGTTGTGAGTGCTAAAGGTATTGAGGTTGATGAAGCGAAGATCAAAGCAATCCAAGATTGGCTGACCCCCTCCAATATAGGTGATGTTAGAAGTTTTCATGGACTTGTTAGTTTTTATAGGAGGTTCGTGAAAGATTTTAGCACCATCGTTCCACCGCTTACCCAAGTTATCAAGAAGAACGTTGCATTCAAATGGGGTGAAGAACAAGAGAAGGCGTTTCAGCTCATTAAACATAAGCTTACTCATGCTTCTTTACTTGCTCTACCTAATTTTTCTAAAATGTTTGAAATTGAATGTGATACTTTTGGTGTAGGTATAGGCGCTGTTCTTATGTAGGATAGAAGACCATTTGCATACTTTAGCGAGAAGCTAAGCAAGGCTATACTTAACTACCCCACTTATGACAAAGAGTTGTATGCATTGGTTCGAGCTTTGGAGACATGGCAGCACTACTTGTGGCCAAAGGAGTTTGTGATTCATACAGATCATGAATCCTTGAAGCATTTGAAATGTCAACACAAGCTGAACAAGAGACATGCTTGATGGGTTGGATTCATTGAGACTTTTCCCTATGCCATTCGGTATAAACGGGGTAAGGAAAATGTAGTTGCGGATACACTTTCATGCAGGTATGCCTTAATCTCTACTCTTGATGCTAAGTTCCTTGGTTTTGAGCACATTAAGGAACTTTATCTTGATGATCATGACTTTGGGGAGATTTATAGAGCTTGTGAAAAATCTGGAGAAGGTAAGTTCTATAGGCATAAGGGCTTTTTGTTTAGAGAAAATAAGTTGTGTTGCCTAATTGTTCATTGAGAGACTTGTTAGTTCGGGAATCCCATGGTGGAGGGTTAATGGGACACTTTAGGGTCGGAAAAACTCTAGCTATTTTACAGGAACACTTTTATTGGCCACACATGAAATGGGATGTTGAGAGAATTGGTGGTAGATGTGTCACCTGTAGGCAAGCTAAATCGAGGGTTCAACCAAATGGTGTTTACACACCCCTACCTATTCCTAGTTCACCTTGGATTGATATTTCGATGGACCTTGTTTTGGGTTTACCTAGGAGTAGGCATGGAAAGGATTCAATCTTTGTGGTTGTAGGTCGTTTTCTAAGATGGCTCATTTTATCCCTTGTCATAAGACTGATGATGCTTCTCATGTTGTAGATTTGTTCTTTAGGGAGATTATGCGGTTACATGGTATGTCTAGGACAATCGTTTCAGATCAAGATGCTAAGTTCTTAAGTTACTTTTGGAAGATATTATGAGGAAAACTAGGAACGAAACTTTTGTTTTCTACAACTTGTCATCCTCAAACTGATGGTCAGATAGAAGTAGTTAATAGGACTTTATCCACTTTGTTGAGGGCTGTCATTAGTAAGAACATTAAGACCTGGGAGGATTGTCTACTATATGTTGAGTTTGCTTATAATAGTACCATTCATTTTGCTACTAAGTTTTCACCATTTGAAATTGTTTATGCGTTTAATCCTTTAGCTCCTTTAGATTTAACACTTTTACCTGTTTCTATGCATGTGAACTTAGATGGTCAAAAAAAGGTAGAATTTGTGAAACAACTTCATGAGAGGGCATGACTCAACATAGAGAGGAGAACCAAACAACACATCAAGCAAGCTAACAAGGGACGTCAATAACTGGTTTTTGAGCCCAGTGATTGGGTATCGTTACACATGAGGAAAGAACGATTTCCAGCACAAAAACGTTCTAAGTTACTACCCCGAGGAGATGGTCCTTTTCAAGTGCTAGAACGGATCAATAACAATGCCCACAGACTTGACTTACTAGGTGAGTACAATGTTAACGCTACTTTCAATGTTTCTGACTTTAGTCCTTTTGATACAGGTGCTGATTTGAGGACAAATCCTTCTCAAGAGGGGGGAATGATGAGGACATCAAGGCTGCAAGAAATTTTCACGATCCGATTCAAGTTCTAGTTAGTCCGGTGACAAGGGCTCGAGCTAAAAGATTCAAAGAAGAGCTGAATAACTTAGTCTGGAGAGTTCTACAATAAGAAGAGAGTGTGTTTACTATCGAGGGTGAACAAGGGCTGGTTTTACTCATCAAAGTAGAGCCGAAAGGGAGGCAATCAGCCGTACATGCGCATTGAGTCCTTGCATGGCCAACTTGCATGTCCATTCTGTACACGTACACATGTAGGAGTGGTGTGTCTAGCAAAGAATCAAGTCGAGATTCAAGATTCAAGATTCGAGATTTAAGATTTGAATTCTTTGTAATCTTATTTTAGTTTAAGTTTCAGTTTCAGAAATTGAAATTTAGAATTTTTGTTTAGACTTTATTATGGGCGTGAATGGGAGGAAGAAATCTTGAGTTAAATAATTCCATCCTAGGGCGTTATTTAGGCGTTTCTTTCATTAAGGGTAGATTATGAATTTTACATTTAAAAATAATCCCTATGTGATTTTCGGCCATATAAGGCCATCTTTCAGATAATGCAATTTAGTTTTGATGTTCATTCATATCGAAAGTTATTCTTCTTGAGTTCTTGAAGAAACTTTTTCCGAACTTATCAAGGATTTCTTGTGGCGTTCAATTGACTTATCAAAAGGACTTTTCATATCTGTTTGTGGCGTCTTTATCATGCTAAGGTTCTTGCTTTGCTAAGCAACAGGTTGCGGTTCCACTCAACTTAAGAGGTCTTGGGGGTTCGTAATTCCATATTTGGTATCGGGTTTTGTCACGTAGTTGACGTGGTTCGTATCAGATGAGAAATGTAAATTAAAATATAATCAAAACAGATTAGACATCCCTTATTTCTAATTTCCAACAATCTACCCATCTCTACTGAATCTATTGTCTTAAGATTGTTAGTAAAATAACAATCGATAGAATACCAAACAAAACAACTGGAATAATATTATTAATAAAAAGAAAGTACAACAACAATATCACATTATTGAAAAAAGAATAACCACAATTCAATATGAAAATTGAGAAGCATAAAATTACTAAGATTTGTATATCATACAATATCTTTAAGATAGATTCATCCTCTCTGTATGAGCAGTAAATGTGCATGTTAAAACTACTCCAAAGAGCGAACTAAATTTGCCCGAACTTTATTATACAGAAAAGTTTAAAGACTTTAGAGAAAATTCTAAAAAAAGCAAAAGCTTTGAATATTGGTGTGTCTTGAAAAGCGGAATAGATAATGTTCAATCGAGACCATAGCTTTACTCTCTTGCCCATGTGAGACAAGAGATTTTTTCACTTTAGTTCTCCAGCTACACATGTATATGTGCACTTTGGGTGTTAATTTCTCATTCATCTATTCACCATTTTAAGTATATAAATATATTATTTCGATTTTTTCGTTGAAAAAAACAAGTTTGCATCTTGATCCATGACTAACAAGTGGTGGGTACTCAAAATTAAACATCAAAATAGTACTTCAAAATACTTTTTTTAAACTATTTTCTTACACTTCATGCGTCCACTGCTGCTAACCCCTCAACTCCTAATCTTATGTATCATAAGTGCTCTTGAAATCACTAAAATATTCTTTCTTGTGCAAATTACTATAAAATCACATAATTTTTTTACATCATAAAATCACCCAAATAATTTCAAATCTTTATGAAAACTAAAGTTAAACTCATAAACCTATCATTATAAAAGTTTCACAAAATTATAAGCATCATTTTTACAGTTTTTATTGATTTTGAAACTAGTTTATAAATCTGTCTAGATTTTCTAAAAAAATCAGACAATGTAGATAAATAGATTTTTATCTTATAACAGTGCTCTTTACGATACATGAACATAAATGATATATATAATAACATGCATAAATTCTAACAAACGCTTAGTAAGTCCAAACATAGCCTACAGACATATCCGTCTTATATAAATGATCCATTTATGTTTGTTTATGAATATTGGTTATTTTTTCCGTATTCTCAACTTAACTAGGCTAAGTGTTTGTACCATATGTGCACATGGGTCATCATAACACCGAGACCATAATATAATTTGTGACTCCCCTTGAGTCTGGAACTGGTACGACACTCTCCTCTATGGTACCTGCCGACAGCTCCAACTTCGCGCGCGACAAAATCCCCACACCATTGCGCAACCCGAAGCCAGCCTCATCCCCACCACAAGCCCACTTTTGCAACGCTGCCAACCTAAAACCAGTTCAAGCATCGTCTCCAACACTGACGCAATCTTCGCCCCTGCAAAAGCCCCATCTTCTCCAGATCAAGCCACCGCTGCAATTTAGCCCAGTCCCAAGAGCACATACTTTTGCATTTTGCTTACAAAACTGCGGTAGAGGGCATTATCTGCCATGGGAGCTTTCTTTTGTTAGTAGCTTTCAGATTGATGACCTTGATATATGTTTCTTGGCCATTATATCATCACTTAGGAGCGCAGAGGAAAATAATTTATAGCTATGTCTTTTAAACTTGAGCAAAATATGCGAAGTGCTCATAAAATAGTTAATGCTTTTTTGGAAAACGTTTTTTACAAAATATAACAAAAACATGGTAATGGTTTGGATTGTATACGATAAAAATTTTCTCAAAACTTTTCTGAAACGCTATAGATTATATTACTTTTGTGCATAGATAAATATGTAAATACTTTGCTTACCATAATTTAATCGGAGACAAAAACGAAGGAATAACAAAAGAAGTTCTCTTGAAGATGTAATTACCATCTTCCTTACTTAGCCCTCGGCACTGGGTGGACAAGCAAGTGGGCTAAAAGGAATACTATTTCTAAAGGATCACTTAACTTATTTAAGTCACCTGTAAATGTCAACATATGAGCTATACGGGTCTCGGGATGAAGAATTTTTCTTCACTCTCATTTTATCTCTCTTACACACCTACTATAGAGGATTTTGGCAAAGTACTCTTAGTCTCTCCAAGACTTATAAGTGTGTTTTAAATGAATAGAGGATGCCTCTATTTATAAATAACAAAAGCGCTAATCAATTTTGAAAAGTCTCTTTATTTTAATTTTAATTTAATATTAAATATTTAATTAAAATAAAAGACACAAGTTTTCTATTCACGCATTGTTATAGTCGCCCCACACATATACTCTATCTATGTGTGGCGCTAATTCAAGGAGAAGGAGGAGAGAGAATCTGCTTGTTACCGAATTTGATTTGTCTTCACATTTAACTTTCTATATTTATATTAAATCATATTTATTCAAAATTGGAAAGACTAAATATTGATACTTTGTAAACAAGCTTTGATGCACGTAAAAGGACTTTCCTTTTGTGATATAGGTGCCATACACAGTGGGATCCTCCCATCGTGTGCGCCACCGACGATAGGACTCACCTATTGTGTGACTTCTAAAATTAATTATTTTTATTTTTTAAATAATCTAATTATTTAACAAATATAAATTAATTCATAATTAATTTATTTTGAGTGATATTCAATTTAGAAATCCTTAATTCTAAATTAATTATTTAAACTAATAATTTTACTTGTTCAAACAATATTTAAAGGATGATGGGGGACTAATGGACTTATAATTTCAAGCTCAAACAAAACCTATATAATAATTAAAGACTTTAATTAATTTATTACTCTTTTATTTATTTAAATGTCACTCCACTAAATACTTAAAATTGAATTCTTGAAATTATAGATATTAAATTACTTATTTCTTAGAGTCGTTCAATTGATATAGTTATTACATATAGGTCGATCCTCCATAAATAATTCATAATTAGAGCTAGATAATACCTGTTAACTTTTTTAATTACTTCTTTATCTTTGAATGTCATTAATTCTTTAATGAATAATAAATTCATAAACTTAATCATGAATTTCAAACCCCGAATCAATACTCAAAAAATTATATAACTGCTTTTGTTAGAGAATGAATGAATTCCATCTTGTAATATTAACATTTCCGGCAACTTACTTAATTATGCCTCCAAGATATAAGAAATAAAATTTGATTATCAAATCCGTACCGAGTAAATTTAAAGATATAAATCCATAAATAGGAGTCTACTAATAAGTTAAGATTAAGATCATCTTATATATGACTATCGGTCAATATGATTAGAACTTGTTATATTTAGAAAATTATTAGCTGTCATATCTTATCATGTTCTTGTCCTACATAATTTTATTATGTATAGTATACTCATTTAATGACTTACTACATTAATAATTTTATTTTTAATAAAAATACCCTACACTAATAATAATCAATTAAATATTCTTTACTTTAATGAAATAATTAATTTTATATTGCTAACCACTTAAATTATCATTCTTAAATGCAATACTCTTGTATACAATGCCACAAAAATAATTATAAAATTTTATTCTTAAACTATTCTGCTTACATACACGCAAACCCTCATCCTATTCCAACACTGCACGCCTGGGATCTCTTGAATTCACACAACCCATGATTCCATAGAATATCACTATAAAAATCTTGGAATTTGAAGCACTTCTTATGGGCACGGATTTTCATGCACCTTTCTTTCATCACAACAATGGCGATTGTTTTTGAGAGTCTTGTCGTTTTTCCAAAACATTGAGCTCTGTTTTCATTTGGGTTCTGGCTAAAAAAGAAAAAAAGAAAGGAAAATGGAATTGGGTCTTGTTGTTTTGCTGAGAGCGGCTTGGGTCGCTGGAATTTTGCCTATACTCATCGCTTCACTGCCCTTTTCGTGGACGGCCTCGTTCCATGGACTTGTGTCGGGGTTCGCTAAGAGAGGGAAGATCATGCAAGGTTCATCAAAGGTCTGTTAGTAATTTTCAAAACTAATTCTTCTGAGTTTTGTTCATTTTTTGGTCTCTTGAATTATGTTTTTGTTCATATCAGAAAATGGAAAGAAAAAAAAAGTGCAAAATTTGCTGAAGTGTTCCCATAGAACTACCCATAAAGTGTAAAATTTTGATAGCTTGCCTTGATAAATGAAATTGGATCGCATTTTCTTCCATTTGTCGTTACTACTCAATTTTGGTCCCTTTTTTTTTTTTTTTTTTTTTTCTAATGAATCAAAATACACTCAAAAGTTCTTGATCAGTTTTCTCTCCTTTTAATCGTGCTTATTTATTTGTTTATTTATTTTTGTTGTGAGGAAGTGGGGCAGAAAGTGGTTGGAGAAAAAAAGAAATTTTTTTTAATTACGTTTTTTCTTCTCACCTGCTCTTTTATAATCGTAAAATTGTGAATAATAGTTAAGAGTTTATGCTTAATGGCTTGCTTTAACGAATTAAGATGCAAAAGATCTCATATGTTTTCAAATCATAGCAGATCAAAATCTTATTTTCCATGAAATTTGATTGTTCTATCTTACGTTTCATATGATTGCTATCTTCTTAGTGTTGTTAAATGAATCTCACTACTTTGCTCTTCTCTCTCTCTCTCTTGATATGAAGAAATTCACAGTTCCTCAAAAGTTCTTCGGCCATTTCTATGTAGTAGCTGTTGTGTGGACGGCATTTTTGCTCGTCACAACTTGGCTATATGCGTATAGAACATTGCCAATGGTTTCAAAGCCATTTCATTATAGCACTATTGCCAACCAATTAGCAGGGGGGTCACATATCTTTTCATGGCTTAAAAGTCATTCAACTTCAGTGAAGTATAAATATAGGGTTTGGCGATCTGTTTTCCTGCTTTTGTTGATGGAAGTTCAAGTCCTGAGACGGCTTTATGAGACAATCTATGTGTTCAATTACAGTCCTTCAGCTCGAATGCATATTTTTGGCTATTTGACTGGCCTCTTGTAAGTTTTCTAAAAATTTTAGTCAGTAGCACACACACACATATTTCTTTTTTTTCTTGCTATATATATTGTTTCTTGTAGGGAATAAGATTATATTAGTTTGTTTTAGTACGGTAGGATATAGTGTTTAACGGCCAAATCCTATCGTATTCATAGCAGATTTAGAATGGACTCAGCTCAAAATTGTGGCTACCGATAGGGATTACGCCATTATAGAATTCTCCTTTGTTTTGGATAAAATGCAGTCTTTATTTTGAGTGGCAGTTGGCAACTGTTGTGTCAATCCCTTTTTTTTTTTTTTTAATTCTCTTATCTCGAAAGTTATGTAAGATGTTATATTAATTGATTTTATTTTCTTAGCTAGTTTCTACACAGCAGCACCTTTGTCACTTTGCTGCAACTTCGCTCCAGACGTGTATAAATTTGTGTTAAATGGAGTGGCTGAGTTCATTGTTAAAGGCAAGAGACTCATGTCATCCATGGAATTTGATTGGTGGGAATTCACTATTCCACTTGTCAAGCTTGGGTGGCTCCAATGGATTGGTGCAGCAATATTTTTATGGGGTTGGGTTCATCAACGCCGTTGTCATGCTATACTTGTATGTCTCATTACTTAAAACTTTCAATTTTTTACGATTTAGATTCAATATCATCGGTTTATTACTGTTATGGAGAGTATGGAAATTCGTGTCATAGTTTCACATTGTTGTAGAATTACTTTCTATCCACCAAGCTTATCCTTGTTTGACGATTCAATTCTCCTGTTTGTGTAATGATTTTTTCATCAGGGCTCCCTCCGAGAACACACAGAACAAGCTGATGAATATGTAATCCCCCATGGTGATTGGTTCGGAATCGTCTCATCTCCTCACTATCTGGCTGAGATTGTAATTTATCCCTCTTTCTCTTTCATATGAATTCATTCCGTAGGCATTACAACGTTTGTTATTTTCTTGTTTTTGATGTTATCTATAAAACATAGGTATTGTACTCTGGTCTTTTGGTTGCAAGTGGAGGAACAGACCTGACAATCTGGTTACTCTTTATATTTGTGGTAAAGTATTCTAATTACTGACATGCATGTTTACGCACTCACAAAACACATGAAAACTGTTCGGTAGTATGCTGTCTTCATTGCAAAGAATTTTACTCTGAAAGTTTACAGTGCTGAAGCTTTTTATTTGTTTTGTTATTGTCTTTTGCAGGTGGCAAACTTAGTGCTGGCAGCAGCAGAAACACATAGATGGTACCTTCGCAAATTCGAGAACTACCCTAGAAATCGGCTTGCCATTATCCCATTTGTTTACTAAAGCATACAGATATATAACCTTGTGCTTTTGGATACTTTTGACATTTACATCATTTGTGTCTTCATCTATGCTTAAATAGTATATGACAAGATTGTAAGGTTGTGGGCTCTCTCTGAATCATTGAACAGGTTTTATACTATTTATTTTCATCTACAGAAGCAAGGATTAACTCAGCATTGTAGGATCATACACCCCAAAGTATGCAATAAAGTAGCAATAATTTACATGGACGATAAGAGTGAAAAAATACCTTAAGATTTGTATTCTGTTTTGTCAATTTTGCGTACTTAATCATCTTGATATGATTTCAATCACACTATTCAAAAGAATACACTGCTGATTCTACTGTAGAAAGTTCCTAGCAGAAAGCTCCTAAAAACATATGAGCCTTAAGAAGAACTCATCCAAAACATATGGTCATAGACAAGTTCAGTAAGATGCCAAGTAGATCACATAAAAACACTATGTTTTCCCCCAAAACGTGTGGGAATGGACCAAAGTATGGCCATGCCTATGCATAGAGGTCTATGCCCCAAAACTTGGCATGGTGATTCGTTCTGTGCTTATTTTCCCAAAATTGGGTAGTGTTGCTCGAGTCTATGTCCTCTTTGGTAAGCACAAAGTCAAAAACTTGAAAGTTCTCCTTCAATCTTTCGACTTCGGCGACTTTGGAATGACAACCGTTTGTCCTTGAATGCCCCACTGGAGAGTGATCTGGGCCACATGCCAGATTTCCGTCGTATTTCTTTACAAGACCCCGGATGTGATGAATCAAGAAACCTAAACTGTTAGCAAATATCAGAAAAAAAGCATTCTCTTCTTGGTGATCGAGAAAAGCCAGGTAACAACTGAGTCCTCATTTCTAAAACATCTTTTCATAGCAACAAGTGATAACATATTTCATCAATTTCGACCTTCGGTGTCTCAAAAGAGGCTAATTTGGAAAACTCTATTTGAAAACGGGCTGCAAAATGTGTTTTTCATTAGTCCTGATCTGTTTTAATGTTTTTGAAATCTTGACAATGAAGACGAGAGCACAACTACCCTTACTTTATCTTCAGAACGGGATCATCTGAGGATGAAAGTGAACGAAACCATTCAATGTTGGCAGTAGCTCCCCTGAGAGGACTGTGAGCTGTGACATAAATCTCAAGCTTTACAAGAGAATCATGCTGGAAGCAACTGTGAATTTCAATCTGGTTCAAGTCACGCTTAGTTTTTGGAGTAAGCCAAGCAATCTCCGATTAGAAACATGCCATGGTTACTGCAATAATTGTCTGTACTATTAGAACATTACTTCAAATTCTCAATGAATTTGAATCCGAAGAAACTAAAATAAACAAGGAAACTAACATGAACCCTTTAACAGGACAAATGACATATATTATATTCACAAGGAACTAGGAGATCAAAGGATTTAAAAAGGCTTTTCCAATAATACTTAACTCTCGAGTTTCTTCAGCATAGCTACAGACTTTCTCCCACGAACTCTGTTATCAAGATCTTTGGTAGAATTATTTATAGAAAATTCCACTCTTTCTTGTGTTTCTCATGCATCAAATCAAATAAGACATTGCTGTTATTCCTACGTCGCCGTTATTATTTTCAACCTGCCTGATCAAATTCTTCCACTTTTGTTTGCACAAACTGCAATTATGTAATACTGCATAGAATCTAATACTGCACAAAAGCACTATGCAAAGGAGAACTTTCGTAACACTACTCTATGCAAAGTCAGATTTACCAACGCACTAGACCGTTGGAAACCCGATCTTCCATTGGGCGCCGCATGCTATCGAAGCATTTGGTTGTGCCTGTGTCAAGCACCCCATCCTTTTCTAAAGCACTGTCAGTTGTGCCTGTTAGGTTTTTAGTTGGCATATTATGCTAACTTGGTGTTCAAGAAAAACAACTCTACTTTTACGAGAGTGTGGACGTCTTTTGAAGATTGCATAAAGATTGGAAAAGATCTGTTTGCTGGAGATGTATTTGGAATTCGAATTGAAACAGGGGTAGATCATTAGAAAGAAGGGAAGCACGGGAATGATTTGTAACAACGGGGAAGTGAACAAGGCAAAGATCAAGCTAATCTAATTGAGGCCTCAGAAAGTTCCCCCCCAACTTCTGACTCATTCATTTGCAATCAGCTGCAAGAAACATCAGATGGTCAAACTTTGTAATGTTTATGAACACCATAACCTATTACATTTCATGTGATCCCTATGTAAAAGTCTAGTTAGTAGAGAAACTAGAAGCCAGACAGTGCAACACTTTTGGCAAAGAACATGACAAAATAATGGCCTAGTTCTCATCATTAAGTTTGACATCAATATTTTTTAAGTGAAGAATAATTAGATTAAAATAATCCAAGTGTTTTTTAGTAGATAGAATCTGGCACTGTATGCTTTCTCTGTAATCTCATCATCGTCTTGTTCTAAGAGAAACTTTGACAAAGCGCTCCCACCTTTGCTAGGCTTGGCAAATGATTATACCATATTCGTCGAGAAAATTATAAAGCTTGGAAAATGAATATCTAGCTCTGCAATCCTCGTGAGTGGCTTTTTGACAATAGTTTGTTCTCCTCTAACTGTCAAAAGTAGCACGCACAAGTACAGGTTTGAACTACTAGTGGATCTAAATCAATTTTAAACCCGTGTTGACAACAATTCTTAGATGGAAACACTAGTACTAAGATCATCTAATGTGACGCCTTGAACCTTAGTTCTGGACATTCTGTTAAGGATGATAGACAAGAAAGTACATGTTATGCTCTTCCCTTGTAGTGACAAACCGTCATTGATACCAAGATCTCCATTCTTCTTGGGAGTAACCTTTTGCTTCAAAACAGAGTAATCGTTCAACTTTTAGTTGTTTGACAACGTCGTTTCAATTATATAATTTTAGCTATTATAGCATAAAGTTCTCACATGTTATAGTGTATAGTAAAAATATACTACAGTGTAAAACTTTCACATATTACCTTATATTGGTTCCAACTTGAAACTGGGTTACCAAATGTACTCTTTGTCAATGTCTTCAATGAATACTTGACGATGGTAACAAGAATTCAATTGCTTGTAATAACAATACATGTTCCTTCGGACACACGTAACTGCTGGATCACGATAACCAAAGGGATCAATCAACATGCCTTTTTTTGCAAGATCAGAAATGATATCGATTATGTCTTTTAGGGTCAATTATCCTGCAATTTTTTTTTTCCCCGTGTATTCTATGCCAAACCCATCCCACCGAGTCTCTCCGACGGCCTTGAGCTCACCATGTAACACTTTGTTTGGTACAAGAATGGAGAGCAAGAAAGATAGAGTGAGCTAGAGAGATAGAGAATATTATAATCTTTGATAAAAGGCAGAAATAATTAAAAAGATGAATTATAGTTATTTGTCTACTTATTATATTGTACATTATATTATTTGTTAATAATTAATTTTGAGGGATAAAAAATTTTTTTATTTAAATTTAAGTGGTTTAATTTATAGACCATCTAAATTAGCAGACCTAAAGGGAGAAACTCTCTCTTAATATCTTCTCTTCTTCCTCTACTCCCTCCGACCAAACAAGGGATTCTTTCTCTCCCCTACAATTCTTCCTTTACCCCTCTCTCTCCCTCCATTTCTCCCTCCTACCAAACATAGTGTTAGTGTCTTCATTCGTCATCTTCATAATCTGAAATATATACGAGTCCAACAGATGTCAAATGATCTCTATTCATCTTATGGTTCGAATTAGTCATGAACAGTACAAACTACGAATTGTATTCTTTTGCACCATCTTTCGGTATGAGAAGCGCTTAACAACGTTCAAAAAATAGATATCGGCTTTGATTCGTCTTTTCTAACTTTAACTTTCAATACTTTTCTTTGGTACACTTTTATTTGTTTTTGTTCTCTCATATCTCAGCTAAATCTATCGTTAACAAAGCGATTCAGCTTCTCCCCAAACCAAATTCTTAGAAAAAATTTGTTTATTAAAAATACATAAAATAATTTTAATAATGTTAACATTATTAATAATTATTGAAATCATTAATAAAATTATTTATTATATATTAGAATTGTTTTGCTGTCTAATACTAAGCAAATCCATTTCATGAATAAAATGTGAGCAATTAACCAAGGAACAAATGAACAGAACTAGTTACAATCTTATTGTTGCATCGAAACGTATAAATATTCACTAATCTAATTAACATTGAACTTCGCAAAATGAAATCATTGAATAATCTCAACTGTAGTTGGACACAAACTTTTTCTTTTTTTTATATACTTTTTAAATTTATAAATTTCAAAATTCTTTTTTGGCTCGTATTTGTTGACTCCAAGGTTTCACAAAGTATTTTTAAACTTGTTTTCATGATAACAACCACAATTTTTGTTCATATGTGAAAATATATATTTTTAGCTAATGATATTTTTAAAGGGTTGCAAAGTTGAAATTTAAGCAATTTCAAGTGAAGCATGTTCAAAAATGATCAAGCTATGGATGCATCAAGAATTGGACTTATGAAGACTTGAAGACTACAAGCTATGTTTAGTGTTAAGTCTCAATAAAAGTGAGCAATTTTTCAAAAAGAATGTGGACAATGCAAACTCAATCCACACACACATTTGCATTCATACATTGATTTAAAACTTGTAGTGTATGTGTTCTTAATATTCTAGAATTGTTTTTAAACTTAGATGTTATTCAAATGTGGACTTAAACAAAATTTCGTAAAAACTACATTTTGAAAACATGCCTGGCAAACTTCTAATGAAGGCAGATCGGTCTGCTGACCATACAAGATCGGCCTGTCAATTGATCAGAATCGGCCTACCGAATACTCTACATTGGCCTGCTAAAGATATTGCCTTAAGGCAACTTTTCAGACGTCCTTGAACGGCCTGTTGAACTCTTGAGTTCGCCCTATCGATGGCCCTATTCGGCCTGCCAAACATTAGGGTTAGAAATAGACATTTTGACAGCCACCAGTGGTCCAAATTTAGCCTGTCGAGCTGCCTAAACGGTCTATCGATCAGATGACTATTTGGAGTCCTATTCTGATATTTTAAAATTCCAGCCAGCCGAACTATTTATAACGGCTAGTTTTTTTACTGTTGGAACTTCATTTGCAACGGATATTTTGATCCAAAATCGATTCTTTAAGCCACAACTGAGTACTTGGAGACTATATATAGATCTCCATTCATTGTGCAAATATTAAGAACCTAATTGAAAGAATTCCTACATTGTCTTCAAAAGCATTCATTCTTTAGTCACATTCATGAGCTTATATTGTCTATACATTTCTTTGAGAGTCGCTCAAAATCTCCATTTTCAAGCTTTACATTGTATACACTTACCTTTGGAGAGATTATTTTGTGAGTGTTTCAAAATCTTGTAAAACACAACCTTTGATCCTTAGATTTCCACGCCTTACAATTTGGGGGCTTTTTTGGTTTTGTCAATCTCCATAAAATTGACAATTGTAAGAAAGTATGGTGAGCCTCGGGTAGACCAAGTCATTGCTTATGTAGAAGAAGTAACCGTGCCGAAATGATAGTCATTATAGTCGAGTGAGGGTTTACTCGGTGATAGTGGACTAGGTATTTCGTTGAACCACTATAAATAGCGTTTGCATTTCTTCTCCCTACACTTTTACTTCAACACAATTTACATTTGTCTACATTATTCATCATTATTGATTGCTTATAGCTTTGAGCAAACTTCATCTAGAAATTTCTAATAATTGTAAAAAGTTTTATAAACCCAATTCACCCCCTCTTGGTAGCTATTCTTGGGCTAACAATATTAATATGAAGGTTTGCTCCCTGTCTATTTAAAAAGGAAAAATCTATATACATGCGTTAATGAAAATATGATAAGACAAAAAAAACACACTACGAGAGAATAGACTTTTAGCTACACAAAATTTTGCTACTAAAAAATTTTTGTAGCGAAAATATGCTTTTTGCTACCAAATTTCTTTTTGCTACCAAATTTTGGTAGTTGAAAGTTTTAGAACAAAGAAGAATGTTATTTAGTAGCAAAATTGTACGTTTCTACTACCAAATTTATATTTGCTAGCAAAAAGTGTAACGCTAAACTAATTTGGATATGGTGCCAAGGACTTTTTACTACCAATACAAATTTGATGGTAGAAAGTATGTTTTTGCTATAAAAAATTTAGTCTCAAAAGCATGCCTTTGGCTACCAAAATACATTTGGTAGACGAAAATATGGCACAAACTTAAAATGGTTTGATGCCAAGGACTTTTGCTAGCGGTACAAATTTGGTAGTAAAATGTGTGTTTTCGTTACCAAATATTTGGTCTTAAAAACTTGTCTTTTGCTACCAAAATGCATTCGATAGTCGTAAGTATAGCACCAAACCAAAATGGTTTGTTGCCAAGGACTTTTTGCTACTAAGATAAATATGGTAGCAAAAAGTGTGTCTTCGCTACTAAATATTTGGTCTTAAAACATGCTTTTTGCTACTAAAATGCGTTTGATAGCCGAAAATATGGCACCAAGTAAAAATCGTTTGGGGCCAAATAATTTTTGCTACTAATACAAATTTGGTAGCAAAAAATATGTTTTGCTACTAAATATTTGGTCTCAAAATGATGCTCTTTTGCTACCAAAATAAGTTTGGTAGCCGAAAATTTGGCGCATAGCCAAAAATGGTTTGGTGCCAAGGACTTTGTACTACCATTACAAATTTGGCAGCGGAAAGTGTATTTTTGTAACCAAATATTTGGTCTAAAAAGCATGCACTTTGCTACGAAAATAAGTTTGGTAGCCAAGAATATGGAGCCAAAGACTTTTTGCTACTAATACAGATTTGGTAGCAATAAGTGCATTTTCATTACTAAATATTTGGTTTCGAAAGCATGCATTTTACGACCAAAACACGTTAGATAGCTGAAAATATGATGTCAAACCAAAATAGCTTAGTGTCATTTACTTTTTGCTACCAATATAAATTTGGTAGCAAAAAATGCTTTTTGCTACCGAATATTTGGTCTCAAAAGGATGCTCATATGCTACCCAAATAAGTTTCCTAGCCAAAAATTTGGCATATAGCCAAAATGGTTTAGCGCTAAAGACTTTTTGTTACTATCACAAATTTGGTAGCAAAAAGTATATTTTTGTGACCAAATATTTAGTCTAAAAAACATGCTCTTTTGCTACCAAAATAAGTTTACCAGCCGAAAATATGGCACCAAAGTTTCTTTGCTACAAATACAAATTTGGTAGCGACAAGTATGCTTTTGCTACTAAATATTTGGTCTACAAAGCATGCATTTTGTTGCCAAAATACATTTGGCAGCCGAAAATATGGCCCCAAGCAAAAATAGCTTGGCATCAAATATTGTTTGCTACTAATACAAATTTGGTAGCAAAAGGTATGTTTTTACAACCAAAATTTGGTCTCAAAATCATGCTCTTTCTCTATCAAAATAAGTTTGGTAGCCAAAAATTTGGTGTATAGCCAAAATGGTTTGGCATCAAGAACTTTTTGCTACCATCATAAATTTGATAGCATAAAGTGCATTTTTGCTATCAAATATTTGGTTTTAAAAACATGTTTTTTGTTACCAAAATACGTTTGGTAGCCGAAAATATGGCGCCAACCAAAAATGGTTCAGTGCCAAATACGTTTTGCTAACAATACAAATTTGGTAGCAAAAAGTATGTTTTTGCTACAAAATATTTGGTCTCAAAATCATGCTCTTGTGCTACGAAATTAAGTTTGGTAGCTAAATTTGGCGCATATACAAAATGGTTTGGTGCCAAGGATTTTTTCTACCATTACAAATTTGGTAGCAGAAAGTGTATTTTTGTGATCAAATATTTGGTCTCAAAAACGTGCTCTTTTGCTTTCAAATAAGTTTGGTAGCTGAATATATGGCATTAAAGACTATTTGCTACCAATACAAATTTGGCAGTAACAAGTGTGTTTTAGCTACTAAATACTTGGTCTCGAAAGCATGTATTTTGCTACCAAAATATATTTGATAGCCGAAAATAGGATACCAAGCCAAAATAGTTGCCAATTACTTTTTGCTACGAATACAAATTTGGTAGCAAAAAGTATTTTTTCGCAACCAAATATTTGGTCTCAAAACCACGCTTTTTTGCTACCAAAATAAGTTTGGTAGCCTTAAATTTAGTGCATAGCCAAAGTGGTTTAGCCTCAGGGACTTTTTGCTACCATTACAAATTTGGTGGCAGAAAGTGTATTTCTGTTACCAAATATTTGGTCTAAAAAACATGCTATTTTGTTACCAAAATAAGTTTGGTAGCTGAAAATATAGCGTCAAAGACTTTTGGCTATCAATGCAAATTTTGTAGTGACATGTATGTTTTCGCTACTAAATATTTAGCCTCAAAAGCAAGCATCTTGCTACCAAAATACATTTGGTAGCCGAAAATATGGCGTCAAGTAAAAATAGTTTGGTGTCAAATACTGTTTGCTGTCAATAGAAATTTAGTAGCAAAAAATATGTTTTTGCAACCAAATTAAACCTGTGTTATGGTGGCCAATATAAAAGTTACGTAGTTGTTTCTCTCTTAACATCCCTACAATAATTTCTAGGAAACACCCATTCCTTATGCTGTATTTGAAAATTTTGTTGAAAGTAAAAAGTTTAAACTACTATAGTATAAAGTTTTTACATGCTACCGCGTTTAAGTTTTAGCTTGTTTTTTAAACACTTTTTTAAGCACAAAATTACAATTAATGAAAGGTTTTTCGAAATGAGAGTGGGTCCATAAAAAATCCAAATCAGTTGCTCCGTGGGCACCATCTGGTTGTGGTGAGCCTCAACGCAGATGCCCCCTAGCTTGCTCTTATAATATCAATGATACAACTAAAAGCTGCCACCGTGGACCAAATAAAACTTGAACACTTTTGGCCATAATTAGCCGCCACAAGGGGGATGAAGCATACGGATATATATATATATATATATATATGTATTTTCTTTTACTTCTACTTAATATATATATATATATATTCTCGTAGGGTATAATATCAGTGTTTGTTTTGGGGAGAATTCTGTGGTAGGTATTAAAAAATGCCGTAATGGTAGGAGTTTTAACTATCAGATCATATCATATTAGTAATAGATTATGAAAAGTATAACTCAGTTTAAAATCGTGCCGGATAGGGCATTGCCCAATCATAGAACTCCTCGTTTTAGACAATATAGTTTCTACACTGCAGCACCTCTGTCACAGCACTTTCTTACTTAAATTCTCTAATCTGGTAAATCATGTTAGATGCCAAATTGGTTGATTTTATCTTCTTCGCTAGTTTCTATACAGCAGCATCTCTGTCACTTTGCTGCCACTTCGCTCCAGACGTGCATAAATTTGTGTTAAACGCAGTGTCCACGTTCATTGTTACATGCAAGAGCCGCATGCGTCCATGGAATTTGATTGGTGGGAATTTGTGATTCTACTTTTGAAGCTTGCTTGGCTTCAGTGGATTGGTGCAGCAATATTGTTATGGGGTCGGGTTCATCATTGCCGTTGTCATGCTATTCTCATGTCTCACTACTTATAACTTTCAAATTTTTACAATTTAGATTCAACATTATCGGTTCACTTTTATTTAAGTCCGAAAATTCAAGCCATGCTTCGCATTATTGCATAATTACTTTTAATCCACCAAGCTGATATTTGTTTTACGATTCACTTATGTTGGCTGTATCATGAATTTTACTCAAAGAACACAAAAGAACAAGCTGATGAATATGTAATCAGATCCCTCATTGTGATTAGTTCAGAATCGTCTCATCTACTCACAATCTGGCTGTGAATGTAATTTCTCCCTGTCTCTTTCCTGATTTCCTATTTCCACCCATTCCCTGAGCTTTACAATTTTTTGTTATTTCCTTGCTTCTAATAATACCTCCCATCAAAACAATGTAGGTGTTGTACTCTGTTCTTTTCGGTTGAAAGTGTAGGAGGAACAAGCCTCATAATTTGGTTACAATTTATATATCTGGTAAAGTGTTCTAATTACTGACATTCATGTTTAACTACTTGATTATGCGATTATACACTTTCAAAGTTAACAGTGCTGAAGCTTTTTACCCTAATTGTTTTGATATTTTGACTTCTGCAGGTGGTAAATCTAGTTCTAGCTGAAGCAGAAATACATAGATTGGTAGCTTCAAAGATTCGAGAATTACCCGAGAAGTATAGTAGCCTTTGAGAATCAGCAGTGCATTACAACAAGTTCAGCATAAATGTGTCGCCATTGACGCATAAAATGAGCCTTTAGAGCTCATATAAAATGTTTGACCAATAAAACAAGTCCAGCAAGATGCCTATAAGCTCACGTAAAAGCTCTCTTCACTCTCTTATTATTTCTTCCCAAACACATGGAAATGGACAGAAGTATGACCAACGCTTATGCAAAGAGGTCAATGCCCCAGAACTTGGCAGGTTGATTCGTCCTGTGTTTCTTATCCACAGTTTTGATCAAATCCATGTCCTCTTTGGTAAGCTCGAAGTCAAAAACTTGGAAGTTTTCCTTCAATCTCTCGACTTTTGATGACTTTGGAATGACAACTGTGTTGCGTTGAATGCCCCACCGGAGAATGATCTGCGCTACAGTCCTATTGTATTTCTTAGCCAGATCCTGGATGTGAAGAATGAGGATCCCAAATTGTTACCAAATAATATCAGAAAATAAGCATTATTACCCTGGTGATCGAAAAAGGCTAGCTGACAACTGAATCATTTCTCAAAATCTTTTGATAAGAACAACCAGGTGAAAACAGCTTTTATTGCTTCAATATTGGTGTCTCAAAAGTCGCTAGTTTGGTAAACTTTTTCTTGAAAGTTGAAAACAGGCTACGAATGTGTTTTTCTTTGTCCTAATCTATTTCGTGAAAATGAAAACAACAGCACAATACCCTTATTTTACCTTGAGAACAGGATCATCTAGGCATGATACTGAGCCAAACCATTCAATGTTGGCAGCAGCACCTCCGAGAGGAGTGTGGGCTGTGACACAAATCCCATGCTTTTGACAGAATTTCACAAGAGAATCACGCTGGAAGTAAGGGTGAGTTTCAATCTGGTTCACAGCAGGCTTGATTTTGGAGTAAGCCATGCAATCTCGGGTAAGAAAGATGTCATAGTTGCTGCAAAAATTTGTTTAAACTATCAAGAACAGGACTTTAAATTCTTAAGAAACCAATAAGAATCCCTGAACAATTCAGGTAACTTGTGGAATCGACATAAAAAAAAAATGTTCACCTGATTCCGATGCTACGCACTAAGCCCTTGGAAACCAGATCTTCCATTGTGTGCCAGGTACTTTCCAAGGATATGGTTGTGTCTATGTCAAGCACCCCATCCTCGTCTAAAGCACTGTCAGTTGTTCCAACTCCTGCATCGTGGTTTTTTTTTTTTTTTAAGCCAAGACAAAGTGAAATGATAAAAGAAAAATGGCAGCATTTTAAAAAGAAGAGAATCTGTAATATGGTGAAAGAGAAAAGGGAAGCACCAGTATGCCTCGTAGCTACAGGAAAGTGAACAAGGTATAGATCCAGATAATCTAATTGAAGCTTCTTCAGGCTGTCCTTGCAGGCCTCAATGACATGCCCATGGTCGGAATTCCAAAGCTGCAATCATGATAGAAACGGAATTGAAAAGATTTAAACTCTGGACAAAAGGTAACAGGGATTGTAGTTAGGCGAAACAATAATAATAATAATAGTAAAATATTACTCAATTAGGAAATAAAACTAGCCTTGGTGGTAATAAAGAGATCCTCTCTCTTAACAAGCCCCGTCCGAAATGCTGCAGAAAGTGCCTCTCCAACTTCTGATTCATTCCTGTAATCAGCTGCAAGAAAACATCATATGGTCAAAATTTGTAACGTCTTATGAGCACCAGAAAATATCACATTTCATGCATCATATAAAGAGACAGGGCTGGTATATTCTATTAGTATTTAAATCTCAATAGAAGTTAGAAATTCATAGATGAGCCCAAAACGAACACAAAAATTTAACGTGGTTTGGATATTAGCCTACTCCCCAGTCGAAGAACAGCAAGAAAATTCCATTGAGCAAACACCAAATCATTCAAGACCTGGTGACTTACACGCCACTTGCTCAAGGCCACATACACATAACAACACTTTTTACTCGAAATCCCCTTACACCCAAGCACTTAACTCTTTATAAATAGAATCCAAAGCGTACAAACACTAGACTTGGAAGAGGGACTTCTCATCTTTGGCTATGTGAGATCTGCTAAAATCACAGGTAACAAAAAAAAAAAAAAAAAAGGCACACCCATATGAAAATTAGAGGAAAATAACTAACGAAGTAGGAGAAATGAAGTACCAGCACAATCAAAATGGCGATAGCCAATCTTGATGGAGTTGAAGATGAGGTCTCTGATTTCTTTTCCTTCCATCCGCCAAACACCCAGACCCACTGTTGGCATCTTGAAACCACTGTTCAGCGTTATCGCCATTTTTTTGTTTTTCTTTTTTTCTTTTTTTGGGTTCTGCTCTGATGTCGGCTTGTCGGTAGAGAAGAGCAGGTGACTTTGTCGATCCTATAAATGGTTGATGAGATTGAGGTTTATCCCAGTCTTAATCTTAGTCCCTACCCATTAATTTCATTTTAATGTATGAACTATTATTTTGTTAATTTTGGTCGTTCTGTAAATTAATTATTGAATATTTAACACAAAACTTTCAAAACATATCATTTTAATATCTAATTTATTATTTTATTTTATTTTTTATCCATCTATTAACAAGGCATCAGTAGAGGTGAAAATTAAAAAAATCTAAAATAAGAAATGAAACATATTTTTACCTCAATCTCTCTCTTCGTCTCATCTCTTAACCATGTCTCTCTCCCTCTTCAACTCTCCCCTCTCAAGACTCAAAAGTTTCTCTTAATTCCTTTATCTCTTCCACAATCATTCTTCCTTCTTCTACCACCATCACTAATATTACCGTCAGGACTGTCACGACCATGCCCATAGGTCGTCGTCCCTCGCCACCATGTTTGCCATCTCCGTCAATCATGTCCAATTCGTTCATCTTTAACTTTTAGAACTATTTATTTTTTTTTATGTTGTTTACTACTATGTTCAAAATATTTTTGTTGGTCAGCTTTTGTAGAGAAAACTTTGTTTACAGTATTTGTATTACATATAGATTATAAATGATAAGAAAGATTTGTAATAAATTTTTTTAGAAAATCATTGGCTATATGAAATGTAAATCATGTTTGTTTAATTTTAAATAATATTCGAAGAAATTGTTGTTTAAGCAAGAAAATATTTTTTGATTTTGTGAAAACCGTTGTTAAATGTGGCATTTTTGACAACAGTTTTTTGCAAAAATCGTTGCCTAATATGTCCTTCTTAGACTCTCAACAGTTTCACGCTCATATTAAACAATAGTTATTGTTAACATATTACGATGGTAGAAAAACAATGGTTTGGCTAATCGTCGTCTTCTTTTTAAATGTTGGTTTAACGCTATGTCTGTACTAGTGTATACCTGGATGATGAACGAGGGTATTTTCTTTTTCTTGACTCATCGCTAAATCTCCGTTGGTGGCTTGAACACTCTTTAGGAACAAAACAACATTTAAAACTCAAACTAAAAACTGCTATCTTTCTTAAACTAAACTTAACAAAACACAACTTAACTACCTTGATTAAATTCCTAGCCTTGATTTTCTTGATGAATCTTCAAATCTTGGTAGGGAAAAAAAAACTTGAGAGAAACAAGCTTAGGGGGTGAAGTTTTTTAACTTAGAGAAGAGGAAGAAATTGTTTCTTGAAGACTCTGTGAGAGAAATGAGAGAGTAGAGAAATCAAGATTCCCAACATTTCCCATTTATAGAACTAAAGGTTATTTTATTTTATTTATTTATGGAATGGGAGCCTATAGAATTCGGCCAAGGGGTGGTTCATTCAACAAATTGTAGTCATCATTCCATGCTTAATTTGATAAGAAATTGAGGGAAAAAGTTTCCCTCCAATCACAGTAAAAATTCGGCCCCTTCCTTTTCTACCTTAAATTTCGTCCACCACTGATCCAATAATTATATTTTAATGGTTCATTTTGTTACCTTTTGTAGGTGTATCTCGGGCCTCTAATTTTCTAACATTTAAAATATTGATCATAATTTGATAATTTTACACTGACAAAATTAAGTTTTAGTCATTGCAAAGAAATTTTTTACTTGACATGGTTTTTTATGTTACAAGTGGTGGGGCCCAAATTTTGTTTGGATAGAGTCAAAACCCCGTTGGGTGTATTAGCATTTTTCAACCATAATGAATCTGTGGACATTCTTGAAATTTTCTTTTGTCATATTATGGATTAAATTAAATCCTATGGCATTAAGCGGTTGTTTGGTATCTTATTTAAAATTGTTGATTTTAATCAACAAATAGTATAAAACTTTTAATAGTTATAATAAAACGTAAAAAAAATTACTATATTGTAAAATTTTTACATATTATAATTTTTAAACTAATATTTTTAATTTCACTCGTTATTTTAAATGCTCTATAAATTGCCTTTCAGGCTCATACATGATTTGCAAGCCTGTAAACCATTAGTTTTGACAAAAAAAAAAAAAAAATGCACACAACAAAATACGATAATGACTTGATCATTTATTGGCATGCTGATCACATAACCACACAGATATTATAGAATGTGTAATTATAAAAGAAAAAAAATTGCTTAGATCTTGATTTTAGTCCAATAGATTTCTCGAACGTTACCATATAAAGTTTCAAACTAAAACACTTAAGTAGATAAAAAATATAAAACTACATTGGCGTAGATAAAATATGTAAAAAGATATTTACAAGGACAATTTCGAGAGAAAATAAAATTATAAAAGAAGTTTCGAGGAAAAATATATAATATATATAATATAAATATAATATATATATATATGTATATATTTTTTTTCCTGATGATCGTATTTGTAAGTGGATGTGAAGTTGGTAAGATTGGAGAAAAAAATAACAATAAAAGAAGTTCCAAAGCAAGAACGAACAACAATGAAGGATCAAAAACACGTAAATAAAAGAGAAAGGAAGGACAAAGAAAAAAAGAAAAAAAAAAAAAAGAAGGAAGAGTTTTGCCCTCGTGTCAAAACGGTAGACGTAATAGATTCATCAGGATATGAGAAAGGCAAGAACAAAAAATAAATGTAAGAAAAGACAAAAAAGGGGTCTAGCATATGGTAGTTTGAATATTTTTTTAATTAAAAATAGTGTAAAGCTTTTAGTTATAATAATAATAAAAAATTGTTATATGTAAAGCTTTTATATATTACAGTAAAAATAATTCTCACCAAGAGTTTTAACCATTCTGTTAAACACTCTAAAAAAGAAAAGAAAAAAAAATTCAGAGAAAGACCAAAATAAAAAAGAACAGACTGAATTGAAAAACAAGTTTTGGCGTTTCAGGTGTGGAGGAGAATTCGCGAAAAACGTTCTTTCTCTATACGGTGAGTTAAAGGAACAAAAATGTAAATAAAATAAAAGATGTAAATAAAATAAGAAAGGAGGACAAAGAAAAAAAGCAAAAAAAAAAAAAAAAGAATGAAATGTTATGCCCTCATGTCTAAACCGTAGAAAAAACGGATCCATTAGGGTATGAGAAAAGGCCAAAAAAGAAATGTGAGAAAAGGCAAAAAAAAAAAAACAATAGAAAAGAAAAACAGCGAGAGATAAAAGAAAAAAAAAAAAGAAAATGAGTTGAAAAAATAAGTTTTGCCGTTTTGGGTGCGAAGGAGAATCCATGAAAAAGGTTCTCCCTCTGTACCGTAAGTTAAAACTTAGGGCTCTGAGAATGTCTGGTATTTTTTTAAAATAGATAAAAATATTTTTATTTTAAAAAATAATTATTTTTTTTAAATTGTATTTAAAATGTTTTGAAAATTTTCACTTTAAAAAGTACAAAAATATTTTTAAAAATTTTAGCAACAAAAACAAATATGCTTCTATCCTACGCAAGTACATTTGTCATCGTACAGTGGGGGGTCAATTTTCTCTATAAAGTATTTAGACTTACCATGTACATCGTTTTGAGTTAGGCTTTTCGAATCTTGATCTTTCCTAGCCAAATGCTTTCATTTGTACATTTAATTGTAGCTGAGGTTTTAAGTTTTAAGAGTGTAGCATGAGAAAGTTTTATACTTTAGTAATTTTTTGCTTTTTATTGTAGTTATTGAGAGTTTTATATTGTTCATATCTATGACTCATAGGTTGAAATTGAGATTCTAAATGCCTCAGCGAATGAGTATTCCATCTTTGATAAAAATAGTGTTTGACAGAGTAGTGAGAACTGTTGGTTATAACTGTTTTTATTGTAACATGTGACAGCTTTACATTGTAGTGATTTTTTTATTGATACTATAGCATGTGAGAGCTTTACACTATTTATAACTGAAAAAATGACGTAAACTACTCTTGCCAAATTATAAAGTTGGGAAAGGGTCAGTTGCAATTTGTCCAACATAGATTGAATATCCAAAAGCACGAGGCTCATGCAATGTAGTACATTACAATTAACACTTTACAGACTGGTCTCATAAAAGTGAAACAATCAAAAGATGCAAAGATTATTGAACATAAATGACATTAGAGAAAGAGAAAAAAGAGAGAATAAAAGAACAACCAATTTATATTATGAAATAACCTGCGTCCTTTCCCTTCAACTCTGAAGCCAATCTAAAACAGTCCTTCATAAATTGTGATGCTGCAGATCTGTTCAATCTTTTTTGCTTCTCAAGGAGCCCCTTGCATCTCTCCAAGTCAGCTTCTAGCTCAGCAATTCTTACGAGGAGCTTTTTGATGCTATTTTCTTCGCATCTCATTGCTTCCAGACCTATAAAAGCTCTCGCAAGTCCATTAAAATCCTTTGGATATGGAGTTGGAAAAACTCTGAACTTTGTGTGGGTACTAATTCTTACTAGATAGAAATACCAGTATTGAAGATCATCCAATGTGACGTCTTCAACCTTAAGGGGTGTTTGGCAGTGGTGGGAACCACTCAGTTTTCACCACAATCTCAGTTATAAACAGTATAAAGCTCTTACATGCTACAATAACAATAAAAAAATATGCTACAGTATAAACTCTCACATGCTACAGTAAAAATGGTTCTCACCACTGGTTCCCACCACCCTTCCAAACATCCTATTAGTTTTGCACATTTTGTCAAAGATACTACACACTAAAGTACATGCGACGCTCTTCATTTCTGGTGACAATTTCGATCATGCCAAGATCTCCATTCCGCTGGCGAATAACTATTTTTAAAATTGGAGCCAACGTCCGAGGTACCATGTATCCATCAACATCCGCAACCTTTTGCCTTAAATACTTGTCATCTATTTTGAATCCTTCGTCAGGCATGAAACTATTTAACTCCCTCAAGAAGTCCCTAAAATCAGTCGCGTTGTCATCAAAACGGAGAAATCGTTCAACTTTATCAATATCTTCAGTAGATCCTTCACGACGGAAACAAGAATTCAATTGCTTGTAATAATTATGTACGTCTTTTTGGACAAGCTTCTGTGTTGGACGCTTTTGTGTTGTATAATAAAAGCCAATTGGATGATTCAAAAACGCCTTTTCTGCAGGATGAGTAATGCCCTCCATTATGTCTTTTAGGGTCAATTCCCCTGCATTTCCTTCCGTGTATTCTATGCCAAATTCATCCCACAGGTGCTCTCTCAAGGCCTTGAACTCCCCAGCTTTATTGCCTTCTTTTGTTACCTTCACAATCTGAAATATAAACAACTCCAACGGGTGTGAAATCTATATAAATATATATATATATATATATATATAAAATACAAGGCACTATTCATCTTAACGTATAAAGTACTCATGAGCAGAACAAATTACGACTTGTATTCTTTTGCACCATTTTCATTGTGAGAAGCACTAAACAACATTCAAGAAATAGATATTGGCTTTGATTTGTCTTTCCTAACTTTTATTTCTAATAATTTTTTTAGAAACTTTTACAGCAGGAACTATGCTTTTTCATTATGAGTAAAACCGTTGTTGCCTGTATTTTTTTTTCAGCCATTAAATTAATTTTCAATGGCCTGTTTTGTGAGTGAGAGCAGTTTTATGTCCCTGCTGAAAAATTCATTTTACAACTAAATCTACAGTTTTAGCAGTAGTTAAAAAGTATTCACAGCTGCCTTTTTTTTTTTTTTTTGAAAACTACAACACGACTGTTTATTAGATCTCTTATAGTTTTATTATTACAATTTCTTCTTTTGCCAAAAATGCTTCAACTTTTTTATTTTATTTATTTTTTTATTTTGATTTTAAAGATCCAATTCTCTTTGGATTTATTCAATACTTGTGAAGTTCTGCTCCCGCCTCCCTGTTATTGAAAATTAAGAAATCCATATACACGCATCTTATACAATGAGAAGCAATTAATACTAAAAAAAGGACAAATATATGTACCAGACAAAAATGTTCTTGCATACTTTTCGAAGCACTAACATGAAATTAATTTTTATGAGCAAAATACCATACTCATCCACACTGTTATTTCCTTTTTTTTTTTTTTTTCAGTTCGTCGGGCTTGCTCCGATAAATAGTTTAGTCGTATTCACCAGGTAAAAGAAGGATAATACCATGCTTAACACATTAATTTCTTGTTTATTTATTTATTTTTAAATGATTGCTTGACACATTAGTTAACGTTGGACGTGGCTATATTCAAGGGCGCCTATAGTGGGCTTAATTATTTAATTCAAATTGGATAAATGAATTATTCTATGAGTTATAGTTATCTTATAGGGTGTTTGGAAGGGTGGTGAGAACCACTTTTACTGTAGCATGTGAGAGCTTTACACTGTAGTAATTTTTTTTATTATTACTGTAGCATGTAAGAGCTTTATACGGTTCATAACTGAGTTTATGGTGAGAACCGCATAGTTAGAACCACTGTCAAAAAGAGCATTAACTGTGTGGGATATTTTGACTGAGTCATAAATATCCACACTTACTTACCAAATATCCCTATGTTATAGGATACTGATAACTCCTAGGTCCTTAAAAGATGGGATAAGGAACTCACTTTATGCCCTATATAGAGGTTTAAAAAGAGAGTTCAGATACACAAACTATAAAATTTTATACGTAAAATTTTACTGCTTTCTTCACCTCTCTTTTATGTTTTCTCTATAAAGGCTCTTGCATTGGGGAATTTTGTAGTGTTCTCGTAATTCTCACACATCATAAGCAAAGACTTCTACAACTCAAAGTATAATAAGGCTTCCTTAAATGCTATCTAGATTCATACTAATTTAGAGACTAGACTTAACACTTGTAGACGCTTCTGACATTGGTATCAGAGCCACTGAAAGAAGTCTTTATACCCATTAAAACAATGCTAGGAGAGATGTGCATAACCCCGATATCGAAGTAATGCTTTTTCTAAAACAAGCTGATGAATATGTAATCCCCCATGGTGATTGGTTCGGAATCGTCTCATCTCCTCACTATCTGGCTGAGATTGTAATTTATCCCTCTTTCTCTTTCATATGAATTCATTCCGTAGGCATTACAACGTTTGTTATTTTCTTGTTTTTGATGTTATCTATAAAACATAGGTATTGTACTCTGGTCTTTTGGTTGCAAGTGGAGGAACAGACCTGACAATCTGGTTACTCTTTATATTTGTGGTAAAGTATTCTAATTACTGACATGCATGTTTACGCACTCACAAAACACATGAAAACTGTTCGGTAGTATGCTGTCTTCATTGCAAAGAATTTTACTCTGAAAGTTTACAGTGCTGAAGCTTTTTATTTGTTTTGTTATTGTCTTTTGCAGGTGGCAAACTTAGTGCTGGCAGCAGCAGAAACACATAGATGGTACCTTCGCAAATTCGAGAACTACCCTAGAAATCGGCTTGCCATTATCCCATTTGTTTACTAAAGCATACAGATATATAACCTTGTGCTTTTGGATACTTTTGACATTTACATCATTTGTGTCTTTGTCTATGCGTAAATAGTATATGACAAGATTATAAGGTTGTGGGCTCTCTCTGAATCATTGAACAGGTTTTATACTATTTATTTTCATCTACAGAAGCAAGGATTAACTCAGCATTGTAGGATCATACACCCCAAAGTATGCAATAAAGTAGCAATAATTTACATGGACGATAAGAGTGAAAAAATACCTTAAGATTTGTATTCTGTTTTGTCAATTTTGCGTACTTAATCATCTTGATATGATTTCAATCACACTATTCAAAAGAATACACTGCTGATTCTACTGTAGAAAGTTCCTAGCAGAAAGCTCCTAAAAACATATGAGCCTTAAGAAGAACTCATCCAAAACATATGGTCATAGACAAGTTCAGTAAGATGCCAAGTAGATCACATAAAAACACTATGTTTTCCCCCAAAACGTGTGGGAATGGACCAAAGTATGGCCATGCCTATGCATAGAGGTCTATGCCCCAAAACTTGGCATGGTGATTCGTTCTGTGCTTATTTTCCCAAAATTGGGTAGTGTTGCTCGAGTCTATGTCCTCTTTGGTAAGCACAAAGTCAAAAACTTGAAAGTTCTCCTTCAATCTTTCGACTTCGGCGACTTTGGAATGACAACCGTTTGTCCTTGAATGCCCCACTGGAGAGTGATCTGGGCCACATGCCAGATTTCCGTCGTATTTCTTTACAAGACCCCGGATGTGATGAATCAAGAAACCTAAACTGTTAGCAAATATCAGAAAAAAAGCATTCTCTTCTTGGTGATCGAGAAAAGCCAGGTAACAACTGAGTCCTCATTTCTAAAACATCTTTTCATAGCAACAAGTGATAACATATTTCATCAATTTCGACCTTCGGTGTCTCAAAAGAGGCTAATTTGGAAAACTCTATTTGAAAACGGGCTGCAAAATGTGTTTTTCATTAGTCCTGATCTGTTTTAATGTTTTTGAAATCTTGACAATGAAGACGAGAGCACAACTACCCTTACTTTATCTTCAGAACGGGATCATCTGAGGATGAAAGTGAACGAAACCATTCAATGTTGGCAGTAGCTCCCCTGAGAGGACTGTGAGCTGTGACATAAATCTCAAGCTTTACAAGAGAATCATGCTGGAAGCAACTGTGAATTTCAATCTGGTTCAAGTCACGCTTAGGCCAAGCAATCTCCGATTAGAAACATGCCATCTTTACTGCAATAATTGTCTGTACTATTAGAACATTACTCCAAATTCTCAATGAATTTGAATCCGAAGAAACTAAAATAAACAAGGAAACTAACATGAACCCTTAAACAGGACAAATGACATATATTATATTCAGAAGGAACTAGGAGATTAAAGGATTTAAAAAGTTTTTTCCAATAATACTTAACTCTGGAGTTTCTTCAGCATAGCTACAGACTTTCTCCCACGACCCCATCTAACTCGGTTATCAAGATCTTTGACAGAATTATTTATAGAAAATTCCACTCTTTCTTGTGTTTCTCATGCATCAAATCAAATGAGACATTGCTGTTATTCCTACGTCGCCGTTATTATTTTCAACCTGCCTGATCAAATTCTTCCACTTTTGTTTGCACAAACTGCAATTATGTAATACTGCACAAAAGCACTATGCAAAGTTTCAACCTGCCTGATCAAATTCTTCCACTTTTGTTTGCACAAACTGCAATTATGTAATACTGCATAGAATCTAATACTGCACAAAAGCACTATGCAAAGGAGAACTTTCGTAACACTACTCTATGCAAAGTCAGATTTACCAACGCACTAGTCCGTTGGAAACCAGATCTTCCATTGGGCGCCGCATGCTATCGAAGGATTTGGTTGTGCCTGTGTCAAGCACCCCATTCTTTCCTAAAGCACTGTCAGTTGTACCTGTTAGGTTTTTAGTTGGCATATTATGCTAACCTGGTGTTCAAGAAAAACAACTCTACTTTCAGAAGAGTGTGGACGTCTTTTGAAGATTGAATAAAGATTGGAAAAGATCTGTTTGCTGGAGATGTATTTGGAATTCGAATTGAAACAGGGGTAGATCATTAGAAAGAAGGGAAGCACGGGAATGATTTGTAACAACGGGGAAGTGAACAAGGCAAAGATCAAGCTAATCTAATTGAGGCCTCAGAAAGTTCCCCCCCAACTTCTGACTCATTCATTTGCAATCAGCTGCAAGAAACATCAGATGGTCAAACTTTGTAATGTTTATGAACACCATAACCTATTACATTTCATGTGATCCCTATGTAAAAGTCTAGTTAGTAGAGAAACTAGAAGCCAGACAGTGCAACACTTTTGGCAAAAGAACATGACAAAATAATGGCCTAGTTCTCATCATTAAGTTTGACATCAATATTTTTTAAGTGAAGAATAATTAGATTAAAATAATCCAAGTGTTTTTTAATAGATAGAATCTGGCACTATATGCTTTCTCTGTAATCTCATCATTGTCTTGTTCTAATAGAAACTTTGACAAAGTGCTCCCACCTTTGCTAGACTTGGCAAATGATTATACCATATTCGTCGAGAAAATTATAAATCTTGGAAAATGAATATCTAGCTCTGCAATCCTCGTGAGTGGCTTTTTGACAATAGTTTGTTCTCCTCTAACTGTCAAAAGTAGCACGCACAAGTACTGGTTTGAACTACTAGTGGATCTAAATCAATTTTAAACCCGTGTTGACAACAATTCTTAGATGGAAACACTAGTACTTAAGATCATCTAATGTGACGCCTTGAACCTTAGTTCTGGACATTCTGTTAAGGATGATCGACAAGAAAGTACATGTGATGCTCTTCCTTTGTAGTGACAAACCGTCATTGATACCAAGGTCTCCGTTCTTCTTGGGAGTAACCTTTTGCTTCAAAACAGAGTAATCGTTCAACTTTTAGTTGTTTGACAACGTCGTTTCAATTATATAATTTTAGCTATTATAGCATAAAGTTCTCACATGTTATAGTGTATAGTAAAAATATACTACAGTGTAAAACTTTCACATATTACCTTATATTGGTTCCAACTTGAAACTGGGTTACCAAATGCACTCTTTGTCAATGTCTTCAATGAATACTTGACGATGGTAACAAGAATTCAATTGCTTGTAATAACCATACATGTTCCTTCGGACAGACGTAACTGCTGGATCACGATAACCAAAGGGATCAATCAACATGCCTTTTTTTTGCAAGATCAGTGATGATATCGATTATGTCTTTAGGGTCAATTCTCCTGCAATTTTTTTTTCCCTGTGTATTCTATGCCAAACCCATCCCACCGAGTCTCTCCGACGGCCTTGAGCTCACCATGTAACACTCCGTTTGGCACGAGGATGGAGAGCAAGAAAGATAGAGTGAGCTAGAGAGATAGAGAATATTATAATCTTGGATAAAAGGCAGAGATAATTAAAAACATAAATAATAGTTATTTGTCTAATTACTATATTGTACATTATATTATTTGTTAATAATTTATTCTGAGGATAAAAATTTTTTTTTATTTAAATTTGAGTGGATTAGTTTGATCTCTCCATTAATAAACAAATCTAAATTGGTGGGCCCAAAGGAAAAAACTCTCTTAATATCTCCTTTTCTTCCTCTACTCCCTCCGACCAAACAAGAGATTCTTTCTCTCCCCTACAATTCTTCCTTTACCCCTCTCTCTCCCTCCATTTCTCCCTCCTACCAAACATAGTGTTAGTGTCTTCATTCGTCATCTTCATAATCTGAAATATATACGAGTCCAACAGATGTCAAATGATCTCTATTCATCTTATGGTTCGAATTAGTCATGAACAGTACAAACTACGAATTGTATTCTTTTGCACCATCTTTCGGTATGAGAAGCGCTTAACAACGTTCAAAAAATAGATATCGGCTTTGATTCGTCTTTTCTAACTTTAACTTTCAATACTTTTCTTTGGTACACTTTTATTTGTCTTTGTTCTCTCATATCACAGCTAAATCTATCGTTAATAAAGCGATTCAGCTTCTCCCCAAACCAAATTCTTAGAAAAATTTTGTTTATTAAAATACATAAAATAATATTAATAATGTTAACATTATTAATAATTATTGAAATCATTAATAAAATTATTTATTATATATTAGAATTGTTTTGCTGTCTAATACTAAGCAAATCCATTTCATGAATAAAATGTGAGCAATTAACCAAGGAACAAGTGAACAGAACTAGTTACAATCTTGTTGTTGCATCGAAACGTATAAATATTCACTAATCTAATTAACATTGAACTTCGCAAAATGAAATCATTGAATAATCTCAACTGTAGCTGGACACAAACTTTTTCTTTTTTTTATATACTTTTTAAATTTATAAATTTCATAATTCTTTTTTGGCTCGTATTTGTTGACTCCAAGGTTTCACAAAGTATTTTTAAACTTGTTTTCATGATAACAACCACAATTTTTGTTCATATGTGCAAATATATATTTTTAGCTAATGATATTTTTAAAGGATTGCAAAGTTGAAATTTAAGCAATTTCAAGTGAAGCACGTTCAAAAATGATCAAGCTATGGATGCATCAAGAATTGGACTTATGAAGACTTGAAGACTACAAGCTATGTTTAGTGTTAAGTCTCAATAAAAGTGAGCAATTTTTCAAAAAGAATATGGACAATGCAAACTCAATCCACACACACATTTGCATTCATACATTGATTTAAAACTTGTAGTGTATGTGTTCTTAATATTCTAGAATTGTTTTTAAACTTAGATGTTATTCAAAATGCGGACTTAAACAAAATTTCGTAAAAACAACATTTTGAAAACATGCCTGGCAAACTTCTAATGAAGGTAGATCGGTCTGTCAATCGATCAGAATCGGCCTACTGAATACTCTACATTGGCCTGCTAAAGATATTGCCTTAAGGCAACTTTTCAGACGTCCTTGAACGGCCTGTTGAACTCTTGAGTTCGACCTATCGATGGCCCTATTCGGCCTGCCAAACATTAGGGTTAGAAATGGACATTCTGACAGCCACCAGTGGTCCAAATTTAGCCTGTCGAGCTGCCTAAACGGTCTATCGATCAGATGACCATTTGGAGTCCTATTCTAAAATTTTAAAATTCCAGCCTGCCGAACTATTTATAACGGCTAGTTTTTTTACTGTTGGAACTTCATTTGCAACGGTTATTTTGATCCAAAATCGATTCTTTAAGCCACAACTGAGTACTTGGAGACTATATATAGATCTCCATTTATTGTGCAAATATTAAGAACCTAATTGAAAGAATTCCTACATTGTCTTCAAAAGCATTCATTCTTTACTCACATTCATGAGCTTATATTGTCTATACATTTCTTTGAGAGTTGCTCAAAATCTCCATTTTCAAGCTTTACATTGTATACACTTACCTTTGGAGAGATTATTTTGTGAGTGTTTCAAAATCTTGTAAAACACAACCTTTGATCCTTAGATTTCCACGCCTTACAATTTGGGGGCTTTTTTGGTTTTGTCAATCTTCATAAAATTGACAATTGTAAGAAAGTATGGTGAGCCTCGGGTAGACCAAGTCATTGCTTGTGTAGAAGAAGTAACCGTGCCGAAAAGATAGTCATTATAGTCGAGTGAAGGTTTACTCAGTGATAGTGGACTAGGTATTTCGCTGAACCACTATAAATAGCGTTTGCATTTTTTCTCCCTACACTTTTACTTCAACACAATTTACATTTGTCTACATTATTCATCATTATTGATTGCTTATAGCTTTGAGCAAACTTCATCTAGAAATTTCTAATAATTGTAAAAAGTTTTACAAACCCAATTCACCCCCTCTTGGTAGCTATTCTTGGGCTAACAATATTAATATGAAGGTTTGCTCCCTGTCTATTTAAAAAGGAAAAATCTATATACATGTGTTAATGAAAATATGATAAGACAAAAAAAACACACTACGAGAAAATAGACTTTTAGCTACACAAAATTTTGCTACTAAAAAATTTTAGTAGTGAAAATATGCTTTTTGCTACTAAATTTCTTTTTGCTACCAAATTTTGGTAGTCGAAAGTTTTAGAACAAAGTAGAATGTTATTTGGTAGCAAAATTGTACGTTTCTGCTACCAAATTTATATTTGCTGGTAAAAAGTGTAACGCTAAACCAATTTGGATATAGCGCCAAGGACTTTTTACTACCAATACAAATTTGATGGTAGAAAGTATGTTTTTGCTATAAAAAATTTAGTCTCAAAAGCATGCCTTTGGCTACCAAAATACATTTGGTAGACGAAAATATGGCACAAACTTAAAATGGTTTGATGCCAAGGACTTTTGCTAGCGGTACAAATTTGGTAGTAAAAACACACTTTTTGCTACCAAATATTTGGTCTTAAAAACTTGTCTTTTGCTACCAAAATGCGTTCGATAGTCGAAAATATAGCACCAAACCAAAATGGTTTGTTGCCAAGGACTTTTTGCTACTAAGATAAATATGGTAGCAAAAAGTGTGTCTTCGCTATTAGATATTTGGTCTTAAAACATGCTTTTTGCTACTAAAATGAGTTTGATAGTCGAAAATATGGCGCCAAGTAAAAATGGTTTGGGGCCAAATATTTTTTGCTACTAATACAAATTTGGTAGCAAAAAATATGTTTTGCTACTAAATATTTGGTCTCAAAATGATGCTCTTTTGCTACCAAAATAAGTTTGGTAGCCGAAAATTTGGTGCATAGCCAAAAATGGTTTGGTGCCAAGGACTTTTTACTACCATTACAAATTTGGCAGCGGAAAGTGTATTTTTGTAACCAAATATTTGGTCTAAAAAACATGCACTTTGCTACGAAAATAAGTTTGGTAGCCAAGAATATGGAGCCAAAGACTTTTTGCTACCAATACAGATTTGGTAGCAATAAGTGCATTTTCATTACTAAATATTTGGTTTCGAAAGCATGCATTTTACGACCAAAACGCGTTAGATAGCTGAAAATATGGTGTCAAACCAAAATAGCTTAGTGTCATTTACTTTTTGCTACCAATATAAATTTGGTAGCAAAAAATGCTTTTTGCTACCGAATATTTGGTCTCAAAAGGATGCTCATATCCTACCCAAATAAGTTTCCTAGCCAAAAATTTGGCATATAGCCAAAATGGTTTAGCGCTAAGGACTTTTTGCTACTATCACAAATTTGGTAGCAAAAAGTATATTTTTGTGACCAAGTATTTGGTCTCAAAAACATGCTCTTTTGCTACCAAAATAAGTTTACCAGCCGAAAATATGGCACCAAAGTTTCTTTGCTACAAATACAAATTTGGTAGCGACAAGTATGCTTTCGCTACTAAATATTTGGTCTACAAAGCATGCATTTTGTTGCCAAAATACATTTGGCAGCCGAAAATATGGCCCCAAGCAAAAATAGCTTGGCATCAAATATTGTTTGCTACCAATACAAATTTGGTAGCAAAAGGTATGTTTTTACAACCAAAATTTGGTCTCAAAATCATGCTCTTTCTCTACCAAAATAAGTTTGGTAGCCGAAAATTTGGTGTATAGCCAAAATGGTTTGGCATCAAGAACTTTTTGCTACCATCATAAATTTGATAGCATAAAGTGCATTTTTGCTATCAAATATTTGGTTTTAAAAGCATGTTTTTTGTTACCAAAATACGTTTGGTAGCTGAAAATATGGCGCCAACCAAAAATGGTTCAGTGCCAAATACGTTTTGCTAACAATACAAATTTGGTAGCAAAAAGTATGTTTTTGCTACAAATATTTGGTCTCAAAATCATGCTCTTGTGCTACGAAAATAAGTTTGGTAGCTAAATTTGACGCATATACAAAATGGTTTGGTGCCAAGGATTTTTTCTACCATTACAAATTTGGTAGCAGAAAGTGTATTTTTGTGATCAAATATTTGGTCTCAAAAACATGCTCTTTTGCTACCAAATAAGTTTGGTAGCCGAATATATGGCGTTAAAGACTATTTGCTACCAATACAAATTTGGTAGTAACAAATGTGTTTTAGCTACTAAATACTTGGTCTTGAAAGCATGTATTTTGCTACCAAAATATATTTGATAGCCGAAAATAGGACGCCAAGCCAAAATAGTTGCCAATTACTTTTTGCTACGAATACAAATTTGGTTGCAAAAAGTATTTTTTAGCAACCAAATATTTGGTCTCAAAACCACGCTCTTTTGCTACCAAAATAAGTTTGGTAGCCGAAAATTTAGCGCATAGCCAAAGTGGTTTAGCCTCAGGGACTTTTTGCTACCATTACAAATTTGGTGGCAGAAAGTATATTTCTGTTACCAAATATTTGGTCTAAAAAACATGCTACTTTGCTACCAACCGAAAATATAGCGTCAAAGACTTTTGGCTATCAATGCAAATTTTGTAGTGACATGTATGTTTTCGCTACTAAATATTTAGCCTCAAAAGCAAGCATCTTGCTACCAAAATACATTCGGTAGCAGAAAATATGGCGTCAAGTAAAAATAGTTTGGTGTCAAATACTGTTTACTGTCAATACAAATTTAGTAGCAAAAAATATGTTTTTGCAACCAAATTAAACCTGTGTTATGGTGGCCAATATAAAAGTTACGTAGTTGTTTCTCTCTTAACATCCCTACAATAATTTCTAGGAAACACCCATTACTTATGCTGTATTTGACAATTTTGTTGAAACTAAAAAGTTTAAACTACTATAGTATAAAGTTTTTACATGCTACCGTGTTTAAGTTTTAACTTGTTTTTTAAACACTTTTTTAAGCACAAAATTACAATTAATGAAAGGTTTTTCGAAATGAGAGTGGGTCCTTAAAAATCCAAATCAGTTGCTCCGTGGGCACCATCTGGTTGTGGTGAGCCTCAACGCAGATGCCCCCTAGCTTACTCTTATAATATCAATGATACAACTAAAAGCTGCCACCGTGGACCAAATAAAACTTGAACACTTTATGGCCATAATTACCCGCCACATGGGGGATGAAGCATACGGATATAAATATATATATATGTATTTTCTATTACTTCTACTTAATATAAATATATATATATATATATATATATATACTCGTAGGGTATAATATCAGTGTTTGTTTTGGGGAGAATTCTGTGGTAGGTATTAAAAAAATGCCGTAATGGTAGGAGTTTTAACTATCAGATCATACCATATTAGTAATAGATTATGAAAAGTATGACTCAGTTTAAAATCGTGCCGGATAGGCCATTGCCCAATCATAGAACTCCTTGTTTTAGACAATATAGTTTCTACACTGCAGCACCTCTGTCACAGCACTTTCTTACTTAAATTCTCTAATCTGGTAAATCATGTTAGATGCCAAATTGGTTGATTTTATCTTCTTCGCTAGTTTCTATACAGCAGCATCTCTGTCACTTTGCTGCCACTTCGCTCCAGACGTGCATAAATTTGTGTTAAATGTAGTGTCCACGTTCATTGTTACATGCAAGAGCCGCATGCGTCCATGGAATTTGATTGGTGGGAATTTGTGATTCTACTTTTGAAGCTTGCTTGGCTTCAGTGGATTGGTGCAGCAATATTGTTATGGGGTCGGGTTCATCATTGCCGTTGTCATGCTATTCTCATGTCTCACTACTTATAACTTTCAAATTTTTACAATTTAGATTCAACATTATCGGTTCACTTTTATTTAAGAGTCTGAAAATTCAAGCCATGCTTCACATTGTTGCACAATTACTTTTAATCCACCAAGCTGATATTTGTTTTACGATTCACTTATGTTGGCTGTATCATGAATTTTACTCAAAGAACACAAAAGAACAAGCTGATGAATATGTAATCAGATCCCTCATTGTGATTAGTTCAGAATCGTCTCATCTACTCACAATCTGGCTGTGAATGTAATTTCTCCCTGTCTCTTTCCTGATTTCCTATTTCCACCCATTCCCTGAGCTTTACAATTTTTTGTTATTTCCTTGCTTCTAATAATGCCTCCATCAAAACAATGTAGGCGTTGTACTCTGGTCTTTTCGGTTGCAAGTGTAGGAACAAGCCTCACAATTTGGTTACAATTTATATATCTGGTAAAGCGTTCTAATTACTGACATTCATGTTTAACTACTTGATTATGCGATTATACCCTTTCAAAGTTAACAGTGCTGAAGCTTTTTACCCTAATTGTTCTGACATTTTGACTTCTGCAGGTGGTAAATCTAGTTCTAGCAGAAGCAGAAATACATAGATTGGTAGCTTCAAAGATTCGAGAATTACCCGAGAAGTATAGTAGCCTTTGAGAATCAGCATTGCATTACAACAAGTTCAGCATAAATGTGTCGCCATTGAGGCATAAAATGAGCCTTTAGCGCTCATCTAAAATGTTTGACCAATAAAACAAGTTCAGCAAGATGCCTATAAGCTCACACAAAAGCTCTCTTCACTCTCTTATTATTTCTTCCCAAACACATGGAAATGGACAGAAGTCTGACCAACGCTTATGCATAGAGGTCAATGCCCCAGAACTTGGCAGGTTGATTCGTCCTGTGTTTCTTATCCACAGTTTTGATCAAATCCATGTCCTCTTTGGTAAGCTCGAAGTCAAAAACTTGGAAGTTTTCCTTCAATCTCTCGACTTTTGATGACTTTGGAATGACAACTGTGTTGCGTTGAATGCCCCACCGGAGAATGATCTGCGCTACAGTCCTATTGTATTTCTTAGCGAGATCCTGGATGTGATGATTGACGATCCCAAATTGTTACCAAATAATATCAGAAAATAAGCATTATTACCTTGGTGATCGAAAAAAACTAGCTGACAACAGAATCATTTCTCAAAATCTTTTGATAAGAACAACCAAGTGAAAACTGATTTTATTGCTTCAATATTGGTGTCTCAAAAGTTGCTAGTTTGGTAAACTTTTTCTTGAAAGTTGAAAACAGTCTATTTCGCGAAAATGAAAACAACAGCACAATTACCCTTATTTTACCTTGAGAACAGGATCATCTAGGCATGATACTGAGCCAAACCATTCAATGTTGGCAGCAGCGCCTCCGAGAGGAGTGTGGGCTGTGACACAAATCCCATGCTTTTGACAGAATTTCACAAGAGAATCACGCTGGAAGTAAGGGTGAGTTTCAAACTGGTTCACAGCAGGCTTGATTTTGGAGTAAGCCAAGCAATCTCGGGTAAGAAAGATGTCATAGTTGCTGCAAAAATTTGTTTAAACCATCAAGAACAGAACTTTAAATTCTTAAGAAGCCAATAAGAATCCCTGAACAATTCAGGTAACTTGTGGAATCGACATAAAAAAAAAATGTTCACCTGATTCCGATGCTACGCACTAAGCCCTTGGAAACCAGATCTTCCATTGTGTGCCAGGTACTTTCCAAGGATATGGTTGTGTCTATGTCAAGCACCCCATCCTCGTCTAAAGCACTGTCAGTTGTTCCAACTCCTGCATCGTGGTTTTTTTTTTTTTTTTTTAAGCCAAGACAAAGTGAAATGATAAAAGAAAAATGGCAGCATTTTAAAAAGAAGAGAATCTGTAATATGGTGAAAGAGAAAAGGGAAGCACCAGTATGCCTCGTAGCTACAGGAAAGTGAACAAGGTATAGATCCAGATAATCTAATTGAAGCTTCTTCAGGCTGTCCTTGCAGGCCTCAATGACATGCCCATGGTCGGAATTCCAAAGCTGCAATCATGATAGAAACGGAATTGAAAAGATTTAGACTCTGGACAAAAGGTAACAGGGATTGTAGTTAGGCGAAACAATAATAATAATAATAATAAAATATTACTCAATTAGGAAATAAAACTAGCCTTGGTGGTAATAAAGAGATCCTCTCTCTTAACAAGCCCCGTCCGAAATGCTGCAGAAAGTGCCTCTCCAACTTCTGATTCATTCCTGTAATCAGCTGCAAGAAAACATCATATGGTCGAAATTTGTAACGTCCATGAGCACCAGAAAATATCACATTTCATGCATCATATAAAGAGACAGGGCTGGTATATTCTATTAGTATTTAAATCTCAATAGAAGTTAGAAATTCATAGATGAGCCCAAAACGAACACAAAAATTTAACGTGGTTTGGATATTAGCCTACTCCCCAGTCGAAGAACAGCAAGAAAATTCCATTGAGCAAACGCCAAATCATTCAAGAGCTGGTGACTTATACTCCACTTGCTCAAGGCCACATACACATAACAACACTTTTTACTCGAAATCCCCTTACACCCAAGCACTTAACTCTTTATAAATAGAATCCAAAGAGTACAAACACTAGACTTGGAAGAGGGACTTCTCATCTTTGGCTATGTGAGATCTGCTAAAATCACAGGTAACAAAAAAAAAAAAAAGGCAGACCCATATGAAAATTAGAGGAAAATAACTAACGAAGTAGGAGAAATGAAGTACCAGCACAATCAAAATGGCAATAGCCAATCTTGATGGAGTTGAAGATGAGGTCTCTGATTTCTTTTCCTTCCATCCGCCAAACACCCAGACCCACTTTTGGCATCTTGAAACCACTGTTCAGCGTTATCGCCATTTTTTTGTTTTTCTTTTTTTCTTTTTTTGGGTTCTGCTCTGATGTCGGCTTGTCGGTAGATAAGAGCAGGTGACCTTGTCGATCCTATAAATGGTTGATGAGATTGAGGTTTATCCCAGTCTTAATCTTAGTCCCTACCCATTAATTTCATTTTGATGAATGAACTATTATTTTGTTAATTTTGGTCGTTCTGTAAATTAATTATTGAATATTTAACACAAAACTCTCAAAACATTCATTTTAATATCTAATTTATTACTTTATTTTATTTTTTATCCATCTATTAATAAGGCATAGTAAAGGTGAAAATTAAAAAAATCTAAAATAAAAAATGAAAAATATTTTTACCTCAACCTCCCCCCACCCTCCTTTTCTCATCTCTTAACCATCTCTCTCTCCCTTTTCAACTCTCCCCTCTCAAGACTCAAGAGTTTCTCTTAATTCCTTTTATCTCTTCCACAATCATTCTTCCTTCTTCTACCACCATCACTAATATCACCGTTAGGACTGCCACGACCATGCCCACGGGTCGTCGTCCCTCGCCACCATGTTTGCCATCTCTGTCAATCATGTCCAATTCGTTCATCTTTAACTTTTAGAACTATATTTTTTTTTTTATGTTGTTTACTACTATGTTCAGAATATTTTTGTTGGTCAGCTTTTGTAGAGAAAACTTTGTTTACGGTATTTGTATTACATATAGATTATAAATGATAAGAAAGATTTGTAATAAATTTTTTTAGAAAATCATTGGCTATCTTATTTGATGAAATGTAAATCATGTTTGTTTAATTTTAAATAATATTCGAAGAAATTGTTGTTTAAGCAAGAAAATATTTTTTGGTTTTGTGAAAACCGTTGTTAAATGTGGCATTTTTGACAACAGTTTTTTGCAAAAATCGTTGCCTAATATGTCCTTCTTAGACTCTCAACAGTTTCACGCTCATATTAAACAATAGTTATTGTTAACATATTACGATGGTAGAAAAACAATGGTTTGGCTAATCGTCGTCTTTTTTTTAAATGTTGGTTTAACGCTATGTCTGTACTAGTGTATACCTGGATGCTAAACGAGGGTAGTTTCTTTTTCTTGACTCATCGCTAAATCTCCGTTGGTGGCTTGAACACTCTTTAGGAACAAAACAACATTTAAAACTCAAACTAAAAACTGCTATCTTTCTTAAACTAAACTTAACAAAACACAACTTAACTACCTTGATTAAATTCCTAGCCTTGATTTTCTTGATGAATCTTCAAATCTTGGTAGGGAAAAAAAAACTTGAGAGAAACAAGCTTAGGGGGTGAAGTTTTTTAACTTAGAGAAGAGGAAGAAATTGTTTCTTGAAGACTCTGTGAGAGAAATGAGAGAGTAGAGAAATCAAGATTCTTAACATTTCCCATTTATAGAACTAAAGGTTATTTTATTTTATTTATTTATGGAATGGGAGCCTATAGAATTCAGCCAAGGGGTGGTTCATTCAACAAATTGTAGTCATCATTCCATGCTTAATTTGATAAGAAATTGAGGGAAAAAGTTTCCCTCCAATCACAGTAAAAATTCGGCCCCATAATTTTCTACCTTAAATTTCGTCCGCCACTGATCCAATAATTATATCTTAATGGTTCATTTTGTCACCTTTTGTAGGTGTATCTCGGGCCTCTAATCTTCTAACATTTAAAATATTGATCATAATTTGGTAATTTTACACTGACTAAATTAAGTTTTAGTCATTTCAAAGAAATTTTTTACTTGACACGGCTTTTTATGTTACAAGTGGTGGGGCCCAAATTTTGTTTAGAATAGAGTCAAAACCCCGTTGGGTAGATTAGCATTTTTCAACCATAATGAATCTGTGGACATTATTGAAATTTTCTTTTGTCATATTATGGATTAAATTAAATCCTATGGCATTAAGCGGTTGTTTGATATCTTATTTAAAACTATTAGTTTTAATTAACAAAGAGTATAAAACTTTTGACAGTTATAACAAAACGTAAAAAAAAAATTACTATGGTGTAAAATTTTTACATATTATACTTTTTAAACTAATATTTTTAATTTCACTCGCTATTTCAAGTACTCTATAAATTGCCTTCAGGCTCGTACATGATTTGCAAGCCTGTAAACTATTAGTTTTGACAAAAAAAAAAGAAAAAAAAGCACACAACAAAATACGATAATGACTTGATCATTTATTGGCATGCTGATCACATAACCACACAGATATTACAGAATGTATAATTATAAAAAAAAAAAAAAAATTGCTTAGATCTTGATTTTAGTCCAATAGATTTCTCGAACGTTACCATATAAAGTTTCAAACTAAAACACTTAAGTAGATAAAAAATATAAAACTACATTGACGTAGATAAAATATGTAAAAAGATATTTACAAGGACAATTTCGAGAGAAAATAAAATTATAAAAGAAGTTTTGAGGAAAAATATATAGTATATATATATATAATATATATAATATATATATTTATATATATCTTCCTGATGATCGTATTTGTAAGTGGATGTGAAGTAGGTAAGATTGGAGAAAAAAACAATAATAAAAGAAGTTCCAAAGCAAGAACGAACAACAATGAAGGATCAAAAAGACGTAAATAAAAGAGAAAGGAAGGACAAAGAAAAAAAGAAAAAAAGAAGAAGAAGGAAGAGTTTTGCCCTCGTGTCATAACGGTAGACGAAATAGATTCATCAGGATATGAGAAAGGCAAGAACAAAAAAGAAATGTGAGAAAAGACAAAAAAGGTGTCTAGCACGTGATAGTTTGAGTCATTTTTTAATTAAAAATAGTATAAAATTTTTATATGATATAATAACAATAAAACATCATTATATGTAAAATTTTTACATGTTATAGTAAAAATAATTCTTACTTTATTACCAAAAATCGTTATATGTAAAATTTTTACATATTACAGTAAAAATAATTCTCACCAAAAGTTTTAACCATCATGTTAAACACTCTAAAAGAAAAGAAAAAATAATACAGAGAAAGATCAAAATAAAAAAGAACAGACTGAATTGAAAAACAAGTTTTGGCGTTTCAGGTGTGGAGGAGAATTCGTGAAAAACGTTCTTCCTCTATTCGGTGAGTTAAAGGACCAAAAATGTAAATAAAATAAAAGATGTAAATAAAATAAGAAAGGAGGACAAAGAAAAAAGCAAAAAAAAAAAAAAAGAATGAAACGTTATGCCCTCATGTCTAAACCGTAGAGAAAACGGATCCATTCGGGTATGGGAAAAGGCCAAAAAAGAAATGTGAGAAAAGGCAAAAAAAAAAAAAAAAAACAATAGAAAAGAAAAGAAAAGAAAAAAAAAAACAGCGAAAGATAAAAGAAAGAAACAAGAAAATGAGTTGAAAAAATAAGTTTTGGTGTTTTGGGTGTGAAGGAGAATCCATGAAAAAGTTCTCCCTCTGTACCGTAAGTTAAAACTTGGAGCTTTGGGGATGTCTAGTATTTTTTTTAAAGTAGATGAAGATATTTTTGTTTTAAAAAATGATAATTTTTTTGAAATTGTATTTAGGGTCCATTTGGTTGAGTATTTGAGTAGAGTATTTGAACGAAGATTTAAATTTTTGTGAGAGAAAATACTGTAACAAAATGATTTAAACCGTGATTCAAATATCTAACCAAACAGGCCCAAGTGTTTTAAAAAATTTTACTTTAAAAAAGTATAAAAATATTTTTAAAAATTTTAAGAACAAAAACAAATATGCTTCTATCCTACACAACTACATGTGTCATCTTACAGTGGGGGGCCAATTTTCTCTATAAAGTATTTAGACTTACCATGTACATCGTTTTGAGTTAGGCTTTTCGAATCTTGATCTTGATCTTTCCTAGCCAAATGCTTTCGTTTGTAACTTTAATTGTAACTGAGGTTTTAAGTTTTAAGAGTGTAGCATGAGAATGCTTTATATTTTATTAATTTTTTACTTTTTACTGTACCTATTGAGAGTTTTATATTATTCACAGCTATGACTCATGGGTTGAAATTGAAGTTCTAAACGCCTCAACGAATGAGTATTCCATCTTTGATAAAAATAGGGTGTTTGACAGGGTAGTGAAAACTGTTGGTTAAAACCGTTTTTACTGTAGCATGTGAAAGTTTTATATTGTAGCAATTTTTTTATTGTTACTGTAGCATATGAAAGCTTTACAATATTTATAACTAAAAAAATGATATGAACTACTTTTGCCAAATTATAAAGTTGGGAAAAGGTCAGTTGCAATTTGTCCAACGTAGATTGAATATCCAAAACCACGAGGCTCATGCAATGTAGTACATTACAATTAACACTTTGCAGACTGGTCTTATAAAAATGAAACAATCAAAAGATGCAAAGATTATTGAACATAAATGACATTAGAGAGAGAGAAAAAAGAGAGAATAAAAGAACAACCAATTTATATTATGAAATAACCTGCGTCCTTTCCCTTCAACTCTGAAGCCAATCTAAAACACTCCTTCATAAATTGTGATGCTGCAGATCTGTTCAATCTTTTTTGCTTCTCAAGGAGCCCCTTGCATCTCTCCAAGTCAGCTTCTAGCTCAGCAATTCTTACGAGGAGCTTTTTGATGCTATTTTCTTCGCATCTCATTGCTTCCAGACCTATAAAAGCTCTCGCAAGTCCATTAAAATCCTTTGGATATGGAGTTGGAAAAACTCTGAACTTTGTGTGGGTACTAATTCTTACTAGATAGAAATACCAGTATTGAAGATCATCCAATGTGACGTCTTCAACCTTAAGGGGTGTTTGGCAGTGGTGGGAACCATTCAGTTTTCACCACAATCTCAGTTATAAACAGTATAAAGCTCTTACATGCTACAGTAATAATAAAAAAATATGCTACAGTATAAACTCTCACATGCTACAGTAAAAATGGTTCCCACCACTGGTTCCCACCACCCTTCCAAACATCCTATTAGTTTTGCACATTTTGTCAAAGATACTACACACTAAAGTACATGCGACGCTCTTCATTTCTGGTGACAATTTCGATCATGCCAAGATCTCCATTCCGCTGGCGAATAACTATTTTTAAAATTGGAGCCAACGTCCGAGGTACCATGTAACCATCAACATCCGCAACCTTTTGCCTTAAATACTTGTCATCTATTTTGAATCCTTCGTCAGGCATGAAACTATTTAACTCCCTCAAGAAGTCCCTAAAATCAGTCGCGTTGTCATCAAAACGGAGAAATCGTTCAACTTTATCAATATCTTCAGTAGATCCTTCATGACGGAAACAAGAATTCAATTGCTTGTAATAATTATGTACGTCTTTTTGGACAAGCTTCTGTGTTGGACGCTTTTGTGTTGTATAATAAAAGCCAATTGGATGATTCAAAAACGCCTTTTCTGCAGGATGAGTAATGCCCTCCATTATGTCTTTTAGGGTCAATTCCCCTGCATTTCCTTCCGTGTATTCTATGCCAAATTCATCCCACAGGTGCTCTCTCAAGGCCTTGAACTCCCCAGCTTTATTGCCTTCTTTTGTTACCTTCACAATCTGAAATATAAACAACTCCAACGGGTGTGAAATCTATATAAATATATATATATATATATATATATATATATATATATATAATACAAGGCACTATTCATCTTAAGGTATAAAGTACTCATGAGCAGAACAAATTACGACTTGTATTCTTTTGCACCATTTTCATTGTGAGAAGCACTAAACAACATTCAAGAAATAGATATTGGCTTTGATTTGTCTTTCCTAACTTTTATTTCTAATAATTTTTTTAGAAACTTTTACAGCAGGAACTATGCTTTTTCATTATGAGTAAAACCGTTGTTGCCTGTATTTTTTTTTCAGCCATTAAATTAATTTTCAATGGCCTGTTTTGTGAGTGAGAGCAGTTTTATGTCCCTGCTGAAAAATTCATTTTACAACTAAATCTACAGTTTTAGCAGTAGTTAAAAAGTATTCACAGCTGCCTTTTTTTTTTTTTTTGAAAACTACAACACGACTGTTTATTAGATCTCTTATAGTTTTATTATTATCATTTCTTCTTTCGCCAAAAATGCTTCAACTTTTTTATTTTATTTATTTATTTATTTTTATTTTAAGGATCCAATTCTCTTCGGATTTATTCAATACTTGTTAAGTTCTGCTCCCGCCTCCCTGTTATTGAAAATTAAGAAATCCATATACACGCATCTTATACAATGAGAAGCAATTAATACTAAAAAAAGGACAAATATATGTACCAGACAAAAATGTTGTTGCATACTTTTCGAAGCACTAACATGAAATTAATTTTTATGAGCAAAATACCATACTCATCCACACTGTTATTTCCTTCTTCTTTTTTTTTTTTCAGTTCGTCGGGCTTGCTCCGATAAATAGTTTAGTCGTATTCACCAGGTAAAAGAAGGATAATACCATGCTTAACACATTAATTTCTTGTTTATTTATTTATTTTTAAATGATTGCTTGACACATTAGTTAACGTTGGACGTGGCTATATTCAAGGGCGCCTATAGTGGGCTTAATTATTTAATTCAAATTGGATAAATGAATTATTCTATGAGTTATAGTTATCTTATAGGGTGTTTGGAAGGGTGGTGAGAACCACTTTTACTGTAGCATGTGAGAGCTTTACACTGTAGTAATTTTTTTTATTATTACTATAGCATGTAAGAGCTTTATACGGTTCATAACTGAGTTTATGGTGAGAACCGCATAGTTAGAACCACTGTCAAAAAGAGCATTAACTGTGTGGGATATTTTGACTGAGTCATAAATATCCACACTTACTTACCAAATATCCCTATGTTATAGGATACTGATAACTCCTAGGTCCTTAAAAGATGGGATAAGGAACTCACTTTATGCCCTATATATAGAGGTTTACAAAAAGAGTTCAGATACACAAACTATAAAATTTTATACGTAAAATTTTACTGCTTTCTTCACCTCTCTTTTATGTTTTCTCTATAAAGGCTCTTGCATTGGGGAATTTTGTAGTGTTCTCGTAATTCTCACACATCATAAGCAAAGACTTCTACAACTCAAAGTATAATAAGGCTTCCTTAAATGCTATCTAGATTCATACTAATTTAGAGACTAGACTTGACACTTGTAGACGCTTCTGACATTGGTATCAGAGCCACTGAAAGAAGTCTTTATACCCATTAAAACAATGCTAGGAGAGATGTGCATAACCCCGATATCGAAGTAATGCTTTTTCTAATTTTTAGCATATTTTCGTTTCTATAGTTGTCGTTATGATTTGGATTGGTTTTTGGATATATGGTATATAATAATGATTTTGTTCTACTATATTAATTTTTTAATCATATTGTTTATGATTAGTGAAATAAATTAAGTCAAAATTGAGAAATCCAAAACTTTGACTGAGGATATGTTTTTAATTATTTATTTTCTTGATACAATTTTGGTATGTATGGATTTCTCTCAATATTGGAAAGGGCTTACGAAGAAGAAATTTTTTGGTCTTCTAATCCTTTTCATTTTTCCTTTTTGAAGAATCTTGTTTAGTTCTAAGGAATGTATCGCAAGGAAATCAACTTTCGTTTTCCCCGTCAATGTTTTTTTCCCTCCTGCTCTAATTCATTTTTTTGAAAATTTTAAATTTTTATTTGATTAATTATTAATGCGAGCAAAAATGTGATGTTATTTTATTGGACAAAGCTATTATCCCATCATAAGCTTTTTTTTGGACAAAAATGATTTGGCATAAAGCTATGAAAAGGTACTTTTGTTGTAGTATTGTGGTTAACCCTAATTAGCAATCAGCAAAAATGTGATGTTATTTTATTGGACAAAGCTATTATCCCATCATAAGCTTTTTTTTGGACAAAAATGATTTGGCATAAAGCTATGAAAAGGTACTTTTGTTGTAGTATTGTGGTTAACCCTAATTAGCAATCAGATTAATGCAAATCTCACTCTCGCTAGGCAAAGAGTGAGTTTCACCCACCACTATAGAGATGGCATAATATGAAGGTCAGGATGTTGTTAGAACTGGGATTCCAAAACGATGAAGGTGACGTCAAAAAGTCACCACCTTCAACCAATAATGATGGTGGGTGGCGGCCGCTTACCATGCCAAAAGAGTGGCAACCCTAGTATAGGGTGCCAGGGTGAGGCCTAATTTGAGTCATGTATCAATGTGTAGAGGTTTTAAAAGAGCCATGTCAGCCCTAGGCCCATAACAAGCTTGTGTCGTGCCTGGCTCGGCTCTTTACTATGTCTAGGCCATGCTTAAGGAGAAAACCTTAGACTCAGGCCAAGCCCAGGCCCTGGCCCTTGAAGGGCTGTGCGGGGCCTAGGGCTGGCCAGTAATATAATTTTTAATTTTTTAATGTTTTTGTTTATTTTTAAAATGATTTTTAATAAAAAATTGATGTATAAAATCATGAGACTGCTAAGTGTAAAGAAATATTTCTAAATATTTTATGGAGTATTGAAGAATATAAATTCATAATTTTTTCAATGTATGATTTAAGCAAGTTTATATTTAAATTTGTAATATGTTTTATCGACATGATAAAATATAGTTAGATATTAAAATCACACAAAAAACTGTCTAGTCGAGTGGTTGATAGACTCTTATTTCTTTTAAAAGTTTAAGATTAAAACCTCAAGGAGCTCAAAATAGGGGTATTTTCTTAAACACCCAAAGAGCAAGCTTGAAGGACTTTGGCGTGCTTGGGCCGAGCCTATCACATGCATGTGTCGACCCAGGCCCTTCACGGGATAGGGTCGTGTTGGCCTTACAAGCCTGGAGGGTCACGCCTAGCCCTAGCCCATCAGGCATGCCATGCCAGCCAAGCCTGCTATAGTGCAGGGCTGGGCTGGGCTGGGCCGTGCCTTACACTATTGCTGGCTGGGTAGGGCCATCTCCCATTTGACACCTTTATTAATATGCAACCTAAGCCCATTTTAGGCCTCTAACCTTGCTACCACACAAGCAACACTAAGTAGGAGATTAGGAGATTCCTAGTTGGCTAGAGTGGTCTTCACACTGGCCAGCATACAAGGCCATTCATAGGCAGCCTAGCATGCCTAGGCCCACCCCAATTGTGCCTTATGGGACTAAAATATCCCTTGATTGTGATATTAAAAAAAATGTTGTTATTTTCTAATTATAAGTGCGTTTACTTTATTATTTTAGATAATAAATTTGAAATTTACATTTTTCTTTATAATATGAATTTCTAGTATAGATTTATTTAATTTTAGAATACATTAGGATTAACAATATGTGACTTTGGAAATATATATATATATATATACATATGGTGCAATTTTTATTTTTAAAGAAAATTGATATATATATATATATATATATATATATTTGTGACAATTTTATATGCGATGCTTATTTATTTATTTTTAACTGTAAGTAAAATTGTCTATGTGAGCATATTTGTAATGTTTACAATAAGTTATAAATGTGATTATTTATTTATTTGCAATGTATGCTTAATTGCACATGATTATTATTATTTTTGTGACATGTATGTTAGAAACATGGTAGAAAGTATCACATTTACTGGGAGTATAATGGTAGAAACTTTTACAAATTTTGCATGAATTTAGACTTAGTTTCAATAAACATTTGGCATACAAAATGATTATGAGTTGAGCAATTTTTTTATTTTATGACTTGTGACTATTATTAAAATTAGTCTAAAATGTTTGCTGTAAAATGATTTGTTGTGTGTGTTAATTGGTAAATATTTTATTATCTTTTGTGCACATGAGTAGATGGCCTATAAGAACATTGTTACTAATTTGAACAAAGGTGAAAAATTAAATGGTGACAATTATGATATTTGGCATTGCAAGATTCGATACATCTTTGATGAGTAAGAGGTTTTGGGAACCTTAACCTAATAAATGGTTGCACCTAAGCCTCACAGCACTGCTCAACATCGTCGCAATCAAAAAGCCTACCAATCTTGGCTGAAGAAAGATCGTTGTGTGTGCTTTACCATGTTAAGCAACATGCACAATGACTTGATTGGTGAGTTTGAGGAGCATGACATTGTACATGAGATGCTAGACATGTTGTAGCTCAAGTTTGCTGAAACCTTTGACATTAGGCTACCTACACTGACTACAAAGTTTGAATCCTAAAAGAAGCACCTAAACCATACTACGAGGCAGTATCTTAGAGTGAAGTCAACTATAATTCGCAAGCTAAAAGCAACTAGTAACAACCTGACTGATAAGCAACTGATCGGAACTAGGCTTCATTCCCTACCAAATTCATGGGAAACCAAGAAAGGTGCGCATGATACATAATGAGAACAAAATTTTTGATACTCTAGCATGCCACTTTAACCTTGAAGCTGAGCGCTTGAAAGCATTAAAAGTTGCTAGAGGTGACTGAAGATGATTCGCATGGGGCAAAGAGGCCCAAGCACAAGAATCATGCTCCTAGACATGGCTTTGGCAATGGGCGTACTCCTAAGAAGGCAGAGAATACCAAGCATAAGAGAGGCAAGCTAGGTGGTAAGGGCAACTCTGGAAGATGCTATAAAAAGGAGGGACGTTTTGCTTATGATTACACTGAGTCGAGAAAGGTATTCTCTAACTTTATTGTTCACGAAATTTTTGTTTTAGTCATGTTCTGGTTGCTTACTTACATCTATATTGAGTTTTTGATTTAGGAGTGACCAAAAGCGTCACGAAAGATTGAGTCGAGTTTGTAGAGTATCACGGATTCCGAGAGTCGATGACTTTACATAGGAAATGGAATTGGTATGCAAGTGTGAGGCATTGGCACATATAAGCTATAATTGCATGGTGGTTGCACTCTATTATTGGATGATATTCTAAATGCTCCTAAAGTTCACCGAAACTTGTTATCAGTTGTTACCTTGCTATCTTGCTTAGCAATGGGGCTATATCTTAGAGTAGCAAGATGCAACCCTGTGTAGCATCATTCACCATGGAATCAAAGTATGTTGCGTGTTCTGTTGTGATGCAGCAGGGTGTTTGGTTAAAGAGGTTCATTGTTGAGCTTGACATTGTCGTACGGGCCTTAGAGCCTACCATTGCTTATGTAAAAGACCCCAAGTACCATGAAAAAAACTAAACACATTGACATTTGATTCCATTTTATTTGCAACATGGTTGCCCAAAAGGAAGTGGTCTTGAAGCACATTTCAATGAGTCACATGATTGTAGATCCTTTGACTAAGCCCATTGCTTGAGAGACTTCTGTGTCACAAGTTAGGAGTCTAGGACTGCGTAGAATATAATTTGTCTTTTTTATATATACTCTAGATGACCAATTTTTTTATCATATATTTGTTAACTAAGATATTATTAATGAAATTTAGGTTTCTTTGTCCATATTTCAATTGTGATATAAAATCTTTTAATACACACATATATGAGTTTATTCTTAATTAGAAAGTATGTCAACAGGTAATGGTTGGCTTATTCACATGAGAGATAGCCTTTGGCGCTTGGAAAATAAGCAAGGGTGAGACATATAGGCTTGTAACAATAAGAAAACATGATGAGCCAAAAATTTGTTTAGTGTCACCTTAGAATAAGCCAAGATGAGATCCTTAATGATCGGCTATGGATTCGACTAGATCCTACTAATCCATACTTAATATGTTGGATAACTGGATGCGAAACCTTAATATAGCGCTGAGTAATGAGCATATAAAGAGATTTGGGTCAGGCGTTGCGTGGTGACTGAATTTTAATCTGTACGGTGCTTTTAGGATGAGATTTAAGCTCCTAAGGAAGATTTCTACCATAACATATGTTCATACTACATGTGCTTGACGACCACAATAAGGTAATAGAAGAATGAATCCTCACCTCTACAATATATGTTTCCTTATGGCTCATTATTTCTTATATTGATCCTATTATTTTACTTCCGTCCTATGTGACCTTTGGCTGTGTCATAAAGTGGAGGTTTAATGTATGCTACTTTGAGTGTTTCCTATGGTCATCTATGATGCAACCTAAAAGGGTTGGGAAATCAATTAACTAAAGCTAAATGATACAAGGGTGAAGGGAAGTTTTTTTAGTAACACATCCAAGTTTTAGTTTGCCGTCAACAAATTATGTTACTTCCAAAATGCAAAATAATTATGAAATAAATACTAAGGTGGGTTTAGGTATAGTTCTTGTATACATACTATATATAGAGATTAGAAATACTAGATTTGATGTGGCTAAATAGATCTGGGGTGCAACAAGACTCTTTATGGAATATTCTATGTTGGTCTTTGTGAGATTTGGAATAGTTCTTCCGAACTTTTATTGGCAAGTGGCTCGACAGTTGAATGACCCATTTACATAGTATGAACAGGACAAGGTGATGAGAGAGAGATGTATGTTTTTTACCCACTATGTACGAGTGGGAGATGTTGGACGTGGCTATTTTTCAAGGCACCCATAGTTGGATTAATTATTTGGTATAATAAATTTAAATTAAATAAATGAAATATCATGAGAATTATCAATTATCTTAAGTGTGAGGGATATTTTTACTAGGTCATAAATATCCACACTTAGTTATCAGATATCCCTAAGTTAGTGGGATATTAATAGCTTCAAGTGGGTCCTTAAAAGATAGGATAAGGAACCCATTTTTATGCCCTATATAAGGTTTTATAGAAGAGTTTAGATACCGTACAAAAAAGTTATTATATATTTCAAATTTTTCTACTCTCTCTCTCATCCTCTCTTTTACGTTTTCTCTCCAAAGAGTTTTGAGTTGTAGAATTTTGTGAGTGTTGTTGTAATTCTCACATACTGTGAGCTAGGGCTTCTACAACGCGGAGTATCAAAAGGCTTCTCCAGACGTTTCCCAGGCCCGTTGCTGATTTGGAGACTAGACCCCCAGCACTCCAAGACACTTCTGACAGTTGATATACATAAATTTAGATATTTGGTGCAAGGGTATTTCATTTAATACTATTTGTTCCCGGACATTTAAGAGGTGCTTCGTAATTTTTTTGGCTGATTACCTCCATTAAGTCTTAGGAATTAATCATTCTCAATTTTATGGTTCGGATTTGGTCAGCAATCAGCCAAAACAAAGATAAATAAATTAAAAAAAAAATTGAGGACCAAATTGTTACAATGCTAATAGTTTCGGGCTAACAGAGCCAAAACCCCTTGGACGTATATAAAACTAAAAATGAAACAAAACTTAGATCCAAAAGTTAGTTTTCTATGAAATTTTACTTTAGACCTCGAGTGTATGTGAACTATATGATGAACTACAGAAAGAAAAAACTATTAGCATAACGCTATTTGCAAAAGCTACTAAAATTTGCATACCTCAGAAATTAGGCAGTGTATATGAGCAACAAACTTGCAAGATCCACAACAATAGGCACGAAATAGGAGATCCATTTCTTCTTCACATACATCACAGTGGAATTCATCTGAATTATCGTCTTTGTTCAAATGATAGACAAGGGCCAAAGAATGCATGTGGTATTCATACTGAATCATGGATGGCAGCGGACCGCATAGAAAATGATGGTTGAAATCACATTCCATACAGCGGAATAGAAAGGATCGTGTGCGGCTAACTTCAACAGGGACAATGTCAAAAAAATTGTTATAAGTTTTCAGACAAGCATCACATTGAATTTCACATGATGCGTTCTTCACTAAAGAAAGCAAGTGATCGTGACTTCGACATTTCACAGTTGTGTCAAGAAAAGAACATTCAGGACACAAGTGAAAGTTACATCCATCTTCAAGACAACTGAAAATGAGCGCACAATTGTTTTTGCAGCACGAACGACACGATTGAGGCTTACTAACATGGAGTGCGAGTGGGTGGCGTGAGTGAAAGGGATGTTTAATTTTCTGCTGCAAATCTGCACATGATTTGTGGAGAAAATTCTCACACTCTTTTAAAGTGCAAGAATAAGCTGGACCCAACCAGAACGAATGACATGAAAAGCATCTACCTTTACCTTTCCTTTCCTCATCATGTTGAACCAGTATCATTCGATTTTGATGGCAGGCATATTGAACGACATTCTGTTGCCGGCCACCTTCAACATTGGAAGTTATCGTTGGAAGTGGAATCATAGCGCATGTTATATGCATGTTGAAATTAGCACATTCGTCGCATGCATAAGTGTATTCGTCTTCGAAGGGCTTTACGCAGTAGTAGCAGCAACTAGTAGAGGTAGTAGCACTTCTTAATGATCGCTTTGCAAGCGTCAAATGGTGCTGAGCGTGCAGCGAGTGATTTATGTGTTGGGGCAACCCAGCACAATTCTTGTGGATGTGAACATAGCAGTTTTCGGAGCAAGTGTAACCATCTCGATTATGTCGTGCGAATAAACGACTGCAAATGGTACATCTCACGCCTAATGCAAAACTGGCTGGGACCAAAACATGCTCATGGCTGAAATGCTGCATCTTTTCAATCTCCATTGCTCAAATTACAATGGAAGAAAGAAATTCGCAAATGCAGTCATATTTACTTCTGAGGCTCCTATATATAGTCACATTGCCTATGGTGTCCGCAAAAATCCTACCCCCAAGAGAAGTTTCTCTTTATGCACATGATGAAACAACAAGGATAATTCCTTTCTTTGCATTAATCCCCTCTCCAAATCTTATCACTTTTCTTTAAAAGAGATGCTCTAATATGTACATTATATTCAATACTTTGGCCCAAAAAGTCTAGGCATCCCTTTCTCAAGAAGGACGCTAAGCAACACTGATCATTCCGTTCCTTTGTTTAAACCCTTTTCTTTGTATAAAATAATGGTTATTTCGTTTTTGGCCCTGTGAAATTAAAGTCATCCCATTTTGGTCTCTAACACTCTAAATGGTACAATTTTGACCTCCAAAGTTTCAATCTACGACACTCTAAATGGCACACTCTAATGTCCCACAAAACGTTAAATTTTTATGATCTTACACATAGGATGCACATGATATATACATATATATATATATATATGTGTGTGTGTATATATATATATAAGCTGCTTTTTTACCTACGGGAAGAAGATCCGAGAGTTTGGGTTAGTCATGTCCGTTTGAGTCTTAGACACAAGCAATTTAGGCTATTTTGTCTTAAATGACTTGTTACTTGCATGTTCCATACATCCCAAGTGTACAAATCGTCAAAATTTTAAAATTTAAGACACATAAAGGTTGTTAGTGTCACCAATTGAAACTTAGGGAGCCAATTTTGTGCCATTTAGAGTGTTAGAGACTAAAGTAGGATGATCTTAATCTTTTGGGAGCCGAAAATGAAAATAAACCTAAAAATAATATACATATCTACCCTCAAAAAATTAATAAACATGTCTGCCCTAAAAAAAAAAAAATGTACGTATCTACCCTAAGAAAAATACACATATTTATCCTAAACAAAAAGAACATGTCTGTATATCTTTGTCTTCCATTGTTATATGAAGGTATATTTTGCTATTATTTTGCCCCATATAAGAAATTAGGATGGAGATCACCTGTCCCTTCCAATAAAAAACTTCACACACCATATTGATTTTGTAATTTAATTAACCGTTAGCTGAAAAGTACAACTAACGAGTACAAACATTGTGGTCATCGCATTAACAACGAATTTCATCTATAAAGCATAAAATTGGACGATAATCTGATTCGTTGCTGGGGAACAGGGCAAAGTAGAGTTTTTGAGGACATATGGACACTTTTTTTGAACTACAATCCTTCCTTTTCCTCTCCTTAAGATAAGTATATTCCCAACTTGAGCCGAAAAAGTAGTAATAGACAAAAACCTGTGTAGCATCCATTGAATGGTATTTTGATGTCATTAAAAGGCAGTCAACAACCAAGCACGTGTTAAACCAAACACGTGTTAAGGCCTGAACACGTGGTAAGACCCGAGCACGTGATAAGACCTCAGTGGAAGAGTGTGTGTTAGGGCCTCAACATGCGAACGCGTGCTTAGACAAGAGGTGAAAGTTCAAAAAAGTCACCAACCATTTTCAAACAATGAGACGGTCGGCAATTAAATGCATTTGACAACCAAGGATTTAATTGCACTAATATATTATCAGTTGAAACGTGGAAGAGGTGAAGGGTACGTTTGATATTATAAAAAGAGAGATATTACTCTCCAACTTATTACAGAACTAAAGTATTCTATTCTATTTCCTAAGTGTTATAAATTCTCTCAATCTGAGAAAAAAAGAGACAAGTCATATTACAATTATCTTGAGATTCATGCACTTTGTTCTTGCTATTTTCTTAAGATCAATTGTGCTCTGCAAGTGGTTTATTTAATTTTCTTTCTTTTTTTGTTTGTTTAACCATAAATGTATGTCTAAGAACGTTGTATTATTATTGTTAGACGAAATTTTGCTCTAATATTTTGACATTAAAAAGACGGCCTTGTGTAAGTAACATCCACTAAGTCCTCACCGGTATTTTTCTACAATTAAATTCTCTTTATTATTTATTCTTGAGGCATGGCAAACAAGAACACAACAAGTGGAGGTCGGGCAAAAACCAAAGCCACTGAAGCAACAAGGAGGCTAGTATAAGTCGTGGGGGGAAGGCATGACGTTCACCACGTCAGCCAACACATACTGACAAGCTTAAAGTACGAGTGAACATTGGTTGGTCTAGTGACCTAGCTTTTTATCGCCTTAAATGGAGCTCGTTAACCCAAAAACTAGCAAGGTAAGTTGGCAAATTGTAATGCTCTGAAACAGGGGTTAGTAGTTAACACTACTACAAATATGGTCTTCCACGATGGTTTTAAACCATTATGGAAAACTTGCACGATAATTAAAAAACCATCGTGAATGTTGTGGAAACCTCCTCGTGGTATCAAAATGAGTTTTCACGACAGTTTTTTATCGTCGTGGAACATTCATTTAGGCATCAATATGGAACATTTGGGGCTCTTTATCACGACGGTTTTAGAAAACCGTCATGGAAATGCAACCTTACATGACGGTGTCTTGAAAAATTGCCATAGAAATACAGCTTTACACGATGGTTTTATCAAAAAACTATCATGGAAGGCCATCATTACACAACGGTTTTTCTTAAAAACCGTCTTAAAAAAATGACTCCTTGAACCTTACATAATGGCTTTTCACGGAAACCATCATGTAAGAATGTGTTTCCACGATAGTTTCTAATAAGAATCATCGTGGACAAAAAATATACTAAATTTTTTATTTTCCATGAGATAGCCAGTCCTATGTGTTATCCATTACAACAAGACCATGATTGCGGAAAAAAGATATGTATATTGAAATTACAAAGTCTTTATAAAATCATTTACATTGAACTATTTTACTTAATTATTTATCTATTGCTTTAGCTATATGTGACATACGTATTTACAAATTGTACCCACTCAACTCTAACTTCATTTGTATTCGTATGTATATAAAATTCCTTTTTTGATAGGGCTTGTATACCATTACCAATTATATCCCATATGTAACGTAGAATAAAAAAAAAACCATATTTTATGTTTCCTTGTTGCTTTGGACACTTACAGTTGGAATATAGTGTTCTGTTCGCTCACCTTGTTACACTGCTTCCCACTTGAAGTTTTCAATCGTTAAGTGCCCTAACAATGTGTCGTGATTAAAATGAATTAATGAACACAAATATGCAAAACTTAACATAGTTGATTATATAAGAAAAATTGATACTTTTAATCTTATAAGTGATATGAAATCATCATTGGTTAATGTTCGAGAAGATCAAACCAAATATTTAGTCCTCCTATGGTAAAACAAGTGCCAACATCCAATGTTCTCCAACATTGTATGGCATGAAGAATAATTTCCCCTTCGATGCTTAAGCTAATAGGTGGTGGAGTGACAAGGCGTGCTCTCTAACATCACTTTGTGGATCTCTAGCAACACTTGAGACAAGGGCTAGAGATATGAAGCCGAATTTGTGAGCCTTGCCTTGACGTTCATAATATTCCACCAAAAAACTACAGTGAAAGCAGTGCACTAACTTATGTAAACGCACCTTACAAGTCTAGTTAGAATTAAAAGAGTGAGAATTAAGGATAAAGCTATTACCTAAGGTATACCATTATACAGTTTGCCCCGATTTTATCAAAGATGATGAAGTAGTAAATGTCTTCATAGCCCACATAGATAGGCATTTTATTGCCAATGATTCTTTCAGGTCTCGGGCACTAAAGCACCAACCCATCTCGCATGAAAGCATGTGCATACAAAGCCAATTGCATAAATTTTAGAGGGTACTAAAGAGAAGTTAAATAAAGGTAGGGGCTTATTTGCAATGGGTTGTTTCCCAACCGCTCATTCTTGTTCTACTCAAGTTGTGACTCTTTTGCTTTTTTAGCACTTTTTTTTGGCATTTCTTTCCTTCAACATGTTGAGGAACATGGCTAGGCATTCGATTTGTCTTCATCATTGCAATGACTTCAATTAATCTTTTGGGCCATGCAACGAAGCTTCCAACAGCTTCACCTACAGTTGTTGCTTCAATTGTCGGAACAAGCAATTTAGTTGTTCTAACTCTGGGGGTAATGATGTTAACACGCACATTTTCATTCCCTAAGAGTCTTCCATGGACTGTATCAATTAGAAGACTCTCCATCCGCATCTTTCCAAGCGCAACAAGTATACACCCACTATTAATTCTATCGTCAACAAAAGCCTGCTTTCTTGATATTATTTGGGCTCTTGATGTTGAGGTGACAATTGGACTTTTGAAGCTTGTGGAGCTTCTACTTCATTGTCAGAAGGGTTGCAGCTAGTCTTGAAGTTGTTGCGTTATGAAATGGTCTTATCCGTTGGATTGGCACCTCTTTGGGGAATAAATTTAGTCACAATACCTAGCAATTATGCAATATCCTACTACATCTTTGACATTTAGGAATTGAATTTTGAAGTTGGTTGGAGATCGAAGTATTGAGAGTATTTGACATACCTAGATTGACTGCACACACATTCTAATGTTCCGGTTTACTTAGTGCCCTCATCAGTATATCTTCCTTATAGACAAACTTGAAGGTCCCTTGACTTTGTTGCATCGTGTACTCATCCTATTTCTACACAATTTTGTTTTTTAAATTGTCTATCAAGACCTTGGTGTGATTTTACCTATAACTCCTCCCTTAATGGTAGCACACCCACTTTATCTAACTGTATTTTGTTATGTTAGTAATATATTAATAATAGAATAATTGATATATGTGATACGACTAAGATAATAACATACCAATGATTGCTCAAGCACTCTATATTCATCTCAGCCAACCATAGAAATGTATTCATTTTGTGCTCTTATTTTTCTTGTGTGTGCCGATATAAGTTGGAATTTGGCGGAACGCTTATAGAGGGATAGTAGTGTACTACCATAGAAGACCGATTAAAAACATTTTCATTGCCATTCGGAATGGAAAGGTTAGGCTTTACAAAAGTGACGTAGAGGTCGGTTCTAAAGCTCTTTGTTAATTTGTCACAATTCTTCAAAGTTTTTTTCCTATTCCACTCCTTAACTATGAAAGCCTCGTAAATTTCTCTCCAAATAACATCTCTTACTTAGTCCAAATCCTTAGTTCTCCAATCTTTAATTCATATTGGAACGTGTTCTCGACTAAAGACTCCAATCCAACTGCTTAATTCACTTTTGGGTGTGCCTTCTAGTTGGACTTTTGCATCAAACTTCCCTTTTATTCTTAAATCTCTCTTCTTCATCCAATGAATTTTTTTCATTAAAGTAGCTCTCCATTCAAAATCTACTTTGGGATTGAATTCGTTACATCTTCAGGGCTTGCTAACTTGTTTTCCCTTGCTATGTCGAGAGAAAGATGGCGTGCACTCTTTATACTCTTCATTATAGTGGTCATTGTCACTCTCTTGTGACATTTTTACCTAACTAAACCAAATCCTCATGGAAAGGCAAACACATGAATTGACATAAATCAAATAACCAAATTAATAGATTTAATTTTAAAACAAAAGGCAAACTATAATTACTAGTGATAGCGAATAAAACAAAGTATGAAATAACCAAATGAATATTTATCTATACATCAAAACCCAAATCAGACCAAAACCACTCATTTACATGCATGACACTTACTAAAAACAATTATTTGTGAACTTGATGTAGCATGGTTGTTGATTAATAATAAAACAATGGAAGCTAGGCCATTCTCAATTCCATTTTATTACAACTCACTACAAATTTTTATGTTAGCTAATGCTATTAAGAGTAGCATGCTATCACACATAAGTAAGAAATAAAAGGCTTATAAAACATGAAAACTAGCTCAAGGGAATCAACGTCTAAAAACTTATATCCAATAGAAAAACTACAAGTTTATCATAGAACTAAATACATGTTCAGCAATGCTGAATTCTTTTGTTCCACTTTAGCTTATTTTTCCAATAACATAAGATGTTGAATATGAAACAAAAGTAGAAATTTTGAGAAGATATTGAAAAATCAGGCTAGGATATTAGAAGTTCCACTTCTGGACATGGACAGTCCTCGGATTACACAAAAACCTATTTATTTAAACAAAAAATCTTTGCTCTAAGAGTAAACAATAGATCAAAAGAATGAAAGAAACCATTTTTTTGCTCTAAGGAAAAGAGTTCAACATTTCTATGCATCATTTCTTCAACTACAAGAACAGGTTATCATCTCTGACAAATGCCATTTCATTTCTCTTCTTCACCACAATGAACATTAAAAATCATTCAACCAATACCCTGTTATAGAAATGGGACTAACAGAATGATGACGATGGCAAGATAAGGCAGATGGCGATGGTGGGTTATCAGATTCAAGGGACGAGAATAGCAAGAGAGAGAGAAAGGCAGATGGTGACGGCATAGGTTTGAGTTGATGGCGATGGCAGTGACAATGTAGTGTGGGGTTAGGTTGAGGGTAGAGGCAACGATAGTGTCGAGTAGAGTGTGAGAGAGAGGGTTAGAGTTTAGGGGTGAGAGAGAGATGTGAAATTTCAAAATATAAGCCCTAAGTCGATGCCACAGTTTGGAGTGGGAGCTAAAACTACACCATTTATCCCCCACATTACATGGAGGTTTTTCTCAAAAATAGTCATGTAATAAAAAGCCACCACGACGGTTTTTAGAAGAAACCTCATAGAATGTTAAAGCTTTCACAACGGTTTTTACTAAAAAACTATCGTAGAATGTATAACTTTCATGAGGGTTTTTCCTAAAAGCCATCGTGTAAAGTTTGAATTCATGGTAGTTTTATATAAAAACCATAGTGAAAAATTGGTCAAAAATACCACCAATTTGTTAAAACTTTTTCTCGCCTACTCAGGGTGACCAGCTTGTGTTTTATGCATCCAATGGCATAGACTTTTTATTTTTTGTTGTTTTTATTACAAAAATAACTATAATAGATATATCCCTTAGCTTAAAAAAAAGGAAAAAACAAAATAAAGAACTACATTGAAATAAATTGACATAAATTTGTCTACAAATTCTCCTTTTTTCCTCTTTTTTTTTTCTTTGGTTCTTCAATACATATCCATTTCACATCTTCACAAAGCAAATGGGGAACATCATCGTCAAAATCATCAATCCCTTCAATCGATGACAATCCCTTTGTGAATGAGGGGATGTCCGTGCCATCCTCAGCAACTTCTTCACCGTCAATAACTACTCTTGACTTCATGACGACGACTAAGGACAATTCCAAATCTTTGGGATCGTTGTATAAAACACTTGGTTGCTTACGATGCCATAATGAAGGGATTATTTTTGTACCCTAATCTTCTAAAGTCAACCACCATGATGCCATCATTATTGATCTCAATATAGTTATTGTCAGCCTAGTTACACTTAAAAAGTGCCATGCAATCCCCCATAATTAAGTTCTCAAATGTCTTTAATGAAACTAAAGTAGTTCATGGTCCCATATACAAGATTCTTGTTCTTGGCGGGGGAAATATGCATAGCCTTGGTAAGGAGAGTCACACCGCTATTTTGGACAGGATGCTTCTCATCTCTTTCGTGAGTGTAGAAAGTATACATTTATGGAATATGATGTATACCTTGTAACTATTAACGACAGTCCTCTAGCTAGGTTCTTTAAGTCTTGTAACATACTTTTGTCTTGTGATGCGAAGTACTTGGCAAAGATGTGTGCTCTAATCCATACCCTAAAGGTCCGGTTGTGTTCATCTTACAACCACTTCTTATTTTTTGCTCTTTTCAAGTTTGCCTTTTTTTATTCCTTCATGTGCACCTTAATGAAAGGCTCCACTTCATTAGCATTGTGCAAGACATAAAGACAAGCTTGCTCCCACTCTTCTAAATTTACCAAGGAAAGATTGCCAATAGATAGTCCCCTAGCCTCAATGTTTATTGTGTTTGGCACCCCAATTACTTTCGCATTAGACAAGTACTCCAAGCAAAATTTAACCGATTCCTTAGCTATGTAACTTTCTATGATACATCCCTCTGGCCTATTTTAGTTCTTCACATAGCCCTTCAAAACCTTTATATACCTTTCAAATAGGTACATCCATCTCAAATATATCTGTTTACATAACTTAACTTCATGTACTAAGTGCATCGTGAGATGAATCATGATATCAAAAAATATCAATGAAAAATGTTCTCAAGCATGTACAAGGTTTACACTAACTATAATTGTAGTGAATCTAGGATAAGTGGATTAATTACCTTCAAGAATATTGAATAAAGAATAGGCACAACTTGATAATTGTAAATCTCACATCCTTTGTTAGAATTCCCCACAATACAAGTGGTAGTAATTGTTGCATCAACACATGACAATCATGTGTTTTCATATTAATAAGTTTCAAATCCTTCACCAACACCAACTTTTAAAAGTTATAAGAATAGCCATCCGACACTTTCAATGAAGTAAGCCATTTACAAAGCTTTCTCTTTTCCCTTCTTGATAATGTGTGCTTCACCGGAGGTCAGTAAGTGCAGTCCCTCTTTTCTCGAGAAACAAATTAGGCCTAATCTCTATTTCTATGAGATCCAACCGCACTTTTTTACCATCCTTTGTCTTCCCCAGAATGTCAAGCAACATGCTGACTATTGATTCACAAGCGTTTTTCTCAATATGCGTAATATCCAAGCAATGACGAATAAAAAGTATCTTCCAATATGGTAGTTTGAAAAAGATTAATCTCTTTTTCCATGGTCCATGTATCGGTGGCTCATTCTTACTTTGTTTTCTTTTCCTGAGTACCACTTTCATATCTTTTACTATTTCAAATATTTGTTCACTCGTCAAAGGCCAAGGAGGGTGTCTTTCTTTGATGTTGCCATCAAAGGCTTTCTTTTGTTTACGATAACGATGATCTCTTGGCAACCATCTTCTATGACCAAGAAAAACGATTTTCTTACCATTCTTTAACCATTTGTGAGACGTTTCCTTCATACAAATAGGACAACCTATAAAACTCTTCACCGAATAACTAGATAAATTGCCATATGTGAGGAAATCGTTAAATCCATATCAACATTGCATGGAGAGTGAATGTCTCTTCTTAGTAAGCAACTCTAACTTTAATTCTATTTTCTAATAAGTTTTGTAGGTCATCGATTAACAATGCCAAGTACACATCAATGTCATTCCCCGGTTGGTGAGGACCCAGAATCAATAAAGACAACATTAAGAACTTCATCTTCATACACATTTTTAGAGAGATATTGTAGTTGAGAAGTATTGCAGGACAGGTGCTGGGCCTACTACTCATGTTACCAACTTGGATCCATACTAAACTCAGGATGATAGGCTTCAAAGGTCTTCATTTATGGTGAATTCGTTGGATGTCTAAGCGTACCATCGTCAACCTGTTCGTCAAGACGCTATGTCAAATTCTTGGCATGCTTTGCGTTTTTGAATAAACAACTCAAACATGGTATCGGTGAAATGTACCACAACACCTTCATTGGCACTCCATTCTTACCTTTTTTGGCTCCTTTCTTTTCTTTGACCTTGACTCTTTGCAAACTGGGCAATAATTTTCGTCCTCATACTCATTCTTATAAAGAACACAATCATTTTCACAAGCATATATTTCTTATACTCTATTCCCAAAGTGCTCAAAGTCTTCCTAGCCTCACACTACTAATTGGTAATTTATTACCCTCTAGTAGAAGCCTTCCTAGAAATTCCAAAAGATTTGTAAAACTAGAATTTGGCCATCCACCTTATGCTTTCAAATTCCATAATCCAAGTAAAGTGCCAATTTGGTGAAATTTGAACACTCCACATACATGGGTGTCTCGGCATTATTCCTCATTGTCTCAAATAAGTCTAGACGATATAAAAATGTTCTTCCAAATCATTGACCATGTCAACCATATTATCATGATCATCCGCATTATCTTTCACAATAGCTTCTTTTTATTTATTTATTAAAGTTGGATTGAAATTAGACTCGTCATGAAAATATCACGTTCGATAACTACTTACAATCTAATTTTGAAATAAATGTCCTCTAACAATTGGATTTAAATGACATATATGTTTTCCACATTAAATACAAGGACATCGAATTTTATCACCATGGGCATGAGTTTTAGCAAAATCCAAGAACTCTTCCACAACATTCATATATTCTCTAGTAAATCAAAAATCTCATATCCCTTCCTATCCATTTCACAAGTCCTAAATCAAAATATATACAATGTAATTTAATTAAAAACAATTTCATAAATTAAATAACCTACCATATGTAAATCACACCATAAATCCACAAATTTCACAAATTATTCATACCCAACAATTTCAATATAGCTAATCATACTCAGATATCCATAAATTACATAAACCCCATCAAATTCAAATAATAAATCATATTTATAAAACAAATCAATCATACCCATATCTAAATAACTTATCATATTCTTAAAACATTAAACATTGATCAATAATACTAATTGATCCATAAATTAATCATATCCAACATATCTAAAAAACTAGTCATGATTTTAAATTCATAAACCAAAAAAAAAAAAAAACTCAAAACCTATTTATAAATATATCTAATAAAACACTTACAAGTAGGAAGGAGATTACGGAGGATGGAAGTGGTGAGGGACAACAACTGTAGTTTTAGGAGGTTCTAGATGTGTTTTTGAGAGCTAGGTTTGTGATTTGTGTCTAATTGTTGAGCTGAAATAGAAATTTTAATGCACCTTCCATGAAAAACTGTCGTGGAAAGACTAACCTACCACTATTGTCTTTCCTAGACTCTAGATGAGCCCTGGTTGGGAGTAGATGCCACGCGTGCATCTAGTGGGCTTCAGGTGTGATCCAACGATCGAAATGGTGAATTTGTACATTCTTTGTGATTTGGGGAAGGTGCTTCTTCTACAAAGGTTATAAATTTGAATTTTTTAAATTCATTTCGCCCAACTTTAGCTCTAAATTTTCATGTTTGACCATTTTCACTTATTCAACATACACAAATGAGATAAAATAAATTAAATAGCAGGAAAATAACAACAACAACAACAACAACAACAATCAAATCCAAATAAAATTAAATAAAAACAAGTAAAAATCAAATAAATAGAAATGACATAAAAAGTAAAATATGTGCATAGCAAAAATATGTGCATTCAAGGACTTAAATAACTCTACTTTCATAGTGTTCATGTTGAGATTATTTGATGACGACTCACTCGATGACATGAGTGTTTAATTACGGTCAATATTTATATATGATAATTTTAAAGAATGTGACAGGATTTGACAATATATGCTATAATAAAAAATGATCACACTTATGAATGAAGTCACTATGGATCCTATAATCACTCGATTCAAAATCTAACACAATAGTTTTTCTCAATGTGAGTTAATAATATGAGAAAATTCCTTGAGACTATTAATACACTATAATGGATGAAATTTATAATCTCATTGGTGATGAATGAGTATTTTACTCATAAATCAAACATTCTAAAGCTTAAATATTGTGAAAATTTTCAAGCATTTGTGATATTTAATTTTTATGGTGTAATTTTGTAGGAAATTAATAAATTGAGGTTTAATAGATTGTACGACAATAAAATTGACCTAAAATGAAGTTTTCATGTGTAATTAGGCCATGCGATGTACCCGTGGTGTTGAAGACAAGCAAAATCAGCCACAAAATTCTGAATTAGATAAACCTTTAAAGCTAATAATAGAGAAAAATTAATTAAGGTTTATCCATGCAATACATGGAGGATTGAATGAAAAGAATTATTTGGGTACGGGCTATTGAACAAGAAAAAACAAGGAGAAAAATTAAAAGAGTTTTGCATAGTCAAAAATGTAGGGGTAAAGAAAAGAAAGTGACTAAAATAAAGCATGGCTTGGAAGATTTAGCCAGGGTCAGATTGCCTTATGATGACCTAGTGGTAGTCACCTCAAGATTCAAGACAGCCAGGTTGAAAAGAGTACTAACCGACGGAGGGAGCAGTGGAGACATTTTGTTTTAGTCCATGTTCAAAAACATGTGGTTAAATGAAAACATGATAAAACCCAGCAAGATCTTATTAGTTGGGTTTGAAGGGTGCCAGATAAAACCAAGAGGATTCATGACCTTAATGGTGGAAACAGCGAGCAGAACTTTGAACGTAGACTTCTTAAAGGTTGATGTTAGTTCTAGTTACAATGCAATCATGGGGAGAGGATGGATAAACAAGATGGAGGAAGTGCCATCAACGCTACATCAAGTGATGCGATGTTTATCTCCAGATGGTACAAAGACTATAGACATCAGAGGTAGAAAAAGTATGGTGCATCATTGCTACGGTATCACAATAAAAGGAGAGAAAAAGTAGACAGAGAATTTGGAGAAAGGCGAGAGCAGCAACAACTAGAAATTAAAGAAAGGCTAACCTAAGATAGTGAAAAAAGAACCAAACAAAAAGGAACTTATGACTGTCGAAGGTCTAGATCAGGTGATCTTAGATCTGCTAGAACAAAAAAAAAAAAGAATAGTTTGAATGGGTAATATCTTAAAAGAAGAAGAAAACAAGAAATTAATAGATTTTCTAGATGAACAATAACGATATATTTCCTTGGAGCCACACAGACATGGTGAGGGTAAACCCAATTGAAGCCTAGCATTTCTTAAATTTAAGGATGGATATTAAACCAATAAAACAAAAACAAAGAATGTTTGCTTCAGGAAAAAAACTAGATCATAACAGAAGAAGTGAAAAGGTTACTTGATGCGGGCCTCACACGAGAGGTACAATACCTAGAGTGGCTATTGTAGACGTTGGATCTACAATCAAATATGAAAAGTGTTAATTTAGATTATTATATTCTTATTAACGAATTTGGGCCCTCAAATTGCTATTATTTGGATCTGTTAGCTTCAAAGAATTTAGGCTACATAGAATATGATTAGCTAATTGAAATCAAACGGAATACAATAATGCTGGAAAAATAAAAGATACCACATGTAGGATTTATAGTGGTTTACTCTGTTAAAAGAGCTGCGTATATTATTCTTCACTATCTAAGAATTATGAGTGCAGTTTACAAAGTATGAAAAATGATAAATAAATTTCGCAGAGTTTCTGTATGTTCAGTATATTGTCTCTACAACTAAAGACATCATCTCTTTATATAGAGAATAGGATGAGTTGTGGTCTCTAACCGTCTGGTAGAGTGGAGCGATGCGCTGAAGGTAACTATAATAGTAGGACACATGTCGATCCATGATAGGCCACAAAGATCGTGCTCCCCTCACGTTTCAGTTCATGGTCAGGCATGCTAATAACCATTAGTTCGTGCTGATCGATCCCATCGAATGAACACTTGGCAAATGAACCTAAGTACAAGACTTCAATGCCACATTATTTGAATACACAGGTCGATTATAACGATCTAATTGAACCCAAACTAACGTTTATGTAGGTTATTTTATGACGAATAGAAATGTTGTTTCATTTTATTTGACTCGATTTAATCGTAATAATGGGCTGCCATTTTGGGCCTTTAGACAATTTGGGCCTAACCAAATTGTACCCCAACAGTTAACCCCCCACCCCTTAGTCAATTTAATAGGCTACTGGAGTGATCTGATCTCAAACTTTAGTTCGATAAAACGTCATCCTAATCGAAGTTTCGCGTTCATAATTGAATCATTGCCCTTCGTCGAGAAATTGTGATGCTTAACTACCTATAGCATGTGTCACAATGAGATTGGAAGGCTCTAAAATATCTCTGTAGCACTGACGTATACATTTGATTTAAAAAGACAAAGCCTCAATTTGAGTAAGAATTTGAAAAGACGTGAAATCATAACCCTTAGATCAATTCGATCTGAATAGATCTCAGTCGTTGATCGGACTATTTCAGACAACATATAAGGTGCATTTTCTCTTTCCTCTAGATTTTGCTTCTTCTTCTTCAAACTTAAGGCTATTTTCCTTCGCTTTCTCAAGCTTTCCAACGATTTTTAGGTAAGATTCCTCTCTTTTCTTCTAATTTTCTTATGATTTTCTCTCTATAGGTCTATTTTTCCTTTGATTTCAAGCATTTTGGTAGCGTTTCTAACTCATTTTCTGAGAGAATTTGCATCTTTTGGCTTGTTTGGGTTTCATGGGTTTGAAACCTTTAGCAACTGTTGAGTGCCTTTGGATTTTAGAAAACCTTTAACCTTTAGATCTTTAAAACCCTAGATTTCCCTTCGAGGATTTGTTTTTAGAAAAGATGTCAAAAATGATTGATATTAACTCTAGTATAAGTAGTGGCAAAGACCCTTGGTCAAGTAATGATGATAGGGAAGTTGACGAATCGATTCTAGAGCAATCTAGAATCGAATGGTGCTCCAAGATTAGGAGCGTTGGGACAAGTACAAAAGCACCAAACCCAGCAAAAAAAAGAAACAGGCCAACAGGGCCTTCAACACGAGTCGAGCCAATCGAGGAGCTCGAAAAAAGGAAATACGTCTCACCGACAAAGGAAGTATCATTTTTCTCGAAGAATCCAAAGTCAATTTTAACTAAAAGGACTTGTCGATAGTTAGGTCAAAGTACGAAATCCCATCCTTAGTCAACATCCGACTGCCTTACACAAAGGAATAAGCCGACACGCAAAATGACAACTGGCTTTGCCTGTACACCAAATGGTTCGAACTCAGGCTTAAGTTGCCTATTCTGAAGTTCATGTTAGAGATTGTCGGCCACTTCGACATCCCCATGACTCAACTCATGCTGAATGGGGTTAGACTACTCATTGCCCTTGTGGTGTTGATAGAGGAAGCTAGCATTGACTTTGACATCATGAATTCCTATGATGCTATTTCCTAAAACCAAACAACAAGAACAAGGGCCGTTTCTACTTTGTTTTTCGGCAATCCAAATAACTCATTTCTAAGTTTGTCAAAGTGGATAGACATTGGGAGGAGAAATATTTCTTGATCTCGATAAACCGTGATTTAGTCGAGTTGACTACTTGATTCCCCCTCCCATTTACATTTGGTCATATTGGTAAGTGTCGACACTCATATTTATTTCAAGCAGTAATTCCAACTAATCCTTAAAAATATTGTCTTTTTGTAGATTATGAGCTGAATCATCTAGCTCCAATCGGGGAGAGCTTCTATGCAAGACTTGATGCATTGCTCGCTCTTCTAAGATGTACTTTGACAGAAATCTCCAACCCTGATCGACTCGAAAAGTTATCGATTTGGAAAAGGTTTAGAGAAATCCCAATAAGTATTCCTATTCGATTTTCAAAACAAGTCGATTGGGTCTTTGAATGCCATGGTGCACTTCAGTGGCTCTACGGTCCATCAAAATTTATTACTCCTCTCTCTAACGAAGATGCTCTTCTCATAGAAGCTGCACTTTCAACAATGAAGGTTATGCTACCTTCAATCGAGGACATGAGGAAGAGGAGAGCTGCAGAGAGAGTAGCAAAGAACAAAAAGAAGACCGATGCTGATGAGGCTTCGGTCCAAGAAGAAAGAGCTCCCCTAATCGATTCATTTGATCTTCCTCCACCACCTCTATTCGACATCCAACACCTAGTGTCGAAGAAAAAAAAAGCTGCTAAGTCTTCTACTCTGGTTGAGGACGTCGAAACAAGAACTATGGATAAGACACTCGACGTCCCAGAAAGTGCAAGCGTCCTTCAAGGCAGAGATACGGCACTGAGGGCGACAAGGAGTATTAACTTCAAGCTTGATAACCTGGCTAGGCAACGAATCAACTTTGGCCCTCGGATAGGTAAAACATCGAATCTTGACTTTATGTTTAACTAAGTTTGCTTCATTGATTTGTACTAAATTGTTCTATTGTACAGGCCCTTTAGGTTCACGATATTTTTGTGAATAAGGCCTCTTATAAGTATGCGCAAGCGATTCTAAAAAACATGGATCTTGAAGAAGAGCTTGAGAAGGCCAAGTCCGAGAGAGATGATAAGAAAAGAAAACTGGACGATACAATTGGTGCCTTGACGAGGTCGAATGAGCGGGTCCTTAACTTAAACAGTAGCCTCCGCTTGGAAGAAGAAAAAGTCACCAATCTGACCAAAGCTATGGAGGTGAAGGACAAGGACATTTAAGAAATCAAAGAACAACTACTCAACGTCCACGACACTTCCTCCCTTAAAGTGAGACTTAAGGCTTTGAAGGAATTTAAGTCGGGCAAACATAGCGCCTCGACTATTGATAAAGAAATTACAGAGCTGGAGGAATTATTGTCTCTTGATGAGTCCAACGTTAAGTCATCGACGCAAACGAGGCAGCTAGCAAAGGAGACAGGGTTGAGCCTGCTGCGAATGGATGTGCCGATGGTAGGTGATCGAGTCATTGAGCCCCCAACTATTAAGTCCACCGATAAAGGAAACAATCACACAGCAGAAGGAGGAGACTCTTAAGAGAGTTTATGTTTTGTTTTGCTTTGTACTATTTGAACAATTTACACTTTAATTTGAACAATTTGTATCGAAGACCTTTTATTGTTGTGAATGTCAAATAGAATTTATTTTCTATCAACTTGAGCTTCAGATCGCTTTAGTATAAATGGAAATTGAGTGATAGCCATTCACATCAATCATAAAAAGAATTAGGCGTTAAAACTTAAACCAAGAGAATTTGTTAAGTATGCCAAAGTTATAAGCATTCAACCATGCTAATGAACCATGAAAATGGTAAAGCCATTTAAGGTAGCAGTATACGATCAAGGTTAGTATAGTTGATCAAGCCACAGAATCGGCTGTATAGGCTTGGGCCATGACAATGGCAATGGACAATCGAACTCTAAGTCGTCCAAGCCCAGCGTTAAGACTGAGCCGTGGCGCTGACGATGTAAGATCAAGCTCGTGGTGAGTTGATCGAGCCAGTAGTTGAAAAGGAGCCATGATATCGAACTCGAGGCGAGTTGATCAAGTCCAATGTTAGGTCTAAGCCATGAAAATGGCTATTTGAGATCAAACTCTAGGAGAGTTGATCGAGTCCCATGTTAGGACTAAGCCATGAAAATGGCGATAAAAGTTGAATTCGAGAAAGGTTGACCGTGCCCAAGGTTGTGACTAAGCCATGACGATGGTGATTAAGGATTGAATTCGGATCGAATTGATTGAGTCCGAAATTAGGATTGAGCCATGATGATAGCATTGTTGGAGCAAATTTGGATCGAATTGATTGAGTCTATAGTTGGTACTGAGCCATGAAGATGGTTGTCAAAGTCAAGCAAAGTTGATCCAAGAACTCCTTGATGGTAATCCTAGGAAAATAGTATTTGAATTAATAAAGCAGCTGCATCCTGGCAATGGGAATGTAGGAGGATTGCTGTCTGCTTGGCTATGGCATCTGAAACTACCACTATGTAGTCGTAGTTGCTGAAAATGCTTAGTCCCCAAAGTACAGGTAATAGTATGACAGTGAGGCCATCTGTGAGTTCTGGTAACTGATTTGGCTTCTCAAGGTTAAGTTCTTGCTACTGACTTACTCTAAACTCCTACTACGTTCTTGAGAGTGCGCAGCTTGCTCCTGGAGCATTTTCTTCAGAGCCTCAACTTCTACCGTGAGGGCTTCCATTTGTTGATTTGCTTAAGTTGCTTCAGTCTCTTCAATCAAAATTTCTGGAGTGTGCTGGTCGTTGGAGTTGTCAGCCATTTATGATTAAGCTTAAAGATCCCAGAGTTGGCAATTTGAAGGCCCCACGGTGGGTGCCAAACTATAGATGTTGGATCTATAATCAAATATAAAAAACGTTAATTTAGATTATTACATTCTTATTAATGAATTTGGGCCCTTAAATTGTCGTTATTTAGATCTGTTAACTTCAAAGAATTTAGACTACACAGAATATGATTAGCTAATTGAAATCAAACGGAATAAAATAATGCTAGAAAAATAAAAGATACCACACGTAGGATTTATAGTGGTTCACTATATTAAATGAGCTACGTCCACTATTCTTCACTATCATAAGAATTCTGAGTATAGTTTACAAAGTGTGAAAAATGAGAAGTAAATTTGGCTGAGTTTCTGTATGTTCAGTATATCATCTCTATAACTAAAGACATCATCTCTTTATATAGAGAATAGGATAAGTCGTGGTCTTCAACCGTCTGGTAGAGTGGAGTGATGCGCTAAAGGTAACCGTAATAGTACGACACGTGTCGATCCATGATAGGCCGCAAAGATCATGCTTCCCTTACTTTTCAGTTCATAGTCGGGTGTGCTAATAACTGTCAATTTGTGCTGATAGATCCCATCGAACGAACACTTGGCAAATGAACCTAAGCACAAGACTTCAATACCACATTATTTGAATACACAGGTTGATCAAATCGATCTAATTGAACCCAAACTAATGTTTATGCAAGTTATTTTATGACAAATAGAGAAGTCGCTTCGTTCTATTTGACTCGATTTAATCGCAACAATGGCCGCCATTTTAGGCCTTTAGACAATTTAGGCCTGACCAAATTATACCCCAACGGCTATCCAATGTGGTCTTGGTCCAAAAGAAACATAGAAAATGAAGAATGTGCATAGACTTCACTTATCTTAATAAAGCATGCTCAAAAGACAACTATCCATAGCCAAAAATTGAACAGGTGGTATATGCAACAATAGGATTTGAAAGATTGACTTTTCTGGATGCCTACTTAAGACATGTAAGTGAAAAGGGCCATGAAAAGATGGCTTTCATAACAGAGCAAGGCTTGTTCTATTATACAACAATGTCTTTTGGCCTAAAGAACGTGGGGGCAATAAACTGGAGGTTGGTAAACAAAATGTTCAATGAACAAATAAGAAAAACAATGGAGGTCTACGTAGATTACATGGTAGTAAAAAAGCAAAAAGAAGATCCACTACACAACAGATTTGAATGAGACATTCAAGGTACTACGAAAGTACAAAATGAAGCTAAACCCAACAAAATGTGCTTTTGGAGTGTCATCAAGATAGTTTTTAGCCATGTTGTAAGTCGGAGTGGAATTGAGGCTAACCCAACCAAAGTAAAGAATGTTCTCAATGTAGAAATACCTCAAACCATGAAGGATGTCCAGTCTTTGGTGGGGAAGATAGTGTCACTTAGTAAATTCATTTCGAGAGTTTCAGACAAATGTAAATTCTTGCTACAATGCCTGAAAAGGGACAAGGAAATTGATTGGGGACTAAAGCAAGATGGCGCACTCTAAAAAATCAAAGACTTCTTCACTTTGCCATAGATTTTATCAAGGCAAGCCTTGGGGAGAAAATTTTCCTCTATCTGGAAACCTTAGTAGTGTCAATCATTAGGGTGATATTTAAAGAAAAAGAGAAGAAACAAAAGCCGATTTTCTACATTAGCAGGACGATGACTGAATCAGAGCAAAGATACAGAGCCATTGAAAAATCAGTGCGGGCTTTGATTGATGTGCAGAGGAAGCTAAAGCATTACTTCATGGAGCATTCGGTAACTGTACTGACTAATCAGCCTTTGAAATCAGTGTTGTCAAAGCCAGATCCAACCGGAAGATTAACAAAGTAGGCGATGAAACTAGGAATGCATGATATGAAAATAAAGTCTTGAAATGCTTAAAAAAGTTGAGTGTTGGCAGACGTTATCTTTGAATGTTGAGCTTTGGAAGTTCAGAGGAAGAAACAGAGGAATGAAAGGAAAAGAATGAATATGAGCTACTCATTAATGGGGCAAACAAACAATACAGATCAGGAGTCGAAATAATCCTCAAGAAATAAGACTTAAGACTAGAATGTGCTGTCAAGTTAACTATTGAAACGAAAAATAAAGTTGCGGAATATGAAGCTCTAAGTTTGGGATTAAAACTTATAAAGGCCATAGAGGGAGAGATAGTCCGAGTGAAAAGCGATTCATAGTTGGTGGTAAGCCAGATTAATGGGCTATATGAAGTGAAAAAGCCAAGAATCACATAGTGTCATACACTCGTAGGAGCTCTGAGTTAAAAGTTCAAAGGGTTTTCCATAGAGCAAATTCACAGGCCTATGACTTGGCCAAGATCGCAACAATCACCAAAGAAGGGGAAGCGTATGGGATAACTCGGATTCTAGTAGTAAGAAATGCAAGTATAGATGAGTATATAGAAGAAAGTGTCCAAATGACTGTCGTGGTAAACCATATTAAGAAAAAAGAAATTGGAAAAGTCCAATAGTAGATTATCTGATCAAAGAATAGCTCCTAAAAGATAAGGTTGAAGCCAGGAAAATTAGAGTCGGACCAGCTAGATTCATGATGATAGATGGAGAATTGTATAGAAAATCTTACAGAGGACCACTTCTAAGATTTCTTGCCCTAATCGAGGGGCAGTTGGTGCTTTCCATGATACATGATGGGATGTTCGAAAATCATTTGGGAGGAAGAAAATGCTAGTGCTTCGCTCATTTAAGTCATATGCCATCAAGGAAATTACACCACGTCGTCAGCCCATGGCCTTTCGCTCATTGAAGAATTAATAGTGGAAATGCTACCAAAAATACCGTTTGGAAAAAGATATGCCCTCATAGCCATAGATTATTTTTCCAAATGGATAGACAGACAAACAGACATATGCAAACATCAACCAGACAGACATGATAGAGTTCATTTGGAAAAATATAATCTGTATATTTGGGAGGCCGTATAAGATCACAATTGATAATGGGACAATTTTCCGAAGGAAAAGTAGCAAGGTTCCATGAAAATCGTTAGAGTCCGAAGTATCATCTTTTTGATTTGTAGATCTTTCCCCTTGAACCTCGGTCTACTCTTTTTGATTTTCTTTGGATCTAGCCAAGTAAGAACACTCTTGGTTTTCTTTTTCCAAAATCTTTCCCTCCTGTTGAATATTCTTCATAATGGTCTCAAGAACTTTCTCCTGCACCTTATCCTTTGAATTTTTTTGCACCCACTGAGTTTGGGTTCACCTTTGCTTTTTTTAGAAGGATTGGCTTTGGGTACCCTGTTTGGAAGACATGCTCCCCTGTCTTTAATTTTATGTTTTTGAATTGTTGAAAATAAAATTGATGAATTTCATTAAAATTGTATTTTCTAGAATGGAGATTTTTGCTCGGTCGGCATGCCGAATCTTTAGTTCGGCAGGCCGATGGTCACAGATCGGCAGGCCAGACGTATGGTTCCACAGGCCATCAGTGGGGCAGAAATAGGCTGGCTCTGTTGGCTGGCCGAACTTTCAGTTTGGCATGCCGAACTTTCATGGGTTGGCAGGTCGATCTTTTCGATCGGTAGGCCGATCACCCAGATCGGCTTGCCGACCGAGAGCTAGAAAATTTTTAAAAAATGTGCAATTTTTACGGTGCAGTTTTAATTTTATTTTTAAGACAATTCTGAGAAACATTAAATTTGGATATGACCGGAAATATAAAGTATTTGATTCATATGATATTGAAGACTTGAAGATGTGAATTATGAGAAGAAGGATACAACTTGAGGATTCAAGAATGAAGAATCGATATATGTCTCAATTATTCTCTTGTAATCTTAGTTTTCTATTCTCTAGGGTGGAGCCATAATATTACGGTTATTATTATTTTACTTATAGCTTTGCTTGTCTGCATTATAATATGATTTGCCAAATATATTGATAACATGTCATATAGAATAGAAAGTGCCGCTCATATTAAAATTGTTCATGCATAATTTTAAAATAAAAACCTTGATTTCAAAAGATTGAGTAGGAGAAGGTTTTCGAAGAGAGAACCTAAGGCCTCCATCGTTGGTCCATAGGAAGAACATGGTTGTCCCGACCCCTAGGAAGGGATTTTTATCATGTACCAGATTAGATCTCTGAGAAGATAAGGTATTTTAGCATGATTTATGGTTGCACACCCCTAGGTGGTGATTATAAACCATGGATAAAATATTGAAACGATGGTTATACACTCACATTAATTTTATTATTAACCTCCCCTAGGAGCTGTGTTAATAAAATTAATGGCCAAAGAAACGATTATTAATATATGCTGGATCATACGGGTCCTGGATGGCATATATTAATCAGGAGGGGATCCGTGTTTCTGATTGAATTTTGCATGACTCCCCTAGAAGCTTGTTGAATTCTGAGTTGGGAATTGTCGTTGTAAGGTTGTGATATTTTTAAGGTTTTGACACATAAACACATTTGTATGATTTTACATGATTGTATTATCTTACTAAATTATTATGATATGTTTGCTTATGTTTGGTATATGATTTTTTATTGTAGATTAAAAATGTCTAAAAATGCTTTGTCATCGATACTTGACAAAAACCTATTAACTGGTGAGAATTATAATGATTGGAAACAGAACCTGGATATCGTCCTGTCCTTTGAGAAACTGAAATATGTTCTGACAGCCCCTTATCCTCTCGAGCCTACGGGAGACTCATCTAATGAGCAATTCCAAGCGTATGACAGCTGGAAAGATGCTAATGATCAGGTCTGCTGCTATGTTATGGCCAGCATGAATAATGTGTTGCAGGCTCAACATCAAGACTATGAGACTACGAAGCAGATCTTGGATAATCTTAAGGACATGTTTAGAGGCCAGGCCATAACAAAGCGGCAAGGGGCGCTTCGAAGACTCTTAAACTGTAGACAGAGACCGGGGACACTTGTAAAGGAGCATATGATATTGGTCATGGGTTACCTCGCTGAGGCTCAAACCAATGGAGCCGACATTGATGCTGAAACTCAGATGACTACGGTCTTTAAGACTCTGTCTAAGGAATTTATTCCGTTTAGAGCTATATTTAATTTGAGCAATAGACGGGATATGACCTTGACAGAACTGATGAAACAGTAGTAGGAGTACGAACTACTGATCAGGGAGTCTCCTGCTGGTGCTGAGGCCAACATGGTAGCTACTTCTGGTTCTAATTCTAACTCTAGGAATGGAAAGAAGCAACATGCCAAGAATGGAAAGTCTTCTGTTCCTGTTAACACCAAGAGCAAGAAGAAGAAGAAGAAGAAGAACCCAAAGAAGCTTCAGTGCTTCTTCTGTGAAAAGGTCGGGCATATTAAGAAGCATTACAAGGACTTCCTTTCCAAAGGAGGTAGGTGTGATCTTCTATATTTAGAAACTTGTTTGGTTGAAGAATCCAGTGACATTTGGGTTATAGATTCAGGTGCAACTAATCATGTTTGTGTTTCTCTGCAGGGGTTCAAAGAAACGAGAAGTCTGCTGCATGAAGACTTCACGCTTCAGATGGGCAATGGATCCTTTGTCTCAGTGAAAGCAGTGGAAGACGTCCATCTTTACTTTGATAACTATAGGAATTTATTTTTGCAAGATTGTTTTTATGTTCTTAAATTTAAAAGGAATTTAATTTCTGTATCTTGTTTATTTAAAGACTCCTATATGGTATCTTTTAATGAAAAAGTGGTGATTCGTAAAAATAAATCTTTTATCTGTTTTGGATGGATGCAAAATAATCTATATTTTATCAAACCTAAGATGGACTTATTGCTTAATGCTGAGATGAATGATAATAACTCTAAAAGACTTAAAACTTCTCACTCTAATAAGACTTATCTTTGGCATTTGCGCCTTGGTCACATTAACCTGAATAGGATTCAAAGGTTGGTAAGGGATGAACCTTTAAGTCACTTAAAGGTGGAATCTATACCTCAATGTGAATCTTGTTTGGAGGGTAAAATGACCAAAATACCATACGAGTCTAAAGGCAATAGGGCCGAAAGGGTTCTAGAACTTGTGCATAGTGATGTTTGCGGACCGATGAACATCCGGGCACGAGAAGGGTATGAGTACTTCATCACTTTTATTGACGATTACTCAAGATATGGGTATGTGTGCCTGATGCACCATAAAAGTGAAACTTTTGACAAGTTCAAGGAATTTCGGGCTAAAGTGGAAAAGAAATTGGGTAGACCCATAAAGGCACTTCGATCTGATCAGAGTAGAGAATACCTTTCTGATGAGTTCTTGGGACACTTGTTAGAGAATGGGATTTTATCCTATTTGACTACGCCGGGCACTCTACAGCAGAATGGCGTAGCGGAGAGAAGAAATAGGACTTTGTTAGACATGGTCAGGTCCATGATGAGTTATTCATCATTACCTTTATCCTTTGGGGGATATGCACTACAAACTACATGTTATCTTTTGAACAATGTGCCTTCAAAATCGGTCCCTAAAACTCCTCACGAGTTGTGGACAAGAAGGAAGACATCCTTAAATCATATTCGCATATGGGGATGTCCGGCTCATGTCCTGTTTAAGGATCCGAATAAGTTAGAAGCATGTTCGAAGTTTACGTGTTTGTAGGATACCCAAAAGGGACTAAAAGGGGTTATTTTTATAACCCGAAGGAAAATAAAGTCGTGGTTTCTGCTAATGCAACTTTCCTTGAGGAGAGTTACATGGACGACTTTAAACCTCGAAGCAAAGTGGTGCTTGAGGAGTTAAGGAGTGATCAAATCACTCCGCAGGTTCCAAATGAAACCGTTCCTATCAGTGTAGAAAAACCAAACAAACTTGAACAACAATCTCAGGGGCTTTGGCGTAGTGGGAGGATCGGGCGTCAACCTAAGAGGTATATGTTCAATGGGGTCTTCTTGGCTGAACCGGATGAACATGACAGGGATCCTTATACTTACACAGAAGTTATGGAGGATGTTGATTCAAAACTCTAGACAGAGGCCATAAACATAGAAATGAAGTCTATGGAGACTAATCAGGTCTGGGAGCTTGTGGATCTTCCCGAAGGGGTAAAACCCATAGGGTGTAAATGGATCTACAAGAGGAAAAGAGGAGTGAATGGAAAGGTCGAAACCTTTAAGGCTAGACTGGTAGCTAAGGGTTATACGCAAAAGGAAGGAATCGATTATGGGGAAACCTTTTCGCCTGTAGCCATGCTTAAGTCCATCCAGATTCTCTTATCTATAGCTGCCGCTCTCGACTACGAGATTTGGCAGATCGATGTCAAGACGGCTTTTCTAAATGGCTATTTTGATGAGTCCATTTATATGGAACAGCCAGACGGGTTCAAGGTCACGGGTCAAGAGGGTAAGGTTTGTAAGCTGCTAAAGTCAATTTATGGACTTAAGCAAGCTTCTCGTTCTTGGAACATAAGATTTGATCAAGTGATCAAGACTTATGGGTTCTCACAAAATGTGGATGAACCATGTGTTTACAAACACATTAAGGATAGGAAGGTAGTTTTTCTACTACTCTATGTAGATGACATTCTGTTAATTGGCAATGACGTCGGGGCATTGTCATCGGTCAAATTATGGTTGACCAAGAAGTTTGACACAAAGGACTTGGGTGAGGCTAATTTTATTCTTGGTATCTAGATCTTTTGGGATGGGAAGAACAAAATGATAGCTTTGTCACAGGCTGGCTACATAGATAAAATTCTCAGGAGGTTCGCAATGCAGGATTCTAAGAAAGGTGGACAACCATCTAGGTCTGCAATTACTCTTTCTAAGAAAGACTCTCCAAAGTCTTATGAAGAAAGAGAATACATGAAGAATGTGCCTTATGCTTCAGCAGTGGATAGTCTCATGTATGCCATGCTTTGCACACGACCGGATATTAGCTATACGGTCGGGATTGTAAGTCGATTTCAGGCGGATCCAGGACCGAACCATTAGGTTGCTATAAAGCATATTTTCAAGTACCTGCGAAGGACTCGAGGGTATATGCTTGTATATTCGGGTGAGGACCTGACTCCTCTCGGATATACTGATTCGGATTTTTAATCCTGTCTGGATTCTAGGAAATCGACTTCGGGGTTTGTGTTTACTCTGGGCGGCGGTGCCATTAGTTGGAGAAGTGCGAAGCAAGATTGCACTTCGGATTCAATGATGGAGGCCAAGTATGTGGTAGCTAGTGATGCTTCGAAAGAAGCAGTATGGCTCTGCAAGTTACTTGGGGATCTTGAGGTTGTTTCTGGTATGGATAAGGCGGTATCACTGTACTGTGATAACAGTGCGGCAGTAGCTAATGCTAACGAACCAAGATTTCACAAGAAGAGTAAACATATTGATCGGAAGTATCATGTGATAAAGGACTTCGTTGAGGGCGGGCATGTCACGGTGTGCAAGATCGCGTCAGAGGACAATTTAGCTAATCCATTTACGAAGACACTTACATGGAGAGTCTTCAAGAACATGTGGAAGCTATGAGGATGCAAAATTTGTTGTATTTACTCACTTAGTGCAAGTAGGAGATTGTTAAATATATATGCCCTAAGGAGTAAAAATGTAATATGCTTTTGGAGACATTTTTATCAATAAAGAATTTATTCATTTATATATACCAAATCTTGTCCTCTTTATGTTCACATTTGCTGAATGTATGTTAAGCAAACAGTAGTCTGAGACTGTCGGTCTAAACCTTTAAGAATTGGGCATATGATGGACTGATTATGCGGAAGACACGATTCTTAAGGTAACGGTCTAAAACATATGACCCGCAATCGAGGGAATAAAGTTGGGCACTTTATTCATGCAAAGATTGTTATGTTGTCTATATCCCTATTGGGATATGGTTTGTCTTGACCATCGGAGTTGAACTCCGTAAATAGAAACATTGGCACGTTATCATAGGTGACGATGTGTTGGATCGAGACATAGAGTGAATTGATTTGGATTAATAATTCTGTCTTGGCAAATCGATTCACTTTAGACAATCATTTGTATTGTATCTTAATCTTGAGATGGATAGTGGGCCCGTTGTCTCGACTTGTGTCTTTTGATGTACCAAAGGATGACTCCCACATCTCAATAGTGGTATGCATGCCGGTACATTGGAGGCATGACTCTTGATGGCGTAGACTTGTTATTCATAGATATGGAATCCATAGCTCCTCTTTAGGAGTAATGACATCCTCTTATATGCGTTATCCTGTAATTGAAAAACTGGAGGGCTCAACCATTTAGATACATAGGTGTAACCGAATGGTATACTATCTTTGGATGGTAATTTTTCTATTGGTGAGATAATGGAACGTAAGATAAAAATAATCGGGAAGGTAAGACAGAACTTGTCCTTAAGCTGATTATGGATTATCATACGGGGATAGTATACACTTTGATATGTCATAGAGATTTAGCTATACGGGCTTCGTAATTCGATAAAGTTTGACAGTGCAGCTCCAAGCTTTTAGTGGAGTAGCGTTGGAGTTAATAATTGTGAAATGTATATCTGGGATATTGGGTTTTATAATTATCGTGAGCTTGAACTTTATAGGTCCATTTTGGTCCCCTTTGCTAGCTCACAAAATCCTGTAACGATACGGCGTGCTTTTTCAAAATTGGTGACTTATGTCGGATCTATCGGATTGGTTAAAAATTTGAAAGAATCAAATAATTCATGTCTGTTTATTGGTTGAATTAATTTTGTAATAAAATTAATTTAAGATAAGCTTGTTGAATTATTGGGATTGAAAAATTCTTGTCTGTTTATCGGTTGATTTAATTGGATAAATTAAATCAAGATAAACTTGTAGAGTTATTGTGAATTGATTTTATTTTCTTAGAGATTATCTTGATAAAGTTTGTTTTGATAAGATAACTTCTCTATTGGGTTATTTGAATCAAAACTAAGATTTTATCCTATAGAATCTCGGGTGGAAAATAAAAGATTCACGGAGATATTTACGCGGCAGTTCAGCCTGCCGATCTACGTGTTCGGCCTGCCGATAGGGCTTGTTCGGCCTACCGATCAGCGAGGGATAAGATTACGCATTTTCACGTGGATCTTATCAGATATTGATCCGAACTTGATTTTGTTTCGAGTTTTTGAGACCTAATCTGATAAGGACAGACCCTAGGACCAATCGCTATATAAAGGGAGTAAGTCTTATGAGTTACTCAGATCAATTGAGAGATTAAGAGCGATACTCTTCTAGTGAGCATTTGAAAACTCCCTGAGAGCTTTTGTTCGCAAATCATGAACATTAGTTTTGGGTTCTCTCGATTGGTTGGAAGGAGAGTCACCGGTGGAAGAGCTGTACATGTGAGCCCACACTCACTCCGGTTGTAGATAGAGAATAACAAAGAAGACCAGTTGGTTGAGGCTCTTCTGGAACGTTACTTCTCTTCACAGGTTGCGGAGGTTCTTCAGTATACAAAGGTTAGTAAGATCTGTTTAATTTATATATATAGCACGTCAAACTTGTGTTTTGAAAAAATACTCTGATTTTAAAATTTTAAAAATTCCCGTTACGCAGTTCACACCGTTTTTTCCAACAACAAGGGTGGTCAATCGCCTGGTTAGTGCTGACTTAGCAGATGTACTTTTCAGCCTCTTTGACTTATCCAATTCACCCGATTTGAACTAATTAGATAATTTCTACTTTATTTGACCTAGACACCCTTCATAGAGCCTCAGTTTTAATTCACATAACTCCATAATGAAGTTCTTATTAAAACAGTTCTATACAAATAATCTCATGTTCAAATAAAATATATTTAAACAATTCAACATTTTTATCTTGAATTAATTCATAAAATTAATTCAACCAATAAACTAACATGAATTATTAAATCCAATTACTCAAAATTTTCCTAATCTTAAAAATTAATATAAGTTACCAATTTGTCAAAAAAATACGCCATATCATTACAAGAAATTATGTGAGCTAGCAAAGGGGACTTGATGAACACATATAGATCAAGCTCCTACAATTATAAAATAATATATCACTGATATGTATATTTTATAAATATTAACTCTAAAGCTTTTCCACTAAAAGCTTAGAGCTGCACTCTTCAACTATATATATAAATTACAAAACTCCAATAAGTTAAATGTCTATGACATATCATAATATGTAACATTCCCATATAATATTCATAAATCGGCTGAAGGATATATGTTATTTTACTTTTTCGATTATATTTATCTTATGTTCGATTATCTCACCATAGGAAAATTTACTATTGATTCAAATAGTATATCATTTGTTACACCTATGTATCCAAATGGTTGAGCGCTCTAGTTTTTCAATTATAGGATAATACCTATAAGAGAATCTCATTAACTCTGCAAAAGAGTTATGGATTCCATATCTAGGAATAACAAGTCTACGTCAATCAAGAGTCATGTCTCCAACATATTGGTATGTATACCTAAATATAATTCAGGATGTCACCCTTTGGTACATTAAAAGATACAAGTCAAGAGCACGAACCCATTGATTCATTTTAGAATTAAGATGCAACACATTTGATTGTCTAAAGTAAATTGATATACTCAAATAGAATTATTGATCAAATCAACTCATCTTTAGGCTCGATCTAATTTATCAATGTTTTCCAGCTGCGAAGTCTAACTTCGATGACCAAGACATGCCATCTCCCATTACAGATGCAGACAATACAACAATCTTAACATGAAAAAGTGTCTAACTTTATTCTCTCGATTGCAAACCTTATATATTTAGACTATTACTTTAAGATTCATGTCTTCTACATAATCTGTCCATAATATACATGATATTAAATGTTTAGATTGATAGTCTCAGACTTTTGTTTGCTTATAATACATTCAACATAAATTAATATAAGGAGAACATATTTGACGTATGAAATAAAGATTAAACTTTTTATTCATTAAATATCTTCAAAAACTATTACATCATTTAATTTTTAGGACACCAAGGCTAACAATAACTTATTAGACTTGAGTAGATGAGGAGCCAAGTCATTAAAACTATACAATCTCAGCAACTCAGACTTCAAATCGTCAACTTCCTGTTAGAGCCTAATGGCCTAGGAATTAGATTCAACCTGAGGAATATTGGTTTGACTTAGAGCCATAGTAGAAGGAACACGTCTTATACTTGTTAGTTTAGAATCATTGAAAGCCCAACAGAGCCCAGTGATCTCATTATCATTCCAATTGGAGGTTCTTCTTTTTCAAATCCTCTTTAAGCTTCTAGATGATCTCGAGATCTTGGGAATTGAAGGAAGTAGAAGATTAAAGGATGGAAATTTTGTTTTGCATCTTTCCAATTGTTTTTTCTCTCTCATCTCGCTCGTGAGAAACCTTCGCGTATAAACCTTTGAATTTCAAAGCCTCCTTTCGATTGGCTTCCGCCTGAAAAGAAAGTGAATGAACAATAAGCTTTAACCACATTAGGACAAAATAATCCATATCCTTGGCTTGCGAATCAGAACAACAATCTTGGGCTTTTAAGTTGGCAGGGGTGTCATGAGAATTCAAAACAGCGTCTCAGATCTTTGTGTTCAAACTAGAGTCCTGAGCAAGAACAGGTTGGGCGTCAGACTTCATAAATTATGGACCAAATGTCAAGGTCGTTGAGAGTCGGCCCATGGCATTTTCTTTCTTGTAAAGGTCGTTTGTTAGGGCAGGGATTCTCGCCAAAAGAAAGAGGAAGGTTGTTAGACAAATTTGAACATTTCTTGGAAGATTTTGAGTAAGGGGATATGTCAGAAGGATTATGCATGATAACTTTTGCTACAGAAGAAGATTTCCAAATAGGTGAAATTGACGAAGGAGGGACCGAATTATAGGTGGCAGGGCTAGTAATGGTAGGAAGTTGCTGAAAGGATTCAAGGGATGCAGAAACCTTGGGAAGGGCTAGCAAGATGTGAGAACAATTGGGCAACAAAGGAATTACTTCTTTTTAGGACGAGTAGATGATGAAGGTTTAGATAAAAAATCTAAAGAAGGAGATTTTGAAGGAGATTTAAGTTGTGTATTGTCTTTTTCTTTTTCAGTTTGGGCCAAACATATAAAATGAAGAGCTCGATGATAGGAATTAGGAGAGACTCCAATGGCTTTGAAAAATAGGTCTAATAGATACGGAGGAGCTTGAAGTTGCAAAACATGACAAGAGTGAAGAGTAAATTTTTGATAAATCCTTTTAGCAAGGTTCCTTAAATCATTTTCGCAATAATAAAAAATTAGAAATCTCATCTAAAGATCTTTTGGGGGACAACAGAAATCGTTGGAAGGATATAGGGTAGAGTTAGAACACTAGTTCCCTTGGACTAAAATTGGGAAATTTTCCCAGTCTTCGTCACTGTTTAGAGAGACACAATTGAATAAATAAAGATTAGGAAGAGAAGGGTGAACTTAAAAAATTTCTTTGGATTTTGATCAAAGTCATAAAAAGATTGAATATCCCAAATAGATAGTTGGATATAGCAATGTTCAACGAGGAAGATGACAAAATTAAAGATGCGATAACTGTTAAAACTTTAATATCTATAATTCTTAAAGATCTTAGAACTCAATAATTTTCACAAAAGAAGAATTTAAAGCGTACCTTGATTCATAACTTTAATTCTTCAGAAACTCTGGAACAAAAAGAACCTAGTTTCTCTCTTTAAACCCACAGTTTCTTTAACGTATTTTCTGACGGAGAGAATAATACAATTTAAATAGGGTGGAGAGAGGACTAGACTCCTATTTATAGACCCCTCAATAGGTACATTTCCATCAAAGCACATATCTCTTCAGATATAGACATATCTTTACAGATATAGACACATCTTTTAATAAGAGTTGCAACCCCTCATAACCAATAGAATTTTAGTATTTAAATAATTATTAAATTAAATAAATAAATCTGATAAATTTTATAAGCCTTTAATTAATTATGTGGGTCATAATTCTAACAATAACTACAAGGAGAAGGTTAGAAAGGAGACAAATGGGAGAAGGTGAAGAACTCAAGAATCAAAGAACAGAGAGGAAGCTTAACAAAGTGGAGTTGGTCAAGAGTGAAGACTCCCTCCTTAGGACAAATGTTTTCACCAAAGAAAAGATTCATGTTGCGAGGAAAATCGCAAAGAGAAACATCATCAAAAATTTCTAATTTGCTGCAAAGTTTCTCGAAAGCAGCAAAGATTTGCAAGGATCAAAAGACATAATCTAGAAGAAAGTTAAGAAGATAAGAAAAAATTGGAAAAGTGTAATAAACAAGAAGGTGCGAAAGAACCCTAAAGAGACGCTTTCCTTTTCTCTTAAATTTGGGAAATAAATGAAAAAAAAAAATCAAGAACACACAAATTTAAAGAGAGAAAACAGGGGGCAGATGTGGGTAAATAAATTTCGAATAAAAATGACGTCGCTCTAAAAAAATTAAAGACGAAACGACATGAAACGCTTTAAATCAAACGAAACCGTTTCATTATTAAGAAATGAAAGATAGTCTGTGTCAGATGAAGACATAGAAAGCTCCAAGAAAGGAAGCTTTAGATTAAAGAAATGAGTCACCTTCTCAGACTCTACATCCAGGGGCTAGAAATTGGAAAAGAGATTCTGACAACAGGCAATTAAAAGAAAAACAAATCTTGCACCTATAAATAAGAGAATAGGAGGGATGGAAGGGAACTTTTGGCCATTTTAGAAAATTCTAGGGAGAGAATTTAGAGAAAAAAACTCTAAGATCAAAGTGAATCTGGATTTCCTCTTTTGAGAGAAATCTTTTTCTGGAATCAAGTATACCTTTGTTTGGACAGACTAAAAATCTCATAAATAGGCGGGTAATTTAAACTTTTAATAAATAATTTTTTTTAATAAAAGGGGCTTTTTTGAAAAAGATCGATTCTATTTAACTTAATGGAGTTATAACTTCTTTAATAACAAAATAGTAGAATCCAGTCTAAAAAGTATATTACATATTAGACTAAGGCCTATAGTTTTATGAATAACGAAGTTATAACTTCATAGGATAAGACAAAATTTCTCTTTAAAATAGTAAAAATTACATAATCTGTCTATTTTTTAAGGAATGCATTAATATCTGTCTTCGTTATGTAAATATCACTTATATGTCTCTTTTTTAAAATTTCATATATTTAGCACCCTAAAATACTCTCTAACTAAATATTATCATGTATTTAAATTTTTATGACAAATTTTCTTATTTTTTGAATAGTTAAATTAGGGCAAAAATATGTACGTATATTTCTTATTTTAACATATTATATTGATGCATTATCATTATCACTTAAAGTCTTTAAAAAATGAAATGAATGTCATTGAGTATCATTATCATTACGTATTATTAAATTAATGATAATAAGAAACACAAAAAACCTTAATAAATACTATACCATTAATTTAATTACATATTACAAAAAAAAAAAGAAATATCATTCACTTGAAGTCTTAATAAATGAATGTCATTGCGTATCATTATTATTACGTATCATTAACTTAATGATATATCAATTTATAACCAGTAAGACACATAAAAAGACTTAATAATACTATATCATTAATTTAATTATAATAACTTAATTTTAATTTGTCAGTAAAACTATATCATCAATTTAATTACAACATCTTAATTCCAATTTGTTGGTTAATCCAACTTGTTGATAACAAAATTTTATCTTTTTAGGGAACTTTGAAATTGTTATTTTGAATACCAATTTGAATTTAAACAACGAATATTCTAATTTTTGAGATTTTTTTAAATATAATAATATTATAATTTGTTTGGAATCTTAAATATGTATATTACAGTTATTTTTAAAAAATAAATTAAAACTAACAATATTATTATTATGATCATTAATATCTTTATACATATATATTAAAACATATAAAAAATTATTTATAAGCTATAGATATATTTTAATTTTATAAATATAAAAAACCACGTGTCTTTGTTGACCCTTTAAAAAAAGCTTCGCCAATCGAAAAAGCGGAGACAGTATTGTAAGTTGCCTATGAAAAGAGCCCAGTAATGTGAATGTTGGGCCTCGGTCATTGTTGAGCCCAAGAAGTCCCACATAGGAGGTTGGTTTCTTAGCCTATTCGAAGGCTTTATTGGTACGTAATCAGCAGAGGACCACACCTCCATGGTTAGTGGAGAGAGAGACAAAGGAAAGAAAGATCGAAGCTCCGAAAGTTCTCTGTAAAGAACCCAAAGTCCTTCGAGATCCACGCAACGTCAACTCAGGTCTACCTTCCACAATGTCGTCCACCTTTTCCGGCGATGAAACTGCACCGTTCTTTGGCTTCCTCGGCGCCGCTGTCGCTCTCGTTTTCTCCTGTAACTATGCCCTAACCCTAATCCCTCAAATGTTCTCCCCCTGCTTACAGTTTTAGAATTTGGATCTGTTTGTTTTCCGAGCAAATAAAGGAACTAGAATAAATATATAGATATATTTAATGTTTCATTCTTTCTTATAATTGTAAGGATGATCTACTCTATTATTATTTTGCAATTGATCGAAACCAGTCGAAGGCTTACTGTTGTGATTCTTGATGTGATTTGTGTTTAGAACCTAATATTATTCCATGGTTTTGGATCCTATGGAGCAGAAAATTCTTTTATGTTACTAGTTTCTAATGGAATTAAGACAAGGATTTAGTGTTTTCTAGCGTGGATCTTGTTCACACTTTAAGCTCGATAATTCGTCGTTTGAATCTGGGAAAAAAATCACTCAGTTTAGAGTATTAGATAGATCTATTGGAATTGGGAGGAAGTAATTTTATCTTCAAGCTATTTGGTTTGATCAAAGAGTTGAGATTTTTAAATGTTTGAATACATTCAGATCTCTGAAATTCAAGTGAAGCTTAATGCTTTTGGTGTTAATCCTGGCTACTCAGGTATGGGAGCTGCCTATGGTACGGCGAAGAGTGGTGTAGGTGTGGCTTCTATGGGTGTGATGAGGCCTGAGCTGGTGATGAAGTCCATTGTTCCAGTTGTTATGGCTGGAGTTTTGGGTATTTATGGTCTTATTATAGCTGTTATCATCAGTACTGGGATTAACCCAAAGGCCAAGTCATACTACCTTTTCGATGGTTATGCGCATCTTTCATCTGGTCTTGCTTGTGGTCTTGCTGGGCTTTCTGCCGGAATGGCAATTGGTATTGTTGGTGACGCTGGTGTTAGGTATGATTCTATTCTCTCGTTTAAATGGAGCAATTATAATTATCAAAGCATGCTCTGATTTGTCGATAAATTAGAGGGTAATATTTATCTTATACAGTTATGTAGTTGCATTTGTTGCTGAATTTATGGGTTTGAGATAACCATCTTGTATATTTTTTTAGTTTAGATTGTATCATTTTTTAAGCTGACAATTTCCCTGATCGCTTATTTAAACAAAAGAACAAAATTCAACGAGGGGGAGTTTCCAAAATAGAAGCAACATGGTTTACAAGATAGATAAGAAGTGAAAGAATTAGGTAGTAAATCCATGTAAAAATGATTAACTTTCAGAGTAATTGCGAATTAAATCCTTTATTAAAGGTCACACAATCCTTCAATCTTTAATATCATTTAGTCTAGTATGTTGTTAATCTCTTATGTGTAAAGAGGACACAAAAATGTTAAGCATGAATTTCGTCATTCAGAGTGAGAATAATCTATAGATTTTAGGTCCATAGACAGAGTTACAAGAGACCTTTTTTCCATGAATGGATAATAATTTCAGAATGCAGTGTCTGTAGGAAAATCAAGATCAGTTTAAACATTGGGATTTTATGTTGCAAACAAGCTTGTATTATAGCTAAAACTAATAGTTAGAAAAGTTCACTTTTTTTTTTTTTGGAAAGGAAAGTTACTTTTGGTTTGCTAGCAAAGAAGTTCAACTTTTTTCTTCTTTTGGCTTGTGGAAGAAAAATCTTGAAAATATGGGTATCTATTGTAATCAAGTGTTTGTTTGCTAGTTCAGTAATGGTTCTTGGTTTATTTCTGCTCGTAAAAGAACACAAGATTGAGATTCTTAGTCAATTTGGTCTTTAGTTCTGATGTTTGTATCACATCTAATCAAATAGGTTTGTCTTGCAGAGCTAACGCACAACAACCAAAACTTTTTGTCGGTATGATCCTCATTCTTATCTTTGCTGAAGCTTTGGCCTTGTACGGCCTTATTGTCGGCATTATATTGTCTTCTCGAGCTGGCCAGTCCAGAGCAGACTGAGAAGTGGCTGTTGCTGCCAAATATTCTTTTATTGCTTCAAGGGTGGGAGTATTTTTTTCGAGGTTGTCAGGTGGTCGGGATTGTCATGATTTAACTTGCAGGATCCTCTAAGACTATATTTGTGGAAGTTGAACAGTCCTTCCAATTACATGGCGTTGTTTTTCTTCTTAGAGATCGAGTTTCTGGACCAAATAAAAAAGCTTTTGAAGCTTGAACCTGTTTGGTTTTTATCTATATGTGTAATTTTTCTATCAGAGCTTCGAACTGGTATAGTATTTATTTATAATTATTTGAATTTAGTGCATGTATGATCTTATGTCCATCTAAAATTTCCAATGCCTTGCCTTTAAACTTGTTACATGTTTTTGATTCTTTTTGATTGGCGTTGCTGATTACTTTTTGGAGGCATATGTAAGCTTATCCTTTTTTTTTTTTTTGAAGTTTGGAAGAAATGTTTTGCTACAATGATATGACTAATATATTATGAGCTCGTTTGGTTTGAGTATTTGAATGAAGATTTAAATTTTTGTGAGAGAAAATACTGTAGCAAAATGATTCAAAACGTGATTCGAGTATCGAAACAAAAGAGCCTCATATCTCGATTGGTTCTTTATATCCTGATAATGTGAAACGATGAGTTGGTTATTAGTTCATACTATGGGTTGGTCTCTTTATTTTTGGTAATTTTACCTACTTAGGTTTCTGATGTGATAACAAACACCGGTAAAAGCTTGATAAGGGACTAAAACCTTTTCTCTGAACTATACTACAATTTCACTACATTCTTCTCTCTCTTGTTGGAAATACCTAAATTGGTCTTGTTTGCAGTCCGACTGTTAAACAAGCCTTTTTTTTTTGGCTAAAATCCGGTTGAAGCAAAGCGTAAATCTTTGTTTCTTTTGGCTGGATCAAGGATGTGGTTTACTTTACACTTGGTAGGGAACAAATTGATCTTTAAAGCTTTAGGTAGCCAATTGCATCTTCTAGTCTACGCCTAAATTCCTCTCATGATTTGGCAATACTTATTTGGCAAAATCAATTTGGAGAACTTTTGTGATTAATATGAAAAAAAAAACTCTTATAAATGCTCTTTTTAAAATTTATTTATTTTTTATAAATATGATGCATATGTATAAATAATAGTGTGATATGAATAATCACAATTTTTAAAACGTTTAATTTTTTCAAAAAAGCAATCATATTAAAGTCATAATAAATTGTAATTTAACAAAACTTGATGATCTTATGGCACTTGATTTGATTTTCCGACTCCGCATGGGAAAAACGAAAACAACGTACTTCCATAGGATCCAATCCATCTTTAGCATAAGTTTGTAATTTGAACCCATAATATGTACAAAACAACAAGGGAAATTATATTTGTATCCTAATAATTTATTGATGAACCCCACAGATCAATGAAAAAGACAAAAGGACCATTTTATCCAACAAAAATATTAAAATCGTTTTATTCACGCCACTTGTCTTCATTAAAACTTGAACATAAAGTATAAAAAATAATAAAATGGAAAAAAAATCTACGGTTTTTTGTTCTAGTTTTCATTTTCATATTTGTTTTTTTTTTTTGAGTTATTTATCTTTTTATATTTTATATTTTAGGTTTATTCAAACATTATACTTTAGATTTTTGATCTCATTAAATTTCAACATTTAGATTAAATTTAGTACACAAATTTATACTTTTTCCTAATCAATTTTTAGTTTTTGACCCTAAAAATGCCCAAAATACTATCAAATTGAAAAATAATATAGCTTTAAAAACTAAAAAAACTTTATACAAAGTTGTTGACTTTAAAAATATATAAAATACCCTTAAAATGGGTGTCTTGTGTGTTTTTGTTTTTGTCTTCTTTTTATTTTTTTGAAAATTTTAACTTTTTTTTTTCTTTTACTTAAAGATAATTTGGTTATTATAAATGTTAAAATTAGCTATTGATTGAAGTAATGTATAGATTTGTATACTAAATCTAATGTGAAGAGATACATATGATAAAATAAAAATACAAAAAATATAATTTAAAATAGAAGAAATAAAAAAAGATAATAGTCCTTTTTTTTTTTTTTTTGCCCTTATTCTTTCAATTGTCCTTCAAATGAGGATGTTATTATTCTTCATTTTTCAGCAAAACCGGGAAAAGAAAAGGCAAAAGCCGAAATGATGATGTTTCGCATTGCACAGTAGCATAGATTCACAAATTCCGAAACAAGTTATCCAACGAAATTATCCAGAAGATTCAGAAATTGAACTCAAATTCTCACTTCTGCAACCAAACAGATGTGATATGATAGCAGAAAATAGGATTAGAGCATCAATCAGTAAAAGATATGATTTTAGTTGGAAAAAAGAATTGAAAATGGGCAAATTAGAATGAGTTAGGGGAGAAATGCGGTCAATGAGACCGATTTTCTGTGAACCAAAGACCTGTTTTGGGAGTTGATACCGAATAGAAGAAAGTGAAGAAAAAGAAAAGAAAATAAATTGTTCGTTTAAGATTGTTTTTTTCTTTCTGATTTTAGTTTAGCTTTAGGTTTAGTTTTATTATCCACAAAATTAATAGAGAAGACATTTTTCAACAAATGCAAGGGAGAAAAGATGCAGAAGATGATGATGGATCTTCAAATGGATTTTGTTTTCTATTTTCCTCCCCATTTTATATGCAGTGTTTGCAAATGTTTTATTTATTGTTTTGTGAATATTTGTTTTCGTCTATGAATTAGAGTCTTTGTGCTAGAGCAACAACGTAGCCTAGTTAGGAATACTTAATTCCATTTATTTTTGTTATTCAAGGGATATCATAGTATGCTAAGTGTCCATTAGTATGCTTATTGGTCAATCTTTAATTAATTTGAAAATCATTTTGAGACCGATAGATGATTTATGATTTGTTGCTTGTTGTAATGAATGCCATGAATTGAGGGATAGACAAATTTATACCATTTGATTTGTGCCGTTTAATTATGGTTTACCATTGATCTTAATGAACTTTTGCATATTTCAGTTCACATCAATATATAGTGGATTTTAATATGTAGAAATATTTTTGATATTGCTTGAGAAATATTATAAGAAGAAAATATGGCTTTTCAATTGTTAATATAGGTAGTAAACTTTTAAGATAATTGAAGGGGAGTTAAATTGAAATACTGTGGTGAAATCGAATGCTTTGGCATTTTAATCATTTGAATAATTCTTTTCTAAGTTAGTTAGTTGACTTGTTGTAAATTTAATTTTTCCTTATAAATTTTATTTTTGATTATTCAACTAATTTTAGAGTTAACTAATTTTGATAGTTAACTAAATACAATGTAATTCTCATGGGACGATACTCTTATTTACTATTTTAATACTTGTTAGCAATTCATGCATTTGCATTGTAAAATCCCACTAACAGGCATCATTTCCATCCATCTATTTGCAACTGTCCAAATTTAAATAAATGGTTATGATTTGGTGAAGGAAAGCTCTTATCACATTTGGCCTTTAATTGCTCGTAACCAGTTAACCCTCGTGAAACAAGTCAATATACAATAGAGCATGGGAAAGAATTTACAAACAAAAACAATTCACGAAGAGAAAATTACACAGATTGCTCCCTATAAACACCTTTTATCAATACCACCCTCCTCTTTTCTACTTTTCAATACTGCCTTTTTTCTAATTAATTTTTTAAATAGATTTATAACTTGACCTTTTTACCTCTCCTTAAACACATTCTCAGATTCCCTCTCTTTCTTTTAGAAATGTCTCGCTTCCTTCTTTCTAGGCCTCTCTGTTTTAGATATGTCTCGCTTCCTTCTTTCTAGGCCTCTCTCTAGCTTGTAACTGTCTCTCTCATTCTGTCGTCGCCCTCTCTATTGCCTCATCTTTGTCGATTTTCTCTTCTGTCTTTTTCTATAACCACCCTTTCACCCTCTCACTTAAGCATGCGGTCTCATCACAAGATTAATGACTAACATTAGCATAACACATAGGAATTAGGTGGCTTACATGCATGATAGCTAAGTGGTGTAAAAGCATAGTAATACATGGCGTAACGTGGCAAGAGTTGAAGAATGCTTAGTGTCCTAGGTGACACTTGGCACACATGCACGATAGCTTGGTGTGAAGGAAGCCACATGGATCACATGCGTAACGACATATAGCGACATGTATCGAGGTAGGATCTAAGGTATGCATGGTTGTGCTTATTCCATGGCTATATAAAGGGAGCTTGGCACCTATTTGAAGGAAGCATAAATGTGAGAAAGAGAAAAATAGAAAGGAAAAGAAGAAAGGAAATGAGAGAATAACTTTCCTTTTTGAGTAGCTTATACTCACTACTAGAAATTTGAGATTATACTACCCCCATTTAACGACCTTTTTTTTTTTAAAAAAAAACCTCCACGGTAAGAGAGAAAAAAAGTGGAGAGTTCGCTCGAGAAGACTAAAACCGTCGTAGTAGGAGCAAATGTCTGTCACCACGGGTTTTCCTAAAAATTATCATGGTGGATTATACTCTCTACAACGATTTTTTTGATAAAACCATTATGTAAGATTATTCTTTCCACGACCGTTTTTCATAAAAACCATCGTGGAAGGTACGTCAAAATCTTTATTCCAGCTCAACAATTAGACATGAATCACAAACCAAGCTCTCAATAACACATCCAGAGCCTCTCGAAACTGTAGCCGTCGTCCTTTTTCGCCTCCACCCTCCTTAGTCTTCTTCCTAATTATAAGTGTTTTATTAGGTATATTTATAAATAGGTTTTGATTTTGTTGATTAGCTTTTTGGTTTATGAATTTATAATCATGACCGGTCTTTTAGATATATTGGGTATTATTAATTTATGGATCAGTTAGTATTATTGATCAATGTTTATTGTTTTGTAGATATGATTAGTTATTTAGATATGGGTATGATTAATTTGTTTTATAAATATGATTTATTATTTGAATATAATGGGCATGTATAATTTGTGGATATTTGAGTTTGATTAGCTATATTGAAATTGATGGGTATGAATAATTTGTGAAATTTATTGATTTATGATGTGATTTATATATGGTAGGTTAATTAATTTGTGAAATTGTTTTTAATTGAATTGCATTATATATATTTCGATTTAGGACTTACAAAATGGATAAAAAATAGATGTAAGATTTTTGATTGACTAGAGAATATACAAATGGTGTGGAAGAGTTCTTGGATTTTGCCAAAACTCATGTCCAAGGTGATAAAATTTGGTGTCCTTGTGTTCAATGTGGAAACCATAGATCTCATTCAATTCCAATTGTTAGAGGACATTTATTTCAAAATAGGATAACATAACATTTTCATGGCTAGTCTAAGTTCGATCCAACTTTAGTAAGTAAAGAGAGGGAACCTATTTTGGAAAATAATGTGGATGAACATGATAATATGGTTGACATGGTTAATGATTTGGAAGAACACTTTTTACACTGTCCTGACTTATTTGAGACAATGATTAATGAAGTCGAGACACATGTGTATAAGGTGTGTACCAATTTCATCAGATTGTCTACTTTAGTTGGATTATGGAATTTGAAAGCATCGGCGGGTGGTCAAATTCTAGTTTCACAAATCTTTTGGAATTTCTAGAAATGCTTTTAACAAAGGGTAATAAATTACCAACTAGTATGCATGAGGCTAAGAAGATTTTGAGCACTTTGGGAATAGAATATGAGAAAATTCATGCTTATGAAAATGATTGTGTTCTTTATAGGAATAGGTATGAGGACGAGAATTATTGCTCGATTTGTAAAGAGTCAAGGTGGAAGAAAGGAAATGAGCCAAAAGATGGTAAGAATGGAGTGCCCAACTATGATGTTGTAGAACATTATGCTCCATAGGCATTTTGTGTTCTCAATATAGTGTTCTCAATATGCTCTAAGTCTATTGATCTACTTATGTTAGATTTACTACAATCGGAGTTGGTACAAACCTTGTCCATGCTTGAGAAATATTTTCTACTGACATTTTTTGACATCATGATTCATCTAACAGTGCACTTAGTATGTGAAGTCAACTTTTTGAAGGGTCATGTGAAGAACCAAAATAGGCTGGAGGGATGTATCGAGAAAGTTACATAGCGAAGGAATCAGTTGAATTTTGCTCCGAGTACTTGTCCAATGCAGAAGCAATTGGGGTGCCAAAGACAATAAACATTGAGGCTAGGGGACTATCTTCTAGCAATCTTTCCTCGGTAAATCGAGGGGAGTGGAAGCAAGCTTGTTTTTATGTCCTACATAATGCTAACGATGTGGAGCCATTCATTGAGGTGCACATAAGGGAATTAAAAATGGCGCACTTGAAAAGAGCAAGAAATGAGAAGTGGTTACATGATGGACACAACCAAACCTTTTAGGAATATATTATAACACATATCTATCCCAAGTGCTCCATATTACAAGATAGAAGCACGTTACAAGACTTAAAGAACCTAGCTATAGGACTTTCGTTTGTAGTTACAAGGTATATATCATATTCCATAAATGGTTACACTTACTACACTTGCGAAAGAGATGAGAAGCATCTTGTTCAAAAGTGTGGTATGAGTCTCTATGCTGAGGCTATGCATATTTCCTCCACTAAGGACAAGAATCTAGTACATGAGACCATGAACTACTTTAGTTTTATTGAAGATATTTGAGAACTTGATTATGGGGGATTGCACATAGCACTTTTTAAGTGCAGTTAGGCCGACAATAACTATGTTAAGTCTGATAATGACGGCGTCACGGTGGTGGACTTTAGAAGATTGGGATACAAAAATGATCCCTTCATTATGGCATCACATGCAATCCAAGTTTTTTATGTAACGGATCCCAAGGAATTGGAATTGCCTATAGTTGTCCCGATGAAGCCAATAATAGTTATTAATGATGAAGAAGTTGCCAAAGATTGCACAGACATCCCCTCTTTTATAAAAGGATTGCCACCGATTGAAGAGATTGATGATTTTGACACTGATGTTTCCCACTTGCTTCACAAAGATGTGAAATGGATGTGTATTGAGGAACCAATGAAGAAAAGAGGAAAAAATGAGCATTTGTAAACAAATTTATATCAATTTATTTCAATGTAGTTTTTTTTCTTTTTCTTTTTTCTTCTTTTTTAAGCTGATAGATGTATCTATATATATTTATTTTTGTGATAAAATAACAAAAAATAAAAACTCTTGGCCATTGGAAGCCTAACACACGGGTTGGCCACCCTAGGTAGACGAGAAAAAGGTCCGAGAAAAAAGGTGTTTTTGACCAATTTTTCATGACAGTTTCTTATAAAAACTAACATGAATTTATATTTAACATGATGGTTCTTCACATGATGGTTTTAGGAAAAAATGTTGTGAAAGCTGCATATTCCATGATAGTTTTTCCTAAAAATTGTCGTGAGAAAGCGGCATTCCACAATGGTTTTTCTCAAAAACTGTCATGGTATCTTACTATTACATGATGGTTTTTATTAAAAACAGTCTTATAATGTAGGGCTAAAACAGTTTAGTTTTAGCCCCCATTCCAATTTAACACCACACTAGGGCTTTTAGTTTGAAATTTCACTTCTCACTTTCTCTCACAATTCTCCCCCAGACTCTAACTTTCTAACCCTTTCTCCCTCACTCTAAACCTCCTTGACACCATCACTGCAGCTGCCCTAGACCCAACTTCACACCACACTGTAGTTGTCACCACCGTCGACCCAAACCCATGCTGTTGCCATCTTTTTTTCTCTCTCTCTTGACTCGTCTCACCCCTCGAATCCGACGACCTATGTTCGTGCCATGTCCCTCACCACCGCTATCGAGGCAGCCCTCAGCGAGCTCTCATTCTCCCTGCACATAATCGTCATTTTTCTGCAAGTCCTATTTCATTCACTGTATCGATAAAGAGTTTCACACTTTGAACTGGGTTTAGGCCAATAGTGCTTTCTATTTGGGGCTTTTGTAGGAGGAGGAGTCTTTTAAATATCATCCTCGATCGATCTAAACCTTGTGATTAGTTGAATGCATATTTAGTTTTGTTTTTCATCATAGCTGTTAACTCCTAAATCGTAATTTGTTAGCTGTATATTCGTTTTGGTTGCATAGTTTGTACTACTTAGTACATATATATGGTGATTTATGCTATTGATCAATTGGCCTATAATGTGGTACTTATTAATTTATCTCTTTGCAACATTTTTCTTTACTTGTTTCATGCTTATTATGTATTGTCTACTAATATGATCATATTATTCTTAATTATCATATTGTAAAAAAAAAAAAAACCATTTCTTGTTAAAATTTTGTATTCATAGGTGCAAAGCCCTTAGAATCCGTTGGTAATAATCTTGCCATTTTTATTGAAAGATTAGTGGTTAAAATGGTTCTTGTTCTTTTGTTATTATTGTTAATTCTATTAATTTGTTATACTAACTAACTATACTAATTAATACTTTATTTTATTCACTATCACTAGTAATTATAGTTTACTTTTTTTTTCAAATTAAATCTATTAATTTGGTTGATTAGTCTATGTCAAGTTCCTTTCTATGAGGATTTGATTTAGATTAGGTAAAAATGTCATAAGAGAGCGATAATGGCCACTATAATAAAGAGTATGAAGAGTACGCACCATCTTCTTCTCAACGTAGCAAGGGAAAAAAGTTAGCAAGCTCCGAAGAAGAACCAAATTCAATCCCAAAGTTGATTTGATTTTGAATGGAGAGCTACTTTAACAAAAAGAGTTCATTGGATGAAAAAGAGAGGATTAAGAATAGAAGTGACGTTTGATGCAAAAGGCCAATCAGAGAGCGTAGCTAAAAGTAAATTAAGCAGTTGGATTGAAGTTCTTAGTTTGAAACATGTTCCTATATGAATTAAAGATTGGAGGACTAAGAATTTGGAAAAAGTAAGAGATGTTATTTAGAGAGAGATTCCCAAAGCTTTCACAATTGAAAAGTGGTATAGGAAAAAAGTTATGAAGATTTGTGGTGAATTAACAAAGGAGTTTAGATTCGATCTCTACGTCACTTTTGTAAAGCCTAACCTTTGCATTCCATAAGATGCTGAAAATGTATTTAAGTGGCCTCTTACGATAGTATACTACTACCCCTCTATAACTGGTGATGATTGGGAAGCATTTGTTAAGTGTCGGTGTTCCACTGAATTCTAAATTCTTTTGGCACATGCAAGAAAAATAAGAGCAAAAAATGAATACAGTTTTGGTTGGCCGAGACAGATATAGAGTGATTGAGCATCATTGGTATGTTATTATCTTACTCATATCACATATATCAATTATTCTATTATTAATATATTACTAACATAGCAAAGTACAATTAGTTGAGATGGGTGTGCTACTATCACGAGAGGAGTTGTGGGTAAAATCGCATTAAGATCTGAATAGACAATTTAAAAATCCAAATTATACAGGAATTGGGAACTTGATTGTAAGTTTATTGAACTCAAATTATTAATTTGTAATTTTATAACTTTTGAAGCATATTAAGAGTAACTTGGTTTGTTGCTGTTTTACAAGATGAGTATATGGAGCAACAAAGTAAAGGGACCTTCGAGTCCATTAGTAATGAAGAAATACTAACGAGGGCACTAGGGAAATAAGAACATTCAGGATGTGTTTACAGTCAATCTAAGTATGTCAAGTAGTCTCAATATTTCAACCTCCAACTAGCTTCAAAATTCGATTTGCAAATGTCGAAGATGCAATAGGAAATTGTAGAATTACGAGGTCTTGTGCCCAAGGAGATGTCAAAACGATGGATGAGACCATTTCACAATGCAACAGCCTCAAGGCTAGCTGTAATGCTCCCAACAATGAAGAAAAAGCTCCACAAGCTCCAGAAGTACCATTGTCACCTCATCGTTAAGAGCCCAAACAATATTAAGAATGCAGACTCTTTGTTGACAATAGAATTAATGGTGGTTGTATACTTGTTGTGCTTGGAAGGTGTAGATGGAGAGTCTTCCAACTAATACAATGTATGGAAGATCCTTAGGAGATGAAAATGTGTGCGTTAGCCTCATTACCCCTAGGGTTAGAACTTTTGAATTGCCGGCTCCAACACTGGAAGCAACAACTATGGGTGAAGTTGCTGAAAGATTTGTTGCATGGCTAAAAAGGTTAACTGAAGTCATTCCAATAAGGAAGATGAGTCTAGCTCCTAGCCACATTCTTGAACATGTTGAGGCAAAGAAAAAAACAAAAAAAAAAAGTTTTAGAAAAGCAAGAGAGTCACAACCTGATATAGAACAATGAGTGGTTAGCAAACAACTCGTTGCGTCTAAGCCCCTGCCTTCACTTAACTTCTCTTTAGTACTTCTAGAATTTATGCAATTGGTTTTATACATACATGTTTTCATGTGAGATGGTTTGGTGGTTTAGGGCCCAATACTGAAAAGATTCACTGGCAATGAATTACCTATCTATGGGGGCATGAAGACATTTACTATTTCATCACCTTTGATAAAATCAAGGTGAACTATATTATGATACACTTAAAGTAATAGCTATTAGACATGTATGACCAAAGGAGTAAAAATGTAATATGTTTTTGGAGACATTTTTATCAATAAAGAATTTATTTATTATTTATATACCAAATCTTGTTCTTTTTATGTTTATATTTGTTGAATGCATGTTAAGCAAACAAAAGTCTGAGACTGTCGATCAAAACCTTTAAGAATTAGGCATATGATGGACAGATTATGCAGAAGACACGATTCTTAAGGTGACAGTATAAATCATAAGATCCACAATTGAGGGAATAAAATTGGGCACTTTATACATGTAAAGATTGTTATGTTGTTTATATCCCTATTGGGAGATGGTTTGGTTTGACCATTGAAGGTGGACTCCACGAATAGAAACATTGACACATAGTTATAGGTGACGATGTGTTAGATCAGGACATAAAGTGAATTGATTTAAATTAATAATTCAGTCTCAGCAAATCGATTCACTTTAGACAATCATTTGTATCGTATCTTAATTCTGAGATGAATAGTGGGTTCGTTATCTTAACTTGTGTCTTTTGATGTACCAGTGACACCCATATTTTAATAGTGGTATACATGCTGGTACGTTGAAGGCATGACTCATGATAGCGTAGATCTATTATTCATAGATATGGAATCCATAGCTCATCTTTAGGAGTAGTGATACCCTCTTATATATGTTATTCTGTAATTGAAAAACTAGAACGCTCAACCGTTTGGATACATAGGTGTAACCGAATGGTACACCATCTTTGGATAGTAAGTTTTTCGATGATGAGATAATAGAACGTAAGATAAAAATAATCGGGAAGGTAAGACAGAAATTGTCCTTAAGCCAATTATGGATAATCCTATAGGGATACGATATACTATGATAAGTCATGAACACTTAGTTATACGGGCTTCGTAATTCTATATAGTTTGAGAGTGTAGCTCCAAGCTTTTAGTGAAGTAGCATTGGAGTTGATAATTATAAAATGTATATCTAGGATAGTGGGTTTCATAATTATCGGGAGCTTGGACTATATAGGTTGATTTGGTCCCCTTTGCTAGCTTACAAAAATCTTGTAATGATATGGTGTGCTCTTCCAATAATTGGCAACTTATGTCAGATTTATCAGATTGGCTAAAATTCAGAAGAATCAAATAATTCATCTCTGTTTATTGGTTGAATTAAATTTGCGATAAAATTAATTCAAGGTAAACTTATTAAATTATTGGATCGGATAATTCTTGTATGTTTATCAGTTGATTTAATTTTGAATAAATTAAATCAAGATAAACTTGTAAAATTATCAGGAATATATTTATTTTCCTAGAGATTATAAAGATAAAGTTGTTTTAATTAGATAACTTCTCTATTGATTTATTTGAATTAAAACTAAGACTTTATCCTATAGAATCTTGGGTGGAAAATAAAAGATTCGCTAAGATTTTTATCGACAGTTCGGCATGCCGATCCTCAGGTTATAGGGCAAGTTCGGCATGCCGATTGCGTGATAAAAAGATCACGTATTTTCACATGGATTTCATCAGATATTGATTCGAATTTGATTCTGATTTGAATTTTTGAGACCCTTCTTGATAATGATTGACCTTAGACCTAACCTTTATAAATAGGGAGTGAATCTCATAAGTTATTTAAATCAATTGAGAGACTAAAAGTGATACTTTGCTTGTGAGATTCTGAAAACTCCTTGAGAGCTCTTGTTCACAAATCATAAACACAAGCTTTGGGTTCTCTTAATTGGTTGGAAGGAGAGTTGCCTGGTGGAAGAGCTGTACGTGTGAGCCCACATCACTCCGACCGTGGATAGAGAATAGTAAAGAAGGCTAGTTGGTTGAGGTCCTTTTGAAACGTTACTTCTCTTCACTGATTGAGAAAGCTTTTCGACATATACAAGGTTAGTAACATCTGGTTAATTTATGCATATAGCATGTCAAACTTGTATTTTGGAAAATACTCTGATGTAAAAAAATTTTAAATTTCGCTGCGTATTATTTTTCCAACAATTGGTATCAGAGCCAGGTTTTTACGTAAATTTACGAGTTTGTGATCATGCTATGTGTGTAAATTATGTGATCTTAATCTCTCCTATGCTTGAATTTAATTTTATAGAGAGTTGGCACTTTAAGTTTCTATATAATCTTATATGTTGTCATGAATTATATGATGAATGCTTATTAATTAATTATGGATGATTAACTTATTATTTAATTTTTTATTAATTAATTAATTTATACTGGTTATGGTTTCTTAGAGGTTAGAATGTGTATGTAGGTCTTTCATGTAATTAGATAACGAAATATCATCTCCGTCTAGGAATTATTATTTAATTTTAAATTTGTAAGAATTTTGTAATTAAATAATCATTCGAAGAAGACGAATATAGAAGGCGGATCTAGAAGATAGATGATGGCGCTCCCTAGGTATTTCCTGAGTATCTAATTTTATGTTTTTGAATTGTTGTAAATAAAATTGATGAATTGCATTAAAAATTGTATTTTCTAGAAATGGTGATTTCTGCTCGGTCGGCATGCCAAACTCTTCGGTTCGGCAAGCCAATGGTTGCAGATCGGTAGGCCGAATGTGAGGTTTGGTAGGCCGTCAGCAAGGCAGAAATCAGTTAGCTCTAACGGTAGGCCGAACTATCATGACCGGCAGACTGACTTGAAAAGATCGACAAGCCGGTCATGAATGGCAGGCCGATTACCTAGATCGGTATGCCAGTAGAGAGCTAAAAAATTATTCTAGAAAAGATGCAGTTTTCAATGCAGTTTTAATTTTATTTTTGGGACAGTTCTAAGAAACATTAAAATTTGGAAATGACCAGAAATTTAGAGAATTTGATTCGTACGAGATTGAAGACTTGAAGATGGACATTACATGAAGAAGGATACAGCTTGAGGATTCAAGGATGAAGAATCGATAATATGTTTTGATTATTCTTTTGTAATCTTTGTTTTCTATTCTCTAGGGTGGAACCATAATATTACGGTTATTTATTATTTTTTTGCTTGTAACTTTGCTTGATTGCTTTGTTTGTCTGCTTTAAAATATGATTTGCCATGTATATTGATAACATGTCATATAGAATAGGGAGTGCCGCTCATATCAAAATTGTTTATGCATGTCTTTTAAAATAAAATATTAATTTCAAAAGATTGAGTGTGAGAAGGTTTTCAAAGAGAGGACCTAAGGCCTCTATCGTTAGTCTATAAGGAAAACATGATGGTCTCGACCCCTAGAAAAGGATTTCTATCATGTACCAGATTAGATCTTCGAGAGGATAAGGTATTTTAGCATGATTTATGGTTGCACACCCCTATGTGGTGATTATAAATCATGGATAAAATATTGAAACGATGGTTATGTACTCATGTTAATTTTATTATTAACCTCCCTTAGGAGTTTTGTTAATAAAATTAATGGCCAAAGAAACGATTATTAATATTTGTTGGATCATACAGGTCCTGAATGGCATATATTAATCAGGAGGGGATCCGTGTTTTTGATTGAATTTGGCATGACTCCCCTAAGAGCTTGTTGAATTCGAAGTTGGGAATTATCTTTGTAAGGTTGTGATATTTACAGGGTTTTGGCGCATAAAAACATTTGTATGATTGTGTTATCTTACTAAATTATTATGATGTGTTTGCTTATGTTTGGTATATGATTCTTTATTGTAGATTAAAATTTTCTAAAAACCCTTTATCATTGATACTTGACAAAACCAATTAATCGGAGAGAATTATAATGATTGGAAATGGACTTGGATATTGTCCTCTCCTTTGAGAAACTGAATTTCGTGCTGACAACCCCTTGTCCTCCTGAGCCTACAAGAGACTCCACTAATGAGTGATTCCAAGCGTACGATCGTTGGAAAGATGCAAACGATTAGGCCTACTACTATGTTATGGCTAGCATGAATAATGTGTTGCAGGCTCAACATGAAGATTATGAGACTGCTAAGCAGATCTTGGATAATCTAGAAGACATATTTGGAGGCCAGGACCTAACAAAGCGGAAAGGGGTGCTTTAGAAACTCTTAAACTGTAAGCAGAGGTTGGGGACATCTATAAAGGAGCACATGACGTTGGTCATGAGTTACCTTAATAAGGCTCAAACCAATGGAGCAGACATCGATGTTGAAACTCAAATGACTATGGTTTTTGAGACTCTGTCTAAGGAGTTTATTCCGTTTATAGCTACTTTTAATTTGAGTAATAGATGGGATATGACCTTAACATAATTAATGAAATAGTTACAGGAGTTTGAACTGCTGATCAAGGAGTCTCTTGCTGGTGGCGAGGCCAATTTGGTAGCTACTTCTGGTTCATCCCAACTCAGGTAATGGAAAGAAGTAACGGGCTAAAAATGGGAAGTCTTCTATTCCTGCTAACAACAAGAGCAAGAAAAAGAAGAAGAAGAAGAAGAAGAAGAAGAACCCGAAGAAGCTTAAGTGCTTTTTCTACAGGAAGGTCAGGCACATAAATAAGCATTGCAAGGACTTCCTTTCCAAAGAAGTTAGGTGTGATTTTCTGTATTTAGAAACTCGTTTGGCTGAGGAACCCAATGACATTTGGGCCATAGATTCTGGTGCAACTAATCATGTTTGTGTTTCTCGACAGGGGTTCATAGAAACAAGAAGTCTGCTTCATGAAGACTTCACGCTTTAGATGGGCGATGGATCCTTGGTCTTAGCGGAAGCAGTGGAAGATGTCCATCTTTACTTTGATAATTATAGGAATTTAATTTTGCGAGATTGTTTTTATGTTCCTAAATTTAAAAGGAATTTAATTTCTGTAACTTGTTTATTTAAGGACTCCCATTTGGTTTCTTTTAATAATAAAGTGGTGATTCGTAAAAATGAATCTTTTATCTATTTCGGATGGATGCAAAATAATCTATATTTTATCAAACCTAAGAGGGACTTACTACTTAACCTATGATGAATGATAATAACTCTAAAAGACTTAAGACTTCTCACTCTAAGAAGACTTATCTTTGGCATTTATGCCTTGGTCATATTAATATGAATAGGATTCAAAGGTTGGTAAGGGATGGACCTTTAAGTCACTTAAAGATGGAATCAATACCTCAATGTGAATCTTGTTTGGAGGGTAAAATGACCAAAAGACCATACGGGTCTAAGGAAAATAGGGCCAAAAGGGTTCTAGAACTTATGCATAGTGATGTTTGCGGACCAATGAACATCCTGGCATGAAAAGGGTATGAGTACTTTGTCACTTTTATTAACGATCACTCAAGGTATGGGTATATGCACTTAATGCACCATAAGGATGAAACTTATGCCAAGTTCAAGGAGTTTCGGGCTGAAGTGGAAAAGCAATTGGGTAGACCCATAAAGGCACTTCGATCCGATCAAGGTGGTGAGTACCTTTCTGATGAGTTCTTAGGACACTTATTAGAGAATGAGATTTTATCCCATTTGACTATGCCAGGCACTTTGTAGCAGAATGGTGTGACGAAGAGAAGAAATAGGACTTTATTGGACATGGTTAGGTCCATGATGAGTTATTCATCATTGCCTTTATTTTTTTAGGGATATTCACTACAAACCGCATGTTATCTTTTGAACAATGTGCCTTCAAAATCAGTCCCTAAAACTCCTCACAAGTTATGGATGGGCAAAAAAAAATCCTTATACCATATTTGCATATAGGGATGTCTGATTCATGTGCTGTTCAAGGATACGAATAAGTTAGAAACACATTCAGAAGTTTGCGTGTTTGTAGGATATCTAAAAGGGACTAAAGGGGGTTATTTCTATAACTCAAAGAAAAATAAAGTCATAGTTTTGACTAATGCAACTTTCCTTGAGGAGAGTTACATGGACGACTTTAAGCCTCCAAGCAAAATAGTGCTTGAGGAGTTAAGGAGTGATACAATCACTTTGGAGGTTCCAAATGAAATCATTTCGATCAGTATAGAAAAACCAAACGAACCCGAACAACAACCTAAGGGGCTTCGGTGTAGTGGGAGGATTAAGCGTCAACCCGAGAGGTATATGTTCAATGGGGAGGCCTTCTTGGCTGAACCAGATGAACATGATAGGGATCTTTATACTTATGCAGAGGCTATAGAGGATGTTGATTCGAAACTTTGGACAGAGGTCATGAACACAGAAATGAAGTCTATGGAGACTAATTAGGTTTGGGCACTTATGGGTCTTCCCAAAAGGGTAAAACCCATAGGGTGCAAGTGGATCTACAAGAGGAAAAGAGAAGTAAATGGAAAGGTCAAAACCTTTAAGGCTAGACTGGTAGCTGAAGGTTATACACAAAAGGAAGGAGTCGATTACGAGGAAACCTTTTCGCCTATAGCCATGCTTAAGTTCATCCAGATTCTCTTGTCCATAGCTGTTGCTTTCAATTACGAGATTTGGCAGATGGATGTCATGATAGCTTTTCTAAATGGCTATGTTTGATGAGTCCATTTATATAGAACAACTAGACAGGTTCAAGGTCAAGGGTCATGAGGGTAAGGTTTGTAAGCTGCTAAAGTCAATTTATGGACTTAAGCAAGCTTTCCATTCTTGGAACATAAGATTTGATTAGGTGATCAAGACTTATGGGTTCTCACAAAATGTGGATGAGCTAGGTGTTTACAAACACATTAAGAATGAGAATGTGGTTTTTCTATTGCTCTGTGTAGATGACATTCTGCTAATTGACAATGACGTTGAGGCATTGTCATCAGTCAAATTATAGTTGACCAAGCAGTTTGACATGAAGGACTTAGGTGAGGTTAATTTTGTTCTTAGTATCTAGATTTTTAGGATAGAAAGAACAAAATGATAGCTTTGTCACAAGCTGGCTGCATAGATAAAATTCTTTGGAGGTTTGCAATGCAAGATTACAATAAAGTGGGCAACCATCTAGGTCTGGAATTACTCTTTCTAAGAAAGACTCTCCAAAGTCTGAGGAAGAAAGAGAATATATGAAAAAGATGTCTTATGCTTCGATAGTGAGTAGTCTCATGTATGCCATGCTTTTCACACGATCAGATATTTGTTAAGTGATCGGGATTGTAAGTTGATTTCAGGCAGATCCGGGTCCGAACCACTGGCTTGTGGTTAAGCATATTTTCAAGTACCTGAGAAGGATTTGAGGGTATATGCTTGTATATTCGAGTGAGGACTTAACTTCTCTAGGATATACTGACTCAGATTTCAATCTTGTCTGGATTTGAGGAGATCGACTTCTGGGTTTGTGTTTACTCTAGGGTGCGGTGCCATCAGTTGGAGAAGTGAGAAGCAAGATTGCACTTCGGATTCAACGATGGAGACCGAGTATGTGACAGCTAGTGATGCTTCGAAAGAAGCAGTGTGGCTCCGCAAGTTCATTGGGGATCTTGAGGTAGTTCCTGGTATGGATAAGGCGGTATCACTGTACTATGATAACAATACGGTGGTAGCTAATGCTAAGGAACAAAGATTTCACAAGAAGAGTGAGCATATTAATTGGAAGTATTATGTGATAAAGGACTTCTTCGAGAGCAGGCACGTCACGGTATGAAAAATTGCGTCAAAGGACAATTTAGCTGATCCATTCACGAAGACACTTACTGGGAGAGTCTTTGAGAAGCATGTGGAAGCTATGGGAATCCGAGATTTGTCATATTTACTCACTTAGTGCAAGTGGGAGATTGCTAGACATGTATGCCCTAAGGAGTAAAATGTAATATATTTTTGGAGATATTTTTATCAATAAAGAATTTATTTATTATTTATGTACCTAATCTTGTCCTCTTTACATTCATATTTGTTGAATGCATGTTAAGCAAACAAAGTCTGAGACTGTCAGTCAAAACCTTTAAGAATTGGGCATCTGATGGACAGATCATGCGAAAGACACCATTCTTAAGGTGACGGTATAAATCATAAGATCCGCAATTGAGGGAATAAAATTGGGTGCTGTATACATGTAAAGATTGTTATGTTGTCTATATCCCTATTGGGAGATGGTTTGTCTTGACCATCGGATGTGGACTCTACGAATAGAAACATTGACACATTGTCATAGGTGACGATGTGTTGGATCAGGACATAAAGTGAATTGATTTAGATTAATAATTCAGTCTCGGCAAATCGATTCACTTTAGACAATCATTTGTATCGTATCTTAATCCTAAGATGAATAGTGGGTTCGTTGTCTTAACTTGTGTCTTTTGATGTACTAGTGACACCCACATTTTAATAGTGGTATATATGTCGGTACGTTGGAGGCATGACTCATGATAGCGTAGACCTGTTAATCATAGATATGGAATCCATAGCTCCTCTTTAGGAGTAGTGATATCCTCTTATATGCGTTCTCTTGTAATTGAAAAACTAGGGTGCTTAACCTTTTAGATACATAGATGTAACCGAATGGTATACCATCTTTGGATGGTAAGTTTTTCGATGGTGAGATAATAGAACGTAAGATAAAAATAATCTAGAAGGTAAGACAGAACTTGTCTTTAAGCCGATTATGGATAATCCTATAGGGATACGATACACTATGATAGGTCATGGAGACTTAAATATATGAGCTTCGTAATTTTATATAGTTTGAGGGTGCAGCTCCAAGCTTTTAGTGGAGTAGCGTTGGAGTTGATAATTATGAAATATATATCTAGGATATTGGGTTTCATAATTATCGGGAGCTTGAACTATATAGGTCGATTTGGTCCCCTTTGTTAGCTCACAAAAATCCCGTAACGACACAATGTGCTTTTTCAATAATTGGTGACTTATGTCAGATTTATCAGATTGGTTGAAATTCGAAAAAATCAAATAATTCATTTCTGTTTATAGGTTGAATTAATTTTGTGACAAAATTAATTCAAGATAAACTTGTTAAATTATTGGGATCAGATAATTCTTGTCTGTTTATCAGTTGATTTAATTTTGAATAAATTAAATCAAGATAAACTTGTAGAATTATCAGAAATTTATTTATTTTTCTAGAGATTATCTAGATAAAGTTGTTTTAATTAGATAACTTTTCTATTAGGTTATTTGAATTAACACTGAGACTTTATCCTATAGAATCTCGGGTGAAAAATAAAAGATTCACTGAGATTTTTATCGACAATTCAGCATGTCGATCCTCAGGTTTGGCCTGTCGATGGGGCAATTCGACATACCAGTTAGATAGATCAGCATGCCGATCATGGATAAAAAAATCACTCGTTTTCACGTGGATTTCGTTAGATATTGATCCGAATTTGATTCTGATTCAAATTTTTTAGACCCTACCCGATAAGGACTGACCTTAGACCCAACCTTTATAAATAGGGAGTGAGTCTCATAAGTTATTTAGATCAATTGAGAGATTAAGAGTGATACTCTGCTTGTGAGATTATGAAAACTCCTTGAGAGCTCTTGTTCACAAATCATGAACACAAGCTTTGGGTTCTCTTAATTGGTTGGAAGGAGAGTCGCTTGGTGGAAGAGCTGTATGTGTGAGCTCACACTCACTCCGATCGTGGATAGAGAATAGCAAAGAATGCTAGTTGGTTTAGGTCCTTCTAGAATGTTACTTCCCTTCACTGATTGAGGAAGCATTTTGGCACATACAAGGTTAGTAAGATTTAGTTAATTAATACATATAGCATGTCAAACTTGTGTTTTAAAAAACACTATGATATAAAAAAATTTTAAATTCCACTATGTATTATTTTTCTAACAATAGCTCTATCCTTAATTCTTACTTTTTCAAATCCAAGTAGAGTTGTAAGATATGTTCAAATAAGATAGTACATTGTTTTCATTGTATTTTTTGGCAGAATACTATGAACGTCAATTCAAGGCTTACAATTTTGGCTTCATATCGCCGGCCCTTGTCTCAAGTGTTGTAAGAGACCTATAAAGTGATGTTAGAGAGCGCACCACGTCACTCCTCAATCTATGAGCTCAAGCACCGAAGGGGAAATTATTCTTTGTGCCAGACAATGTTGGAGAACATTGGATGTTGGCATGTGTTTCATCATGAGAGGAACCAATATTTTAGTTTGATCCCCTCGAACACCAACCACATGATGATTTCGTATCACTCACAAGATTGTAAGTATCAATCTTTCTTATAAAATTAACTATGTTAAGTTTTACATAATTGTGTATATTGATTCATTTTGATCATGACACATTGTTAGGGTGCTTAATGATTAGAAAATTCAAGTGAAAAGTAGTATAACAATACGAGTGAATAGAATGCTATATTCACACCGTAAATGTCCTAGACAACAAGGAAACGTAGAATATAGTTTTTTATTCTATGTTACATGAGGGACATAATTAACTATGGTATCTAAGAAAACTATCATCTAAAGTTCAAGAATGCCATATTTTTACAACGGTTTCGAATGAAAACCATCGTGTCATGATGACTTTATATGACGGTTTTCTTAGAACTAGGTTCTTTCAACGCCAATGCATTCGTCCATCCCAATGTCAGGACTAGGTGAGGAAGATGATGATTTCAATTAGAGAATGTTACTTTCCTGAGAGAATTTTTCCATCTCTCGTCTTTATCCGAATAAGCAATATTCATAAATAAATGTTGAATTAATATAATCTGTATTGTGTTCTAAACAAGTTTTGAGAAAATTTTTATTATATACGTTTTATATCTTTACCACATTTCTGCTATTTTTCTGAAAATGTTTTTTGAAAACCACATAGTGCTTAGGTCCTCATTTCTAAATTTTAGACAACTAGATCCTGATCCCATTTCTTAGCATTTGAGTTCTCATTTTGGAATTTCAGATGGAAAGACATTCAATTTAGCATCAAATATAATAATATATTGTATTTATTATTATTTTTACCATAAAAAACTTTATTAATGTTTAAATTCAATATACCGACAATTAATAAAAAAATAAAGTGATTTATAAAATCTCTCGAATATATATTTATTTGATATTTCTAAATTTTATTATTATACAAATTTAATTTTTTCTTTTTATATTTAAAATAATAGCTAACAATAAAATAATACATGAAGAGTTTACAGGATAAATATAAGAAGATTAATGTATGATATTTTAAATTTATAGTTATATTTTGAGATCGATTAATGTGGAATAAAATTAATTTAGTGAGGGATTCAAGATTTTTTATATATAAAATCTTAATTAGTACTTAGTTTCTTAAATTTCGAACACCTAAGTATATATATATATATATATATATATATATATATATAAAGAGTTTGAAGACTTGATTGCCCAAACTTTTAATGTGAAGACCTAAGTACCACAAAAATAAAAGTATACTTACCTAGTTGGCCAAATTTTTAGACTGGGACCCACATACAAAAAGTCAAAAACAGATTCATTCAGGTGTGAGATACCTTCTTATATATCATATACAATTACATGTGTTGTAAATGGCAGTTGTAGTTAATAGTGTTAACATAGATCACATTGTGGTAGACATGTCAACTCAAACATATTATGATTATTAATAATGGTATCATATCAACCTTACTATGACCCAAAATCATTTATAAAATATCCAAACCCACTAACTCTATATAGGTTTATAGTTGTGTTGTTATGTTGTGACTCAAATCATCACTCCTACGTGCCATAGCTGTATTATGGAGTTAATGAGGTCTATGATCACTTTCCAAGTCCACAACTATATTTATACCACTTTTTTGTTTTCAATTCTTTGAATCATTCCATTTATTTGCAGGAAAATACTAATTTAAGTTCACTAGAAGGTGTTGGGCTTTCATCTCTTTCTTTCTTTCCTCCCCTCTCTCCCTCTTTTCTCTTTTCCCATCAACACCTATTACTCACTCCCTCAGGGCGTGGTCAGGAACAATTAAGAGGAATTCACTTCTCAGGCATCATCACAAGCTCTTAAGGTAGAGGAGTGCTTAACTCTAAAGAGTAAATAGGCCTCATAACACCAAATTTAGTTATGCATTGGCGTCATGAGACGATGCCGCAACTCAATCAACGAAGAGAGATTGTTAGCGACAGGTTGATCGAAGTTCTAGTGCTACAATTGGACAAGAGAGGGAGAAGGAAGGATTAAAGTTTTACTTTAAAGTAGTTTGGTTTTTGAAATATTAAGAGTGATGTGTTAGAAAGAATTTTAAAAAAGGTGGTATTTCATTATCCAACCTTCACAAAAGCGGGTATTAAATTAGTTCTTTCATGGGAAATTTTAGTAAATATTATTTTGTTAAAACTTATTGACGTAAACAACAAGTTTTGAAAATATTTGCAGTAAATAACAGTAAATAGAAAATTTACTTAGTAAAAAAAATTTTACTTATATTTTTACCACGAGTAAAAAGAATTACCAGAAAATCTTCTTTTATTGGAATTTGACACAAATTTTTTCATGACCTATTATTTACTTCAAAAGTTTTAAAAATCTACTATTAGCTCGTTCTCCCATAATTCATCCTCCATTAATTCACTCTATACCGTCCATCTAGACTTTGGAACCTCAGCCTAGCATGGCCCAATAGTTTATCCTGAAAATTTGTGCTCATCGAACACGGCTTTTATTAAAGTCATCTATTAAAATCTATTGGCACAAGTATATGATTGATTTACTTTTAACAAAATCAAGAAAATCCTCTTCAACATTAGGTACATCATCAATTTAACCTATAAAAAGGGAACATAAATATTGTAGGAGATCTTGATGGCCCAAGGCTTGAAGGCGAGGTTAATGAAAAGCCCAACTTGGCCTATTAATCACAAATAGATTGGAAGTCGAGATGATTGATTGACTTTGTTGCTCTAGGGTGAGGTCGAGATTAAATGAGCTTCATATCCTTTGCCCATTATTGCATCCATTTTCCCAAGAAGAACATACAAGAAAGGCAGAACCAGTAATCGAGACAGTGCGTCTAAAATTAAGACCTCTAATGCAGGACTCGATGCACTTTCTACACGCGCACAGACACCACGCGTAAAGGCTGGCACAAAGCACAAAGATTCTTGTCCCATTAGAAATATTCTAATCATTTTTAATAATAATATAGCATTATATAAAAGGGAGAGATGAAGAAGAGGCGAGGGAAAAAAAAAAAAGGAGGAGGAACTCTCCTCTCCCCAGATCAAAAAACACCATCTCCATTCTTTCATTCTTGGAAATTTAAGTGTATTGTATACAAACTCTTGATAAGAAAAAATACAGTGGACATAGTTCATTAAAGAGTAAACCACTATAAATCCATGTGTCTACTTCTTCTTTTCATCCTTTTTTCATCTTAATTGCATTAATCCGTAGGAACAATGAGTGATTTGTGAGCATTATTAAGTTGATCATTTTCCATCATCAACAATTGGCACTAGAAGGGGGCCTTCATCTTTTAAAGACGAATAACCATCATCATCATGGTGACCACTCGCACAACCATACCAGAGCCAACATAAATAACTCATCGCCTAAGGAGGTAATAAATCATTTGGAGGTGGCATTGGAGGTTCAAAAAGAGGTAGACAGCCTTTACGAACCATCTTACTAGAAAAAAAAAAAAAAAAAAGAGGGATAGAATGAGTGGATTGCTTGAAAAAATTTTGACAGCCCTGGGTTGCCTGCAAGATCAAGTAGTAACCCTTTGAGTGACGACTCAAAAGACCAAGGGAATCAAGTTGGTAGCCAAAATGGCAACCAATTAGGCAACCCTGAGGGAACTAGTGAGACTAAGGGTAACTGACGAGAAAGGGCTAACTTTATAGGGTAGCTGAGAACGAAGGAGGGGAGCAAAGCAGGCTTAGTTTCAAGAAGCATGTCAATAAAATCAACAAAGGCAAAACACAAGTCTACCTATACTTCCCCCCAGATGTGATGTTAAACCAAATACAGCCTCGACACAGACCGTGGGCGACTTAAAGGACCAGCTCGAGAAAAGAGATTTGAGGGACCACCTACGCATAAGGAGAGCTACCTCAATGGGAAATGACCCTAATGTGGTCGACCAACCAACTATTGACCAACCATCAAACAACCCATAAGTTGAACCTAACAAACAGTGTTGGGACTCCTTGTAGGCGAGACTAAGCGACTTATGAGTCGTGTTGAAAGTCTAGAAGAGAAGCTCGATGTTTACTATAGGGAAGAAATAACATGCATAACTCTGTTTACTCCTTCCATTATGGAACCACCTCTTTTGAAGAAGTTTAGACCTTTATAGATGACACCATATGAACATATTCAAATTTTTGAATTGTACACGGAACTCAACAGAGTCCTATAAGAAATCATGTGTAGGGCCTTCATCTAGACCCTATCGAGACCCGCAAGAAGATGGTTTAGGACGTTGAAGGCAGGAAGTATAACATGCTTCCAAGACTTAAAGGTAACATTCCTTAAACAGTTTGTAGTGGTAAGATCCCTGCCGCCTTCTAAAAAGAAGCTGAGCTTCCTTACTCAAGGGTCGAATGAGTCCCTAAAGGATTGGCTCACGAGATTCACTAAAGAAGTGGCTACGATGGGGAAAATCTTGGAAGACATCGCCCTTATGGAAGCCTTAAGCAATATGCAAACTAACATCCCTTTTAGGGATGATCTCGACCGCAAAGAACCCAAAACATACTAAGAATTCATAGAAAGGGTCGGAGCCTACATCAACCAAGAGGAGGTCAAAGGTTTAACCTTCTGGAAAAAAACAGGAAGCAGTAGTGGTAGCACTCAAACACCAAGCAATTAAGGTAAGAGAAGAAGCAACCATCAGGAGCACGATGGCTCGAGGTTACCAGTCTATGACCCTCTGCCAATCCCTTCAAATCGAATTATCACGGATAACACCAAGTGGTAGAAATAGAAAGGCAGTAAAGGTCAGCTTCAGCAAAGGTATGAAAGCTACCATGGCCTCACTGCCTCAATAGATGATATCTACCACCAAATTAATGACTAGTCCTATCTCCAACATCCTCCTCCAATGATGCCAAGCCTAAACAAGCGCAATCAGGCTAAAATATTACGGGTTTCATGGCAATGTAGGGCACTATACTAATGAATGTATTAGCCTGAAAGACAAGATACAAAGGCTGATAAGGGAAGGACAACTACAAGAATACAAGGCCGATAGGAGAGAAAGAAATGATAGGGGAAAAGGTCACGTAAACAATCGAAGGAATGATGGACCATGCCATGAGGGTGATTGACAACCAAATGATGACAACACACCCGTAGGGGTGATTCATACCATCTTTCGAGGGCCATACCCTAGTTGTGATTCCTGAAGGTCTTAGAAAAACTATGCCCGAGAAGCAAGAGAGAGCTCAAAGGACAAGTGTTGGATTATGTCAACAAGCAGGCCAGCTAAGGCGTCATGGTATGAAGAAATAAAAATAACCTTTCCAAAGGTTCATGCCCACGGGGTCCGTTTTCCTTAGAATGACACCTTGGTGGTCGAGGCCATGATTGGGAATTATTCTATATGCCAAAGTTTGGTGGAAAATGATAGTTCTATCGACATTATCTACACAAAATGCTTGAGCAAGATGGGAATTTCTTTGGACCAGACGATGCTGAATTTTCAGCCATTGTATGAGTTCACTAGGGATAGCAAGTATCTGAAAAGACAATTACACTACCAATCATAGTTGGGGAGAAGCCAGGAACAACAACAATCAAATCAAACTTCTTGGTAATAAAAAGATAGAGACCAAGATAATGCAGCCAATATAATACAATGATAGGGAGGTTGATGTTGAGGGCCTTGAAAGCCATAACCTCCATCTACCATCAAAAAGTGAAGTTTCCTACTCCCTAGGGGGTAGGTGAGATGAGAGAAAATTAGTATAAGCCTAAGCTAACCTACTCTAGCATTATCAATACTTATGCCAACCCCTAAAGGATGGAGATAAGAATGGTGCATAGAAGATCCCCAGCGGAAGACATAACCAAGATTGGGAGAAGAGGTAACCAGCAAAGAACCCGTTGAGGATCTGGTAAAGGTGGCCGTAGATGAAGGGGACCCCTCCTCAAGATTCTTAGAATTGGGACGGGACTGAGCAACATGGCAACGGATAAATTAAAGAGATTCCTTAGTGAGAATCTCAACACATTCACATGGACCCATGAGAATATGAAGGGAATAAACCTAGAGGTTGCTTGTCACCACCTAAACATCGACCTTAGTTACCCTCCAAAGAGGCAAAAGAGGCAGTCCACGAATGTAGAGAGGTATGGGCTGCTTAGAGAAAAGGTCAACAAACTAGAGAAAAATGGGTTTATTAGGGAATCGTACTAACCTAACTAGATCTCAAATCATGTCCTTGTTTAAAAGCGCATCGAGACGTGGAAAAAATATATAGACTTCAGCGACTTGAACAAGGCTTGTCCCAAAGATTGCTTCCCTCTATCGTGAATAGATCAGCTAGTTGACGCCACTACGAGACATAAGCTGTTAAGCTTCTTGGATGCCTATTCAGGTTACAATCGAATTCCCATGCATCCATGAGACTAAGAGCATCCTTTTTTCATCATTGATAGGGGGTTATATTGTTACCCCATCATGCCTTTCGGATTAAAAAATACTGGGCAACATATAAGCATTTGGTAAATAAAATGTTAGCCAAACGGATTAGAAAGACGATGGAGGTATACGTGGACGACGTGTTAGTCAAATCTGTTAAGGCAAGCCTTCACATTTCACATCTAAAAGAAATGTAGGACATCTTGAGAAAGTACAAAATGAAGCACATCACTTTGAAATGTGCATTTAGTATGGCATCAAGGAAATTTCTGGGATTCATGGTTAGCAGGCGAGGAATAGAGGCTATCTTAGAAAAAATACAAGCCTTGTTGGATATAGAGGCCACCAGAAGCCCAAAGAGGTACAAAAGCTTATGGGATATGTGGCAACACTTAACCGGTTTATCTTTAGAGCAATTGATAAACGCATGCCATTCTTCGATGTCCTAAGAGGAAGAAAACCCTTTCAATGAATAGAGGAATACAATAACGCACTCAAACGCCTAAAAGGCTACTTGAGAAAGCCCCCCCTCTGCTTTCCAAAGCTCTACCGGGAGAAACTTTGCAGATTTATCTGGACATCTCACCTCATGCTCTTAGCTTTGTTGTAAGTAGACAAGAAGGAAAGACCCAATGGTCAGTCTATTATGCAAGCAAGCAACTGCTCGACGTAGAGACAAGGTATATTGAAATAGAAAAGGTCGCCCTTGCCCTAATTATGTCAACAAGAAAATTGAAGAGGTATTTCCTAGAACACAAGTTCGTAGTGTTAACAAACTATCCCTTAAGACAAGCACTGCAAAAACCAAAAACCTCTAGGTGACTGTTGAAATAGTCAGTCGAGCTAAGTCAATATGACATCAAACATAAGCCTATAACAGCAATAAAAGGCAAGCCCTGGCCAACTTTGTAGTTGAGTTCACAACTCAGCCGAGAGACATTGAAAAAGAAGTAGAGCAAAGCAAGCTAAAATGGGAGTTATACACTGACGGTTCCTCAAATGAACACAGCACAGGCACAAGGGTTTTTTGATAAGCCCTAAAAACCACAAGATCATAACAGTAGTAAGGTTCAAATTTTAAGCCTCAGATAATAAGGCTGTATACGAAGCATTGCTCGTGGGATTAAGGCTTGCCTACCATCTGAAGGCTAATCCCTTGAGGATTTACAGCGATTCTCAGCTCGTCGTGAATGAGATCTCAGACGAGCACAAGGCAAAAGATGGAATGATGCTCAAATACCTATAGAAAGGCAAGGAACAACTTTTCAAGTTCCAATGTTAGGAAGTCAAGCAGATACCATGTACTAAAAATAGCAAAGCAGATGCATTAGCTCGTCTGCCCACGTCCAAAGATTATGAACTATTAAGAGTGGTCTCTATGGGAATTTTGGAACACCCCACCATCCAACAGGAAGAGGCCAAGGATAAAATGGTGGTAGACCAAAAGGAGAATTGGATGACTCCTATAATCACATGCCTCTTGAACGAAGAACTACCCTTTAGAAGACAAAAAGACTCATTACAGGTTGGCATGCTACTTGTTGCATGACAACATGCTCTAGCATCGAGGTAATTTCACTCTTCTTCTTTGTTGCCTCACTAAGGATGAAGGGTTGAAAGTATAGGTAGAGATACATAAAGGCTTGTGTGGGAATCATTCGGGAGGACAATCATTAGCCCATAAAACACTAAGACCTAGATACTATTAGCCTATCCCAAAAAAGGATGTCCATGAGTATGCCAAAAAATGTGACGCGTTAGTGCTATGCCAACGTGCCAAGGTCTTATCGTGAAAACTTGATATCGATCTTGAGCCCGTGGTAATTTGCAAAATAGGGAATCGATATAATCGGTCTGTTTGTTACTGCACCTGGGGGATTTGAGTTTGAAATAGTCATCGTCAACTATTACACGAAATGGACGAAGGCCAAAGCATTCGCCATAATTACTAAGATGAATTGCACAAGGTTCATCTAGTCTCATATTGTCTGCCACTTTGGTGTTACCCATTCACTCGTCTTTGACAATAACAAGCAATTCGACAACACTAAGACAAAGAAATTCTGTAAAGACCTCGGCATCCATAGGAACTTCTCGGCCATTGTTTATCCACAGACAAATGGACAAGTCGACGTAGTTAACAAGATCATCAACCACACGCTCAAGAAATTCCTAGACGACCACAACGGGTGATGAGTAGAGGAGTTTCCTAAGGTATTATGGGCTTATAAAACTACGAGCAGAACTACTATAGGTGAGACACCCTTCTCCCTCACTTATGGCGTTGAAGCAATCTTGTCGGTAGAGATGATTACAAAACTACTCAAGTAATGGGGTACAATGAGCAAGAAAACCCCATATTCATGGATGCCGAGCTTGAACTGTTAGAAGAATGATGGATCGACTGGCAAATGCAAGCTTATCAATAAAGGACGATGAGATATTACAACAAGAAGGTCAAGGAAAGAAGATATGCCATTGGAGACTTGGTTCTAAGAAAGGTAACTCTAAACATGAAACCAAGGAATATTGGAACTCTAGGCCCAAATTGGGAAGGGCTCTATAAAGTCTGAGATGTATAAAATCGAGGACCTATATACTGGAATCAATGATGGGTCGACGTGTCAAGCATCCATAGAATGCTGAGCATCTACGACCCTACTACCAATAATGTAACTACCATCTTTGTTGTTAATTTGAAAGAAAACTCCATAGGATTTGTTTCCTTGTTATTGAAATCTTTGTATCTAAATTATTCAAAGAATGTTAAACATTATAGTTGCTCTATATTTGACATGGGAGCAAGAGAGCCAAGATGGCTTCAAAGCCTCAATACTTCAAGGCAAAGGCCCTAAAAGCTCTATGCCTAAAAGGGTTACATAAGGCAAAAGCCTTAAGCTCTACGCACAATAGGGTTGCACAAGGCAAAAGCCTTAGCCATAAATGGCCAAGCACTATGCCCTAAGGTCCACTTCTATGAACAAATCTCTTCAACTATTAGGGTGGAAAGGTGGATCTAACATAGACCTTTACTGAGGCAAAGCCTCAGTGGATCTTTACACAAGGTAAAAGCCTTAGTATATTTCTTGAGTTACCAAGTTGATTAAAGGCAAAGCCTCAGTGGATCTTTACACAAGATAAAAGCCTTACATATTTCTTGAGTTACCAAGTTGATTAACATTATAAAACAAGTGGCTTGTTATCTCTACGTTTGACATGATTAAAATAAACATTAACTACGAAAGATGGCAAAATGCTAATTGAATTGATGAAATGAGAGATTACAGAAGTCATTACAAAGGATTACAAAAAAAAAAAAATACAAGTTCATTCATCACCCATCGAGGCTCCTTCTCTACAGCAATCGAGTTATCGATCGAACACAAGGCATCAGAAGCATATAGAAAGGACAAATCCATGCCAGGATGAGTAGCACGATTTGATCAACGATCTACTCAACCGACGACTAAAGAATGGACTTTTGGATTTCCTGGTATTCTTTCGACACCCAAAACTTCTTGACTAATGCCTTTGTTAGGTCAGGCATCAACCCTCTAAGTTCTTGGATCTTTTTCTTGTTAGCCTCGTGATCTTTCTCAGCTTGACGTGCTTGCTCTTTTAGGCTTTTGATCTCTATAGAAAGCTTGATGATTGTCTCAAGAAGCTTTATCGAGTCCTTTTATTCTTTGAAGAGGAGAAGCTAGCCTTAGTTTCCTTGTCCTTGGCATCCTCGGCCACCCATTTCTCCTCATTGAGGAGAGCCCTTGGTGTTTCTATCTCCTTGCAAAGGCCGGCCAAATTGTTCACTAGCTTCTCAATCTCCCTATAAGAGATAAGAGCCATCATCAGAGCCTGTACACAAACGGTGAGGTTAGAAAGAAGTGAACAAGAGATAAAGTGGCCAAAGGAAAGTTAAAAGATACACTTACATTAACCTGGCTGTGAATTTGCTCCCTATGCCACTCCAAGAGAGGAGATTTCTTGGCCGCCTTCCAGTCTTTGTCAAAAATGAATTCATATAGGGCTTGGAAGGCGAGGCTAAACCTAGGGTGAAGGTCTAGCATGTTCCCCACCTAGCGTCAGACGAGTCGAGCATGAGGAAATTCCTGTCCTTAACTCAACCACTAGGAAGATGGGAACGTCTTTCTCGAGAGGAGGAAAGGGAAGATTGGGGGATCTCGACCGTCACCCTCTCCTTTTGGCGTTTGGGTAATGACATGCTATCATCAACCCGTTGCCTTTTGGATTAAGGGCAATGGAAAGTCAGTGACTCGAATCCTTCTTCTAACCATCATGCCTCTTCAGTGGAGTAGCACGTCTTGTTGTAGAGCCCCCAATAAAGGCCTGAGACTTCTTGATCTCATAAGGAAGCTTGAGGTTCAACATCTCGCACAAGAAAATATCAGTGAAGTTAAGTTGACTGTATATTATCAAACGATAAGTAAATCACATAATAAACAATTGCAAAGCCAAAGAAAACCTAGCCTTAAGGCCTCCACTAGAAGAGGTTGATTGTGATGACATAGGAAGGATCAAGAAGAGTTAAAATAAATCATGACCTCCTTTTATTCTTCTCTGTGAGGAGGTTCATAGTTTTTCTCTTCCCCTCTAGGAGGGCTGCAATTTGTCTCACTCTATCCTGTATTTGCCGAGAAAGAATAGGGCGGTTGACGAGCTTTACAAGAAAAGGCCTAAAGTTAATGGAAGCATAAATTTCAAAGTTAAAGGGAAGACGATGGAAGCCTAAAAAATCTCGATGCTTTAGGGTTTCAAGGGCTTACTAATAATGCTCTAGGTGCTGTCGACTTTGTACTTCCTAGGGTCATACCCTTGCTGCTCGTCGAGGGGATGGGTGTTAAAGTCCCCCTTAGCGTAAAGAAAATCTTTTTCTAGTCATGGTTGGAAGAAGAAAGATCTAAAACGATTGAGGAAATCTTATCCTTAGCTCGATTGTAGGCCTCTGTGTAGTAATAGCCTTCAGACAGAGACTGACTAATGCAATAGCTATATAAGAACCCCTTCAGGCAAAGGCGAGAGTCGAAACAAAGATGCCATAGGATCCATATCCCCAAAAAGATGTACCAAAAGTTGGGTGACAAATGCGTCGATAAGATATCGAACTCACAGTAGAGCCTCTTGACGAAGGGATAAAGGCGGAAGGTCTGACCAGCCGTAATGCCTCTATTGTAGATGATGAGGTGTCCAGGTGGAACGACATCAGCACGATGGTATTCATTAGGCATTTCAAACTTGAAATACCTCTCATCGACCTTACCCTTAGCAAACGCCCTATGGACATCGTGGGCTCTGTAGTGGGATGTGGTCTCCTTGGCCTTCTGTGAGATAATCTCACTAGTGTAGAGTGTCAATGGCTCATCACGCGGCACAGCCAATCCAATGGATGACAATCCACGGACTCTAGGGTCTGCCATCCCTAGGTGAGGATACCTCGGGTTTGAAATTACAGTGGAGAGAGGAATGGGGACACTATCCACTAAGTCATCGACACTATCAATAAAAGGGACAGTGTCAAAATCATCAATATCCCTAAAAATAGGATCATTCTCAAGGATAGTCTCCTTATGTTGCTGGGATATCCAGGCGGTCTCAACGGCTTTTGGGCAAACTTGGTAAGAAGGCTCGACCTTTCGAGGACAAGTAGATGATGACATGATTTGATAAAAGAGGAAAGAAATGTCAAAAGAATACCCTATATCGAGAGGTCGACCTAACAACTAAAATATAACAATTTGGTCCACAATTGACTATGAACCAAACAATCAATGCAAAACAACTATGAGTTTAATAGTCGACTTATTGCTAAAAACCTAGAATTGAGCACGGTCATCTTAGAATCCTAGAAAATGATAGCAAAGCCTCTCAAAATATCCTAAACTGGTACATTTTCATCCTTTCCTAGTGTTTTGTCCTAAATCTAACCTAAGTTTTGTAGGAACAAACCCAAAAATTCAAAAGAAAGCCAAAAACAGGAACAACTCAGAGAAGGTAAAAAGAAAAGTTTAGAATTTCATAGACTTACTAATTACTAAGGACTGAGATTTAGATGTTCAAGATTTTCAAGTTGCAGTAGCTAGATTCGCGAGAAAGCTATAGTAGATTCATGAAGAGGATCTAGCTTTAGAGATAGAAGAAGAGAAAGAGAATCTAGTAAAGGAGTTTGAAGAAGAAGAGGGAATTTGAGAGAGTTTTGGAAAAGAATATGGCCTCTGAAATCTAGATCAAATGGGGTAAGAAGGGTTTCAAAACCCTTAAGTATTCTCGCAAGGGAGAGATCAGAGCCATCTAATGAGGGAATATTTGATCCAGTGGTTAAAGATTATGTCAGCTAAAGGTTGCCAACTCCCTGATGATCCAACGGCCCAAAACAAAATCTCCTCAGAGTGATACGACACCTCCTGTAGGGATATGACATGTGTCCTAGCAGACATGACTGTTTGCCTACCCGAGAAGTTTGAATGTCAGATAGAATCATGACTCCGATCAAAAGCTTCTTCAGTAAGCTATTCTAAGGGACGTCCCCAACTCCCAATCAACAAGAGACTTGCCACATTTTCAACTACCAAAGCTTGAAGCAACTTGTCAAGTCACTCCACACTTGGTGGTAATTGTTGTAGGAGATCTCAAATGCTCAAGGCCTAAAGGCAAGGTTAAAAAAAAGCCCAACTTGGCCCATTAATCTCAAATAGATTGGAAGTCTAGATTATCGACTGACCTCGCCGCTCTAAGGTGAGGTCGAGGTTAAATGAGCTTTATATCCTCCGCCTATTATTGCACCCATCATTCCAAGAACATACAAAAATGGATAGGACCAACAATTGAGACAATATGCCTGATATTAAGACCACTAGCATGGGACCAATGTACTCTCTGCACATGCATAGACACTACGCGCAAAGGTTGGCACAGAATACGAAGATTATTGCCCCATTAGCAATATTCTAATCATTTTTAATAACAATGTAGCATCTTATAAAAGGGAGAGATAGAGAAGAGGAAAAGGCAAAAAAAAAAAAGGAGGAACCCTCCTCTCTAGAGATCAAAAAACACCATCTCCATTCTTTCATTTATGGAAATTTGAGTATATTATATACGAACTCTTAATAAGAAAACAAATACAATGGATGTAATTCATTAAAGAGTGAACCACTGTAAATCCATTTGTCTGTTCCTTCCTTTCATCATTTTTTCATCTTTGTTGCATTAATCTGTGGGAATTATTAGTGATTTGACCAATAATAAAAGTTTAATAAAAAAACAAAAAACAGAGAGAAGACACTTTAAAATTTGGTATCCAAAATGAACAACGATTACAATTTCTGATCTTTGTTTATTAGTTTCATTACGCTAACTTAAAATGTAGAAACACCGATTCATCTTTCATGACCTTAGCTTTTTATTTGCTTTTATTTTGGAGGTTCCAGTCACCTTACCTTTAAAAAAAAATTCACTTTCTTACACTTTCATATTTTTAATTTCTTCCACTTGTTCTTTTAACAAGTTTTAACCCTTGTTGTGTGTCATACTAGTGGCAGCATATGGCCGACAATTTTTGTACACAAAGAAAGCCACACTTGGAATGCCGCGGCGACCCGACTGAATGACCTTAATGGTTTTTTAATGTCCTTTAATGCACACTACGTCGACACCCAACAATGAAGTTGAGCATTTTCTTCCAGCAAAGAATATATATATATATATATATATATATATATATAGACACACACACAATTATAAAAATTACATAGCCATATCAATTTAGTATGATACACGTTACACTTTCATTTATGTCATTATGTGGACTAAAGAGAGAGACCCATCGTACCAGGGAGAGCCATAACCCATAAAAGAACCAATTATACATTGCTTTCAATCCTTCACTATTTTTTTTTTTAAGATTTCTTTTTTGAGGAGAATCGTTCTATTATTACATCCCAACTTTTGAAAATCTTACTAATGCAATTATCATTTTATTGTTTCTAATTAAATTTATATCAATGGAAAAACTTATTTCTAAAACTAATTAATTAAGCAACAATAATTCACACGTTCTTTATAAGCTCAGTTTGGCACTATCATATCTTTTTTAAAAAATATTAATAATAAAACACATGCACAGCAGCTAAAAAAACTGCTTAGATGCTGAAAAACGCACAAATTTAACAATAGAAACATTAGTGAATTGAAAAAATTTGTTAAAACTTATTTTATTTTTTAAGCATGTCGCCATTTGACCTCTTATATGATACATAAACTAATTTTGCTATAGAAAGAATAGACAATTGAAAAAACTTGTTAAAACATATCTCTTATTTAAGCATGTTCCATTTCATTTTTTATGCAAAACACGTACTAATTTAGCCATAGAAACAACAGTAAATTGAAAAAACCTTTTAAGAATTAACGCTTGTTTTTTAAGCATGCCACCATTCTAGTTATTGAGTGAAAAACATGCTAATTTAACCACATAAACAATAGTGAAATGAAAAAACATGTTAAAAATCATGGCTCGTCTTTAAGAACGCTACTGTTATACTTCTTGAGTGAAAAACACCCTAATTTAATAATAGACACGTTAGTAAATTGAAAAAATTTGTTAAAACTTATCATTTGTTTTTTAAGTTCACCACCGTTTCACTTGTTGTGTTAAAAAATACTAATTTAATCATATAAACAACAATAAAATGAAAAAACTTTTTAAAGTTATCCATTATTTAAGCACACCCTGTATTACTTCTTGGGTGAAACACACACTAATTTGCTACAGAAAAAATAATGAATTGAAAAAACTTGCTAAAAATCATGGCTTGTTTTAAAGCACGTCACTGCTTCACTTCTTGAGTTAAAACACATTAATTTAACAATAAAAATATTAGTGAATTGAAAAAACTTGTTAAAACTTAATCTCTTTTTTTAATAAGAAAATCGTAGTACATTGATTATTTTGTTAGACCATTTGAAGTAAATAACATATTTTATTACATTAGAAATTAATAACATACTTCACTATGTTTATCTTTTTTTTTTTTTTAACAAACCCCTCCTCTCTCTCTCTTCCTGCTGGTCTCCTACCTCCTCTCTCTATCTTGCTTTCTCTCTCCTCTTTGCACCTGCTGCTCTCTCTCTTCCCCCTCTCTTCATGTCATCGCCCTCCATTTCCATCGTCCGAAGCTCATCGTCCTTTATGCTTGATCTCTTTATCAAGCATCTGCGTGAGTCAGCTTATGGTTCTCTTTCGCACTTGATTTCTATGGACATTCTTGAAAGATAAGCTGCCATATAAAGTTGTTGTAGTTTTTTTTTTTTTTGGAGATCTTTAAAGGGTAATTTTGATATTTAATATTTTAGTACATGTAGATTTGCATTAATTGGCCTATTTAATGACTTTCATCAAAATTTATATTTAAATTTTAGATATATTAACTTTTTTATGAAGTGGATTGAATTTTTTATATCCCTTTTTACAATAAATAATGAAAAGAACATTTATTCGTGTGTTTATAATTTAACAATTAATATGTTAACTATTTCCATACAAAAATAACGGTATATAATTGATAGACTAAATTTGATAAATGAAAATTAAGAGTTTAAAGTTTACGTTAGAACAACTTTCTATACAAAAATTAATTTAAAATTTTATATTCAAGGACTTCGGATGACTATAACTCCATTTCAAAAAGAAAAAGAAAAACGTACCTTTTAAATATTAAATGTGTAACTTCAATCCCAAACGTAGAATTACTATTAGGATTAATTTTAAAAATACTCCTTAAACTTTGTACCCTAATCCAATATGCCCCTGAGCTTTCAAAAGCATTCATTTCACCCCCTAAAATATACAAAAGCTTCAGCAAACCTCTTTCCGTCAACAGCTGCTTATTATACTGACGGAAATGTTGAGATGGCTTAAATTTACAGCTTAATGAAGGGTAAATTAGTAAAGATACAACGGCATTAAGTCAAAAAAGAAAAAAAGCAAAAAAAAAGAGTCTAGTTGAACAAGACCATAAACATAGATATGATATTTTAACAGAAATATAACAAAAAAAATCATCATCTTCATCAAAATTGTTGGAGCTCCTCGAAATTCGTAAGCCGATCTAGCTGAGATGGGCTTAATCTTCATCAACATACTTTTAAAAATTCAAAAATATTAAAAAAAAATAAAGTAGAACTTAAAATAAAAACATTCTTCAATTAAAAAAAAAACCTACCCACTAATTTAAGTGAACCAAAAATTAACAGACACCATTTCATCTTCTATCCTCACATAAATAGCTCTCTCTGCTCTCTCAGAAAATCAACTATGGAATCTACTTCATTCAACAACAAGCTTATAGTTCCCAAACCCATCTTTTGTAATCATAATGTAAGCCACTCTGTTCAACAACTGGAGTATATTTCCAAATCCACCTGTGTAATTATAACTTTGGCCTCCATGTTTATTGGCTGAGTGCTTCTTCGTCAATAAAATAGGGGCAAGACTGATGATTTCAAAAATGAAAGGAAGAAATTATAAGAAATGGAAATGGCCCTTTTAGGGCATGTTTGGCACACTATATTGTATTGTGTTGCATTATATTATATTGTATTGTATTAGTGTTATATAATATATTGTTTGGTTTTACACCGTATTAACATGTTGTATTACACAATACAATGTTTGTTCACCACTGATTATATTAGTGTTATACAATACATTGTTTGGTTTTGCATCTATTAACATATTGTATTACACAATATAATGTTGGTTCACCACTGTATTGTATTGCATTTTATTAGTATTTAAACTTTAAATATAATAAATTTGAGTCATGGTTTCAGCGTTGAAATTCAGGTTCATGATCAAGGTCGGGATTTGAGACCAGAATCGGAGTCGAGATTCAAGACTAGAGTCAAAGTCAAGATTCAAGACCAGAGTTGAGTTCAGGATTTGGCGTTGGGGTCAGGGACGAGATTTGGGACCGATGTCAAGGTTGGGATTTGAGATCGAGATTGGGTCGAGGTCGGGATGCGAAACCAATATCGGGGTAGGGGCTAGGATTTAGGACTTAACTCAAGGTCAGGATTTGGGACTGGTGTCAAGGTCAGGATTCTGGGTTAGGGTTGGGATTAAGGTCAGGACCGGAATCAGGATCAGGATTCAAGTTCGCGATTCGGACTAGGGTAGGGGTTGGGATTCGGGATTGGGGTCGAGATTTGACCCTAACCCTCGTCCCCAATCCCAACCCTGAATCTTAACCTTGACCCCAGTCTTGAATCCTGACCTAGAATCCCGACCTTGGCCCTGACCCCAAATCTCTATCCAGACCCTGGTCTCGATTCCCGACCTAGACTCCTGACATTGACCCAAAATCTTGACTACGACTTCGATCTCGAATTCTGACTTCGACCCCTACTTCAATCTTGGTCCCAAATCTTGGTCTCTTATCCTGACCCCCTTCCCAAATCCCGACCCTGGTCCTCAATTCCAATTCCGGTCTTGAATCTTGACCCAAAATCCCGACCCTGACCCCGGCCCTGAATCCTAACCCCAACCCTGACACCAATCCCAAATCTCGACCCTAACCATAGTCCCTAATCCTGACCTTGACCCTAACCTTGATTCTAGCCCTGAATCCCAACCTTGGCCCTGACACCGGTCCCGAATCTCGATCCGACCCTTGTCCCAAATCTCGATCTTAACCCCAACCCCAACCTCTATCCTAACCCCAAATCCCGACCCCGACCCCAGACCTGGTTTTGAATCTTATTCTAAAGCTTCAACTTCTATGTCAATTATTAATATATTTTAAATATTTGATTGGTTTATTAATATGCACTTTTATTTAAATTATACAATACGGTCTAATACGGAGGCTTTTGGTCGTATCTGATATCACAACTTGTATTATATTATTTTTAATTTGATTCTGTATTAAATAGTACAATATAGGATGTCACCAAACATTATATTATTTTTAAATAATATAATTCAGAGTGTTAATATGGCGCACTAAACGTGCCCTTAGTGTTTTAGAGGGAAGGAGTATTAATTTTTGGTGAATGTATCTCAACCTGTAAATTAAAGCTAGCTCATAATTCTATCAGTAAAATGCATGGTTGTGGATTGAAGGAGGTTTAGTGAAGCTATTTTATATTTTAAGGGGTGATTTGAATGCTTTTAAAAGCTTAGAGGGCATGTTAAATTAGGGTAAAAATTTAAGGGTTGTTTTTTAAATTAATCCTTACCATTAACAAAAATTTCAAATATACTTGGCTATACATCAATTGTATCATTCACCTCATCAACACTATTAATTGAAATTTTATTCTTTAAAAAAAAGGAAAAAAAAAGTGAGTAGATGAGCTAGTGAGGCTTCCTTTCATGACCTGAAAAAATTAGGTCATTGTTTGGAGATAAGCAACCGCAGCTGCTAGTGATTGCTGGAACCCACAATCCCAGCTGATCCATTTCCTGGTTCCACATGGAAATTAAAGCCAGAATACTTGTGTTGGGATTCTATTAGCTACCTCTGACAGTATCTTTACTTCTCTTTACACATTTTCTACATGTTTCTTGTCTCTTAGCAATCCCTTTAGGTTTTGGGCTTTCTAATTGCACATGCACAGAGGTCTAGAAGATGCTGTTGATGATTCACAGGCCAATCAACAGTGTACACTAAATGAATATCTATATACACACACACACACACACACACACATTGTGCTACACCAATGTGAAACATTTGAAACTTGAGATTAGAAAATTAAGTAGGTTTGGGCTCTAAAAAGGTAACTATTAGTGTAGTATCGGTTATTTCTTTCAGGGAATTTTTTTTTCTTTTTTCTACTTCCATGTTGCTATAATCTCTTATTGAATTACAATATAATTATAATTTTGATCACTGAATATTTCATGGGTATGATTTTTTTTTATAATGTGGAAGTACAACTAAAACTTTAAAAAGAACAAAAAAAATTCTAAAATTTGAGTGAAGCCACATATTAAAAGTGTGGCTCCGCCACTGCCGAGTCGTTCCATAATTTTAAAAAAGGATAGATTGATGTCAAATCATTTGTATTTAACACAAATAAACTTTAATATGTCCCTTGCATATTTAGTTTGCACCTTCTTGTAACACGTCTTTGTGTGTATATTTACACATACACACTCTTTTGTTATATGTCAATTCTTTTTCCAAATAATTGCAACCAAGCTCTACACGTAACTTCCTCCTTTTACCATATTTCCAGCCAAAAAGAAACTACCCTTTCTTTATTATCAAAAGAAAAAAAAAATAGAAGGTTCAAACAAAACATATATAATTTCTGCCCTTCAACGGCAAACCGTCAAAAGAAATGGTTGTCAGCCACTAATAATTTGGAAAACATACTTCTCACCTAATTAACCTACAAACCATGCGTCACGAATTGCTCAACGTATATTTTAATCATGTATTGGATCGACTGCTTAGTATTAAATTAGATTTAATTAAAGTAGATGCAGATACCTAAATCAAAGGATACTTTTTGTTGAAACTTCGTGTTAGTACGTGATCATTATGTAATAACGCACTGTATAAAGTACTTCCTTTGCAAATTAATCAACCTTATTTAGTTAGGTAATGTCACTTTCTCTTTTTTCCGATAATTTAAATAGAGATTCAATTCAGGACAACTTTCTTTGCATCTTCTTATCTTCCTTTAAGGGTTAGTTTTCCAACCACGTAACACTCTGTTTGGCTGCCTATACTTTAGCTAGAAAATAATAATAATAACGGACACAAATTGCATGCGACAAACAAATAGATGGACCAAGAGGAGATAAGTAGATAAACCCACCTAACATCGCATTATTTCAGCATTTAATGCACATTATCAGCATTCTGCAATGTGCATCAAAAAAGTTGCTAATTGCCATCCAATAAGGTGGTCCAACAATGAACATGTTTTTCGTTTTCATGAATTTAAAGTTGGATACTTGATAGTATCACTTTAATGTGTTTGTCGGGTCAATGGATATTATATTCGACATTGGGTTTGTAGTGATGCAGTCACATGAGGATTAAACCGAACCTATCTTTTGAGTAGGATTGAATCAGATCACTTTTTTTTATTGTGTATATTACACCTAGTATCATTTGCAAAAAACAATTATTCTCTCGTGTCATGGTATTTTATATGTAAACTAAACTTATGTTTGTTCACATAAATGGTATATTTGGCTATTAAATTTTTAAAAGTAACATTATTTTGTAATTCATTTTATTGAATCTGAATTTGATAATTGGAGAAGGAAAACTAATAACACCAATAATCTCCTTATTTTTTTTACTTTTAAAAAAACGTTGTTAATCAATCAAGCTAATGTTTCTAGGGAACAAATAAAAACTCTCCCAGAAAGGACGTACGTGCCTCCTTACGTGTACACGATTTAGCGTTTCTTTTTACTCTTTTACGGCCTCGCTTTAATTATATTTACGTCGGAACATGCATTTCATATGGATCTCTCTGGACATTTGCGGATAAGAGATAACGTCGTCCTCCATTTAGGTAACGCAATAATTTCAGTGCCCCTCATTCTGCTTTTTAAATTTCGTCGCATATGGCTAATATTTTACGAAAACTTATAATATGCCTTTCAAATGTTAAAATCAAATAAACAAAAGCAAGCATTTTTTGAGTTTAGGATTAGCATCTAGCACCACAGCATTAGAATTTGATGGAGATCATTTTCGAGGCAGTGCACTGACGCTACAGCACCCAGCAAGCAACGCTGTAGCGCTAGTCTGAAGCCATGCTGCACTGAAGTGCAGTGCACTGGAGCTGCAACGCTGACCTAAGGTCGTGCTGCAGGGCAGAAAAGATGGCACCGCGATGCCAATCTATGTTTGATGATATTGAATTGTTGTGATTTTATAGTTGTTTCAAATCATTGTATTGTTTGATTTATGTTTTTATACAAAATTGAATACCTATTACCAACAAATAATTGTATTGTTTGATTTATGTTTTTATACAAAATTGAATACCTATTACCAACAAATATACTTATTGTAATAGTTGTGTTGTTTCACAAAATAATACTCTTACTTGAAAGATTGTGTGAGTTACTACGGTTGCACCTGTTCATGACACCCTATGTTTCTATTATTTCTTTAGAATTTTTAGATTTTATACACTGTTTTTGAACACCATAATATTGATAGTTTTAGTGTCCTAAATTTGTTGTATTTTAAGGATAATTTCTTACAAAATCTGTTAATAAACTTTGCAATGTGAGGGAATAACACTTTAAAAAAATGGTATTTTTATACGCCTAAAACCTAATCTATATTTCAGATTTTCTCATTTCTATTTGCATTTTTCTATCAATGTTGTTCAACATGTCTCGGAATTCTTCTGAGCTCATTTTATAATTTGATTCTTTCAAATAACTTAAAATAAAAAAAAAATACTTTTCAGGCTACATGAATTGAACATCAAAATGGTGGCTAGATTTTTTTAATAGCAGCAATTAGGAAATATTTTCAAAATAATAAATAATTACTAAAGTCTCATCAATTATAACCAACCGTAGCCTCGCTTAGAAAATGTGGGTGGCTACTATAAAAACGTCATGCCACAATCTCCAAACGTCATGCCACAATCTCCAGGTCCTTAATTGACATTTCAAAGTAACGCCAGTCATTTGACAACTCTATAGGTAGAAACAAATTCCAATTTTTTGTCTAATTTTGGGTGTATCAAATGATATTTAATCAATCATTTTATGATACTTCATTTAATAAAAAACATGTAAAAGTTAATAAGATATTATTTTAATTTTTTAAAATAATGTATTATAATACAATTAGTTGGATACCATTTAAGACATTAAAATTAGACGAAGAATTTGAGTCCGATAGAAAATATCCCATAATGGCTTCTCCAGAAAATAGAAAAAATGCATCTTATCAATGACACTAATAGAAAGAAATCATCTCATTTACGTCTAAGGTTCATTCGGCATTTACTATTAGTTATGTTTGAAATTTAATAAATTTTCTCATTTTGTGAAGGCCCGTTTGGTAGTGTTTTTAAAATGTTTTTTTTTTTATTTTAAGTAAAAATCTAAAAATGAGAATATTTTGATAAATATGTTGGACTGTTTTTGAAATTGTATTTGGATACTTTTTGAGTATTTTTTTAAATTATTTTGGGTAATCTATTGCCTTAATAGGCCATCATGGATAGCCCCAGTGCCACCACTGACAACCATCAATAACCCTCATGGTCCCTCACCCCACTCGCGACCAACCTAACCCTTACCCCACCCTTGCGAAGATCTGTGGCCCTCTCATGGAAATCGACAGCCCTCTTGTGGATCGAGGGCCCTCTCATGGAGACCAAGGGCCCTTTGTGATTTAGATTGCGCCTCCTCTGTGTTCTAGCTATGGTGGGGGACCTCGACGGCTAGGTCATTAGGGATCCATCGCGATTGATGCAATGGATTGTTGGCACATACTTCGGAAAGGGGGTTGAGACAACAGATTCTAGCAAATGGTGGCTCTGGACACTACTAGAAACTTGAAATTACACAACCATTATTTAATGACATTTTTTCAAAACCCGTCGTGGTAAGGAGAGGTAAAAACGCAGAGAGTATGCCTGAAAATACGAAAACCATCATGTTAGTGATACGGGATCTTTCACGATGGTTTTTAGTAAACACCGTCGTTGTAGGTGTAATTTTACATGACGGTCATGTAAAATTCAACTTTTCACAATGGTTTTTAGTAAAAACGATCGTGTAAGATTCAACATTCTATGACGGTTTTTATAAAAACCATTGTGAAAGGTTCTACATATTGGCATGTGCTTAAATTTGGGCGAGGGACTAAAAATTTCATAAATCCCCCGCCCAAATTTAAGCACATGCAAATATGCAAAACGTGCTTAAATTTGGGAGGGAGACAAAATTTTAAATTTGCAGAACCTTTCACGACGGTTTTTGAAAGGTAACGTATTTAACCAATAAAAGCCGTTGTAAAAGTTTCTTAACATTTCACGATAGTTTTATAAAAACTGTCGTGAAAGGTTCTATATATTTGAAATTTTTAGTCCCCCGCCCAAATTTAAGTATGCGCCAATGCCATGGCCTTCTCTATTTATTCAAAATTTCTCCAATTCAAACCCTCTCTAACTCTCAAACCCCTTCTCTCTCCCCTTCTCTGTCTAACTCCTCCCCCCCATGGCCTAGCCACCTACGAACCTAGCCCCCCATGACATTCCACCAACCTTGACATTTTCTTGTCACTTTCTCCATAACCTTCCATCGTTCGACTCAACCCCCAACAAACTCGATGTTGTTTGTTACCGTTCATCCTTGTCCCTTGACATTCCACTGACTCCACTATCGTTTGACTCGTCCCTTGATGTTCTACCAACTCCAGCGCCATTGGTAAATTTCAAACTATTAGTTTTAGTTTTAGTGTTATTGTTAGTTCTAAACTTAGTATTATTTGGTTATTTTAGTGTTATTTAGCTTTAGTTTAATTTTTAATATTAGTTATATTAATTTTTTATTTGTCATTTAGTATGTGTACTTGTATTTGGTGTTTGAAAGAACTTTGAACAACATTTAGAGTTTTAGCATGAGAATAGGCTACTTTTTATGTGTTTGTGATGCCTAAGTATTATTGTGATGCCTACCACATGTTTGATGAAAAGCTTCTATGAACAACATTTAGCATTTTAGCATGAGAATAGGCTACTTTTTATGTGTTTGTGATGCCTAAGTATTATTGTGATGCCTACCACATGTTTGATGAAAAGCTTCTATGACTGTATGTTTGTGTTTGTGTTTGTGTTTGTCTTTGTGTTTTAGTTACTTAGTTTTATTTTCAATATTTTTGTTAATTCTATTTATTTTTGTTATCGTTTCTTTATGTCACACATGACAACATGGACTTAGACACCAAGAATCAACCAACTCTTGTGCAAGCATGAAAACAGTGCATGACTTTACAATGTAAATATATATATATATGGTTTTGTAAAAATTTTATAGTTCAATGTAATTATGTGATTATAAAGCTACGACATTGTATTAATGTTGAAAATATGGGACTATTTATCTTGTGGGTAACCAAAAATTCTAGTTATTTTTTTTAACTTCAGACCAACTTTTTTATGATAGTTTTTAGTGAAAACCATTGTGAAACAAGAGCCTTACACGATGGTTTTTTATAAAAACCGTCGTATAATGGGTAACATACATGACGGTTTTCATAAAAGCCATCATGTAAGCTTAACGTTTCACGACAGTTTTTAGTGAAAACTGTCGTAGTAGCCTCGTCCCAAAATCCTAGAACCCTTTACGTCACACATGACAACATGGACTTAGACACCAAGAATCCATCAATTCTTGTGCAAGCATGAAAAGAGTACATGACTTTACAATGTAAATATATATATATGGTTTTGTAAAAATTTTATAGTTCAATGGAATTATATGATTATGAAGCCATGGCATTGTATTAATGTTAAAAATACGAGACTATTTATCTTGTGAGAAACCAAAAATTCTAGTTATTTTTTTTAACTTCATACCAACTTTTTTTCAACGGTTTTTAGTGAAAATCGTCGTGAAACAAGAGCCTTATACGACGGTTTTTATGAAAACCGTCGTATATGGGTAGCATACACGACGGTTTTCAAAAAACCGTTGTGTAAGCTTAACATTTCACGACAATTTTTAGTGAAAACCGTCGTAGTAGTCTCATCCCAAGATCCTAGAACCCTTTACGTCATACATGACAACATGGACTTAGACACCAAGAATCCACCAACCTTGTGCAAGCATGAAAAGAGTACATGACTTTACATTGTAAATATATATTTATGGTTTTGTAAAAATTTTATAGTTCAATGTAATTATGTGATTATGAAGCCACAGCATTGTATTAATGTTGAAAATACAGGACTATTTATCTTGTGGGAAACCAAAAATTCTAGTTATTTTTTTAACTTCAAACCAACTTTTTTACGACGGTTTTTAGTAAAAACCATCGTGAAACAAGAGTCTTACACGATGGTTTTTATGAAATCCGTCATACAATGGGTAGCATACATGACGGTTTTCATAAAAACCATCATGTAAGCTTAACGTTTCACGACGGTTTTTAGTGAAAACCGTCGTGGTAGCCTCATCCCAAGATCCTAGAACCCCACTAAAATAAGGATTCCATGAAAGTAAAAAAACCGTTGTGAAAAGTCTCGTTGGTACCACGACAGACGATTACACAGTGGTTTTTTAACCGTCGTGAAAACGTACAACGACGGTTTTAAACCGTCGTGTAATCTATAATTTTTACTAGTGGGATTTTTGGTTTGAGAGACAATGCCGCTGGAAAGGGGTCTTGTCAGGGAGTACTTGGGAGAAGAGAGAGACAGAGAGATAGAAGTTGTGATAGAAAAGATAGAAAATGATGAAAACAAGTTTTCTGGTTTTCATTTTTGGGTCTTTTCGAAGGATATTCTTGGAAACATTTTTGTTTTAGGTGGGTTCAAAAATTTAACCTAACAATATTTCAAAATCATTTTTCTTTCTTGTATTTTTTAAAATAAGATAAAAAAATCTCAAAAACAAAACTAAACGGCCTTGTACTTTTTACAATGCCAAACCTCTACCAAATTCTTGTTTGTTGACTTAAAACATTAGAGTGCTATCGGTAAGTACCCTTTGTTTTACTTGTTTGTTTTGCAGAGTTCTCAATGTTCATTGAAGTGTTATTTGGTATTATGAGATTAAGGATGTGTTTTCAGTGGTGGACAAGGTCTATTATAATTCATTTCACTGTTCACTGTTCAGATCTCTTCATATCTTATTTCAATATATATAAAATTTGTAAGATAAAATATGCAGTATGAACAAGCCAAGTATAGCAGGGCAACTGTATATTTTATTTGTTTTAGCATTTTAAGGTATTGAAAATGTAAGGTGGATTGCCCACCAAGTGAAATTGATTTATGTGGCATCACAAAGTGCAAAATAGGGTTGTCGTTTTGTTGATCTAGTGGCGTGACTTGTGAGAATCTGAGAAACCATTTCATTTTTATCAAGTAATTTGAAAATTGAGAAGGTGTTATAAAACAAGTGCAAGAAACTACATTGCAACACATAGGAGAAATAGAGAAAAACAATCTTATTATTTATTCGTAAGGTAGGAGAAGCCAAAAGGCAAGAGTTATAATAACAAAATAATACTAATAGAGTAGTAATTGGGGGGTTATGAAGATTATAAAATACCAATACTGATAGTCATTAAGGTGGAAATAATGCAATTCATGAGGGTGTTAAGAATATAAACATCCACACGATTAAACTAATTTATTCATAACACTCCCCCTTGGACGTTCACTACTTAAGACTATATGCCTCGTTAAAAACCTTACCATGAAAAACCCTGTAGGAAAAAATCCTAGTGAAGGAAAAAAGAGTACATTATTCTCTTAAGATTTGGTTTAGAACTACCTCGTTAAAAACATTGCAAGAAAAATCTAATGGGACAAAACCTATGCAAAGGAAAAAAAAAGTACAGTAGCCAATAGCCTTCCCCTCATGTCAACATGTCTTCTTTAGCAAAATCTTACGCAAAGATCTTTGAGTCGACGCAACGTAGTTGTAGAAAATATCTCTACAAAACTTTCCCAAGTTGTCACTTGAACAAGTTCAATAAATGTCATCCTTCAAGAGCTCATGCATGAAAAAGAACTATTGAGAAACATGTTTTATTATGTCTCTTTAACTTGGGCGATAGAAGTTACATTCTCCCGATATAAAGACGTTGGACTTCCTTTGCTAAATAAAAGGTCACATGTTGGTTGGATATGTTGGAGTAAAAATCTCAACAATATAATGTGCATAAGATGACTATTTCATAAATTGAAAACACTTCAACATGATTCAAAGGTGCAATGACAATAGTTTGCCTTATAAATTGCCAATATATAGCAGTACCATCATATGCAAACAAGGAGGATGCGTGTAATTATGCTTTTATATGGATTGAAAAAAATATTCAACATCCAATCAATTTTAATATACATAACAGATGTTTCACAATGAAAATGAAATACTTGTTTAACATCTTTTTGATGTCTTTGAGAACTATATCTTGCTAGTACAATAGCAAAAATTGTCGTGCGAGGTCTTTGTCATTAGCAAATATATTACTACACTAATGGCCTGTTTGGCACGTTGGATTGGATTAGATTGCTTAGTCTGGATTGGACTAAACTGGATTGGATTGGACTAGATTAGATTATGCTGAATCCTATCCTGTGTTTGGTAAACCGTCGGATTAGGAGGCTAGATGAATAATCCTGTGTTTGGCGCATAATCGGACCGGAATAAATTGGATATGATAATAACAATTTTTATATACGTACATTAAAAGAATTAAAAAATTAAAAATAAACTATAACAATTGAAATAAAATGATAAACATTTTTTACAATAATCATAATTATTTTTTAAAGTATTTTGGATTATAATACACAATTAACAACTAAATCTTAAACAAGATATTTAATCATATTTAAACTTAAACGTCTAAGTGTTGGAGAAGATTTTTGATCAAATAAGATATTTGATCATATTTGCTGGAGAAGATTCATAACAAAATCCATCCTAAGTGCCTCATCCATAGATTTTAAGGCACTCACATTCCATGGTTGTTTAGCAAACAACTTCAAAGCCTTGATTTGATCGACCATAGAAAGGTTCAACTTTGTAATCTCACCCCATACAAAATCATGTTGCACACTTTCATCCTTTTTTTTTTTTTTTTGATAGCTTGAACTAGCATTTGTGACTCTTCTCTTGAATACTCAATCATTATGTCAAATGATTTTGCTAGTTCTAATCCTGCAACAATATCTCCAGATGATCTTGCTCTCTTTTTTTGGACAGATCTAGACACATTACCAATAGAAGTTTGGTTTATAGACACGGGAGAGTAAGAAGAATCTTGTTGCATTTCAATGTCAACCTCATTAGCCTCTTCATTATCAACATTATTAGCCATCTCATTAGGCGTTTCAGCTCCTCTTCCATCGCAACAGAGTCCACGTGCTACTACATCTTCTAGTACGGTCAATAATGCCTCATCTTCTACGTTGCTCCATGTACGTCTACTTGCTTTCTTTTGAGCTTCATTGTTTTGAGTGCTACCTCCACTTACCCATGTAAATTTGTTTAAAAGAAAAAAAAAAATTGTTTATTAAGATTGTCATACATGATATGCTCAAAAAAAATCAATAAGAATAAAAAACAACATAATTCATATATTGATCTCAAACAAAACACAATTGAAATAACAATAATATTGTGTTCACAAGTAATTGATACATCATTAAAATGAAAAGACAAAATCAAATATCATTCAAATGAAAGAACAAAATAAAACATTATTCAAATTCAAATTCACACGAAGTTGTCATGATAATAAACTAATTCCTATGCCCCTTATGTGTTCTCCGCTCATTAAACATTTGTGTTGCTAAATTGTCTCTCCATGTTGTCCATTGATCGGAGGGTTCGATTGTGCCAACAATATTTTGACTTGAAGAAGCTTAGGTATTTTGTTCCCTTTCTTGTCTCTCCAAAGCACCTTCCATTGGGTCAATTGTTGTTTCCCTTCTTGTAAGATTACGTAGAAGACAACATGCCATTATAATTCGACACTGAGTTTTCATAGGACAAAATGAGGGGCTCCTTAAAATGGCCCATCGGATCTTAAGCAATCCAAAACAATGTTCGATGACATTTCTTGCCGAAGAATGCTTCATGTTAAAAAATGCTCTTTCATTTACAGGTGCACGTCCATCTTGCCATTCAGATAAGTGATATCTTATTCCTCTATATGGTGCAAGAAACCCTTCACAATTTGTATATCCAGCATCTACTAGGTAATAATTACCTAAGAAGTGAAAAAAAAAATAGAACCCTATTATTAACTAACCACCAAAAAAAAATTCAATATCTTAAAAATTACTCTATTATATTGTACCTGTGGGAACTTTTAAGCCATTTGGTCTACTAATTGCATCACATAAAATTCTAGAATCAGATGCAGAACCTTCCCAACCAGTTAACATAAATATGAAATTCATATTTCAGTAGCAAACTCCAAGAACATTGGTAGCAGCCTTACCCTTTATATTTCGATACCTTGGCTTATCAAGTTCAAATACATGCACTTTAATAAATGTCCCATCTAAGGCTCCTAGGCAACCCTAATGAAGAATTAAAAATGAATCAAATAATTGGTGAGCATATGAAAGGCCAAACATTAGAATTGTTAATATCATAACTTTGGACATTCCTTAAACCATTTCCATCTATCATCATTACAGTCATCAGGTATCGATGATGGCATCGTCAATAAAATACTTTGTAAACGAATGACCCCATTTAAAACTAAATTTAATTACCTACTAATTGTCTCACTTGACCTTTTGAACCTATTCACTATGGTTCAAATCTTCACATGGTGAACAAGTATATGTAGAAAAATACAAACTTGTTCTTCAATGGTAACCAATCCATCCATCTTTAATCTCCCATGAACTCGGAGTAGTTCACATAATAGACCAAATGTTCTCCTATCCATTCAAAGTTGATTTACACACTCTATATCACTAGTAGATATATAGCTATCTAATACACTCAAGCGAGTCTCATAATTCACAAATGTACGATTCTTAAGCATGCATCTTTCATAATGTCTTTGAACCATAATATAAGCATTAATCAATACCAGACAACCCATCATAATTCTCCTCAAGTGCATATGTCTTGCAATTATTAATACAATAATATCCATCCCATTCATATCTATCATGGCAACAAAAATTTAGAGTTAATAGCAATACCATGACCTAAGCACAGGAATCTCAGCTACAAAATGTCCAAATAAAACATGTGGATTTAAAACATGTCCAAATAAAAATTGTGAGTGTGATTATGATGAGTGCTAGAAACCTAGGCGATCAAAAACCATGTACATGAACTACAAAATCTGTGTTTAATTTTCTCATACATCATACCTCTTTTACAACAAATTTATCTACTATCACATGATTTTTACTAATTATTACTAATTAACAACACCTCTTTTACATCAATTTTTGAGTACTTTTTTCCCTTTATGTGATCATTTTCCCAAGAGACTGATTCAAGAAACAAAGAAACCTTGATTGGTAGCAGTCTAAGAAATGTCCTCCTTCAATGATAGCCACTTTGATTCAAAAAACTTTTTTTTTGTTCTTGTTCCAACAACAATGATAAACGTAAACAAACATTCTTAATAAATAAGAAAAAAAAGATTAAGCACTCAAAGTACCGAACTGTAAACAAAAACCAGAAAGCAAAAGGGGTAAGCACTCAAAGCACCAAACTGTAAACAAAAACTAGAAAGCAAAAGGGGGAAAATGAAATAAAACCCTAATCTCACATCCCAACACAATAAACTTTCCTATTCGTGAAAAGCAGAAACCGAAAGGAAATCAAAGTAAGAATTCATACCAAACCCACCAAAGGAAAAAAATGATCATTTTCCCAAGAGGCTGATTCAAGAAACAAAGAAACCTTGATTGGTAGCAGTCTTAATATCTAAATTGTTTTTCGTGATTATTTTATGGGCATTCATGCATTGGGTTGAATATTTTTAACTTAACAATAGGAAGAACAACAAATGATGTAAGCATGGTTTATAGAATTCATAAAAAAAAAAAATCAAAGCCACAACCCACCAAAATTAAAGCAGATCAGACATGAAAAAAAAAAGGAAATGACTCAAAAAAATAGAAATCCACAAATAGGAAGGTAAAAAAAAATCAGCTGCCAAAAAGAAGGGTGAGAAAATACCTGAGATGGTGGAGATTGACAGCCTCAAAGCTAAGCTGATGTTGACAAATTCTGATGGCCTTACACCATTTTTGGGTAATCTTTACCGAGTCTCAAGAGATGGCGAGAAAGGGAAGGGAAGAACAAAAGCAAGAAGAGGAGCAAGAGAGCTGAGAGAAGAAGAGGAAGAAGATGAACAAAAAAGAAAGGGAGAGGGATAGATGCGATGACCAGGGCAGATGAAGAGAAATGTCGGCTGGGTAAGAAAGTAAGTAAGGGGAAAAGGAAAGTCTAATCCCAGTCCCAACTAATCCCATGGTTTAGATTGGGACTAATAATCCCAAGTTGGGTGGGATTATTTATGGTCGAAGGGATAAATTATCCCAAGTAGTACGGTCAAAATTTATTGCCAAACATTAGCTTAGGATTATTAATCCCAATCCCAGTCCTAAGCCCGTGTTAAAAACATGGCCTAAAAGTATTATTTGGACCAAGAATTTCTTCAATATCACCTTATGATAATTTTCACTCAAGAGATCAAGAACATCCTTATTCAAGGGATCAAACAACCATTGGAGAACCATTGGAGAACATATTGGTAGTGTTAGAAGATGAACATCAATAATAATAAGTCAATTTAATTTATAAGACTCTTTGTTGGATGTTCAATACTTTAGAATATGCCTCATTAAAACCTTACTAGATAAAACCCTATGGGACAAAAATTCTAGTGAGTGAAAAAGAGTACATCATTCTTATTATACACTGCAAACTACCTCATTAAAAACCTCGTCGGGAAAACCCAACAGGAAATACCTTAACCAAGGGAAATAGAGTACAGTATACATTGTGTCTCCCTTGTACCGCTATCATGTTTTAATCAATAACAATTGATTTGGTAGAATATGATTGAGTCGATGTATATTATTATAAACAAATTCAAGATATTTTCAATTGACTATCTGAACTTGTTACTCTTAGCACTTTTGCTAATATTTCAACTACACTCTTTAAGAGCTCATTTATTATAAAGAATTTCTTAAAAGTATTGGCTATTTTTATGGGTATACACCTATATTTATTTTCTAATTAGTAGAACAATGGTTCAACAATTATTTGCACATAAACTCATCTCCAAGTGAGTATAAAATATTGTGTATCTTATAGCCAAATATTTGTTATTCTACTTAATTATTCAGATAATGTTTCATACTATACTATACTAAATTAAATACTGATATGCTATACAAAACACTATAAAAATTCAAGAGTTGGAATTATTTTGGAATATTCTCAAAATATATAATCATCAAATAAATGATAAAAAAGACACAATATCCCTAAAAGTTCTTCAGGACAATTTTCTTATATGTAAAAAAAATTATGGATAAGCATTCTTTTAAGCAAATCTCAATTTTTAGATATGAATAAACTTTTTTCTATGAGATTTGCCTTCTTAAATTTCTCTTATGATCTCTTTAAAGATTTTCACAAATAACAGCAAATCCAATATGTTTGAGCTCATTATAAAGCGATAGAGATATTAATTTGCTAGCACTTCCATTCATTATATTATAAAAACATAGTGGTACCATTCAAATCTGGATTGCATTCATTACACAAAGATGTTCGTGGTTTTAATAATTAAGCCCGCAATTTCAACTTGTATCTTTCAGACCTTTGAAGCCTCTTTAGGACTTTTTATAAATATCAATAGATTGTTACAATATGTTTTTCAAACGCACATGAACTTATCATAGATTTTTTGCTAGGCTATCAAAATATAATTGCTTATCCATCATGTATGAGTACTGTTGCTCAAATTTTTTTATAAGTGTTCTATAAAAACTTATTATTAGAACTCATAACTTATTTTATGACCTCATCCTTTTTCACATGCACTATGTCATATGAATATTCATTTCCACCCTACTAGCTTTAATATTTAAAATATTTTAGACTATTAGTCCTCCATACTTTGCACTTGCGTATATACTTGCCTGGACTTTGCGTTTTTTACCTATAGGTGATTTTTTCATGTCAATCACTTTCAATGGATTTCAAATAATTTTTAAGATCCTCACTTTCTTTTCAATATACTAATAGTTCATCCTTTTTATAATTGTCAACAATAACTTTTACTGCAATTTAACTTTATTTTTATATTGACATGACTTGTTGAGATCTTCCTCTTTTCTTTACTATTTTTAAATTTCAGGTATACTTTTTGAACTACTTTAGGAGCTCAATGACTTCAAGAAGTTCGATCTTTAACAAATATATCAAATTGTCATGTCAATAACCTTTTCTGAATATATCCTCTTTAAGAATATGGTCCCTTCATAATACCAACATATTTATAAGTTTCTTTCTCTTCCAAAAAGTGTGATAATTTAGACCAGACAAGTCTTCAGTACTTCAAGTATCTCTTAAACTCATAAGATAACAAATTGTCTGTCAATCCAAGCTATTAAATTAGTAGTTGTAGAAATGATTCAATCACTTTCTTTATCATATTAATTAACAATTTTATATTGCATTGCAATGCTCAATCAATTAATCTGTACAAGGATCAATAATACCCAATTGCAAATTCCCTCCCTCTAATGGTGGGAATATTTTTCCAAACAATATTACTAGTAAGGATTTTTAAAATACATATGTTCATACCCAATATGCCTTTTGGGTTAGCAAACTTCTAGTTCATGATAACAATTTTTTCTTAGTTGTCTTATTACAACTTGGAAGAGAAAGTGAAAATAAGTTTCCAATATATCCATATAAATAATAACGTATACCCTCACGCATGTCTCTTTGTGCATACAACCAAACATAATGTAGAGACATCTCATATCCTTTATAGTTACAATGATTATTTTTTTCTTTTCATCAATATAATGACAATACCATGGGAATTTACATTGTCAATAACAAACATTTAATTTGTGTACCCAACAAATTAAATATCATAATCAATTTCTTATTAATCACTAGGCTATGTAATAATAAAATGCCTTTATTACTTCAATGTATTACATATATGTGATCTTTCCATAAATTTTATCTCACAAGCCTCTAAATTTTTCTTTCTTGTCACATTTCCACTTTTGGTAATTATATGTGACTTTTTCAAACTTGGAATATGCTTTTTATCATAATATCATATTGTACTCGATTAAATAAACTCATATCAAACAAAGAGGAGATAATTACTAGCTCAACTCTTTCTCTAGTTTTTTCTCCATTTAGGCATTATAAGATCACATGTATATTTTGAATGCTCTATCGATATGTCCTTAATGGAGGCACCACTATAGCCTTTTTCATATGTCATGATAACATTCTTATAACAAATCAATGAAAATTTCTCCCTTGGTTTAGGTTTGGTATTTACATTTAAACGTATAACGAGTACGTATCAAAGCCTTTCTATATCACATGCCAAGTGACTATAAATTTCATTATTCATGAAGCAATATTACAAACTTTTTAATTTCTCATAATTTCATGCTCCCAATACTTATTTTATCTTTTTCATTAATAATAAGGAAGTTGGGAAATCTTTAAAGTCCCTTATAGCCATCACAAATATACAATACCCACTTCAAGGAAAGTGCAAAATAATTAGAAAAAGTTAATGTTTTTTTTTTCAAATTACGTGGTAAGGCTATCAATGGCATTTATAATTATTTATCTTTTACTACCTCATCATGAGTGCATAAAATTGCAATAGTTCGTGGAATGTGTAGTGTCATATAGCCAACTAAACCAAATTATTATTGGCTTAAATATATATGCCACAATAAAACATCCATGTTGATGTAAGTTTAAACATGATCAAGTTATACTAATAAATAGTGCAATATTCAATTCTCGAAATATGGAAAAATTAATTAGACAATAAGTCTTTTTTATATCAAGCGTTTCAATAATAAAATACCACATTATTATTTTTTTATGACCATGTTATTATTGTGTTTATGGACATAATTATCAGCCATTTAGAAATAATTAGTATAACTGTATGTTAAAAACATTACTGTACCCATAATTAAACAAACAAAACTTGTAACTTACATAATTATAATGTATTGAACAATAATTAATAAATTATATGAATCTCTTTCTCTTGAACTCTAGAGAGTAGAAACCAATTCAATAATGCAAGGATAATAAGATTTCTACTAAAAATAGCTAAAAAATAAAATTCATTAATTAAGATCTATCAAAAAAATAACAAAGAAAATATTCATCTTCATTTACATCATAATATTTGATAGTTCTTGTAAAGTTAATACTAACAATTGCATGCAAAAGACCATTGTATTGAAAATACAACAATAATGAGACAACATCATATAATGTTTAAAACAATTACTCAGGTAGGTGCAATAAGAACTTTTCAACACACATATATTCACTTCCATTGAGCTGATATATATAGAAAACTCATTTTTATTACTATCAAGGGAGGAAATATAAATCTCTATATCATGTATATAGGAACATGCCTATATGAGATAAGAAGAGTTACTAAAATATTATCATGAAATAAAATGTGTTACCTTAACAATGCTAGGAAAACATAAAATATATTATAACGTCTAACGTTGTAAAAGTTTGATAAAAATTTTTGGAAAATAATGACTAGATACTTTGATAATAATACTCCAATAAGTATTAAACCTGTCATACCATATATTACAAACAAAATTTGTTAAATTTCTCATAAACAAATTAGTTAAGAGAGCAATAGAAATGGAAGCTAGAAGTATTCAAAGAAATCTTGAATCTTTAAAAAAAAAAAAAAAAAACCCTCAATCAATTTCTAAACCAATATAAATGGTTAAAGATTCGTGCTAATAATGTATTATAAAATAAATGCAAAGAACTAAATTGCAAAGCATAAAATAGAGAGACATAAGAGAAATAGAGAAAAGCAATCTTATTACTCATCATCTCATGTTGTACACAAATACAAGCTCTCAAAGGCTATATATAGAGGCTAAAGATCATAAAGTAGGAGATGCCAAAAGGCAAGAGTTACAACAATAAAATAGTACTAATAGAGTGATATTTAGGAGGTTATGAAGGTTATAAAATACCAATATTAATAGTCATTAAGGTGGAAATAATGCAATTCATGAGAGTGTTAGGAATATGAACATCCACACTATTAAACTAATTTATTCATAATAGAAGGGGCCTTTTGTTCCATATTTGCTTTGGCTATCGCAGCTAAATTTACCTTTTTCCATATTTGTTGATCATTAACGAACATAAAGAGGACAATATTAATATATGAATAATCAATAAATTCTTTATTGATCAAATGTCTTAACAAAACAACAATATTGTTTGGTTCCTAGAGCACTAAGCCTAACATTTAGCACCAAATTGGGGAGCCTTGTTTAAGATGAGAAAATTAATATTGGTTGTTACAATTGGAGGGTTGAGTAATATATAGACTCCTAATGAAATTAAGTATTTGAGAGACAAGTGTCTAAAATATAACACAGATACTAGAACAATTTCACCTATTTGAACTACGAAATGGTGCCGCCTCAAATGAAAGTGAGAGTTTCTCTCTTAAAGGTTCATGAAATAAGACATGACAATTAAAGTGCCAAACGAGTATGGTATAGAATATAAGAATACACAAATGTTTATGTGTGATATTATTATTTTTTTTTATTAAAGGAATAACTGAATCAAAGTTCTTAACTACCAGAGATTTCAATAATTACGTTGTGGCACTTACACTAAGTAAGGTTCAAATATAAGGATACCGGACTCTATTCATAAATACTGTTAGAAATTTTGGAGTGATCTTCATTATATTAATACTTGAAGAAGTAGGGATTGTAGGAAATGTTCAAGTCTTCATAGAAATAAGAATGTTATAGACAAAAAAAGTCCCAAATCAAAAACTGATGAAGTGGAGTAGCACTTTATAAGATATTAACTTTTTGGAGGGGCTGATGCCATATACTCCTTAGACTGACTTTAAGCTCGTACACACGTACGCCATGTGTAGGGCCTGGCAACGAGGCTGTAGAGGCATTTTTGGCACATGGCGCGTGTAGAAATCACTTTCTAGAAATAGTGTAATTTCTAGAAGTAGTGTAATTTTAATTTTAATTTTAATTTTATCAAAAAGGTTATATCCTTTTTGAATGGGTGGCAGCTATTCTTAAAAGGTGTTTTGAAAGGTTATCTTTTATTCTATAAAATAGCAAAAATGTGCCAAAAATGTGAAAAGTTCTCATCGTAGGGAATTCATATAAATGTCACTTTTTTAGACTCAATTTTTATTTATGCTACAAAATATGAAAAGTTCTTATCCCACAAACTTGGTGCTTATCCCTCCAGGACATTTTTGTGTCCCTTTAGGACATGTTGTATGTCCCATCAAGAGTGTTGCATGTTCCTTTGAGACATTTTTTGATGTCCCTCCGAGACATTTTGACATGTCCCTTTGTGACATTTTGACACATTTTTTCTGTTCCTTTAGGACATATCGTGTGTCCCACTGAAACATGTCACATGTTCGTCTAGGACATTTTTTGATATTCCTTCAGGACATTTTTTGGTGTCCTTTCGAAGCATGTTCAATGTCCTATCGAGATATGATTTTCTCATCTCTTTCTTTCTCCTTTCTCTTTCTTTCTCTCCTTGTCGCCAGTGACTCCTCGTCGACACCAACGACCTCGCCGATGACAAAAAAGCAAAAGAGAAAGTGGGAGAGAGAAATGATTACAACAACAAAGCCAAAATATCTTGTTTAAATCTTACAAGGCCTAATGGGCCATAATAGGCCTAAGTCATTGCAAAATAAGAAAACCAAACTCAAACATCTAATTTCTCTATAAGGGCCAATTCAATCTACATTGAAGTCTAAAAATCATCAATAAAAAACTTCTAAAACCCAAATATGTGCAAATTTAAGGAAAACTTATCATTAGATGGGAATTTTTTCTTTTACTACACAAAACACTCTCAAGCTCATACAGGAACAACAACTGAGCATTAAAAACAGCAACAACAACAACAACAACAAATAATCTCATGGCCAAGATCCTGTCTTCCACGATGACAGTAACGAGAAGCAATGGTGACGTGAGGCTAGGACTCGAAAAGGGACGATAATGGTGATGACGAATGAGGTGAGGCTCAAATCAGACAACGACACACAAGACTAAGATTAGACAACGATGACAAGCATAGGTTAGATCAACACAAGCATGAAGAAAGCTCTTTCATCCTTTTTGGCATTGCCACATCCATGAATAATCTGCTGCAGCTCTTTGGTGTTAGAATAAAATATGAAACGCAGTAGAAGGAACGGATCTTTGACAAACAAAAAATTTCTGAAAACTTTGTTTATCAGGAATAGCTATATAATTTTAATTAATAATAGAAAGCTTTGGGAATTTTTTTTTTTTTACCAACCTTTTGAAGACAATCAGAATATCCTAGCTTTCCTCTTTGACACCACAATCTTCCAATCTAGGCCTCCACACCAATAGAAAGACGAGTAGGTGTCAAACTTCAAGAATGAATTAACCTCACACTTTTCTAAATCTGCTATATACTCAACACATGAGATAACAAACATTTTTTTCAGAAAAAAACTCTCAGTTTTTCTCTTTGAGTATTCTGCAAAAGTTATGTGAATGAAAAATCTCTTGAGATAACTGTTATCTCAACCTTTTTATATCTTTTTCCTTTCCCTCTTTTTTTTAATTAACCAAATCACCCTTTTTTTATTATTAATATATATATATATATATATGAACGTTTATGGAAATCTGGCTACTTCCTTCTTCTTTTTTCTTTACCGAATCACGTTAATTGTGATTCCAATAACATATGTATATATATATATATATATATATAGAAGTTATGTTCCAGACGTAAACTTCCTCTTTTTTTATTTTTTAAATGAATCAGTTATCTGATTCGTTTATATATATATATATATATATAAAGTAAAATGTAAACGTTTTATGTTTGTTTATTTTAATATATATATATTAATATGTTATAAAATTTTATATATAAATAAGATTTGGTTCAAAACCATATATATATATATATATATATATATCTAAATCTAAATTCAAAAATAAATCACATTTATTTAAGAATAGATTTTAAAATTAATCAATTAATTAATTAACTAATACTTAGTTAAATGTGACAATATTTATCACATTACAATATGTGTCACAGAGAACATTTTTCTGCGTCACATTAAAAATTCAAGTGTGAAATAATTAATTCAAAATACAATAATTTTAAACTAAATACGTATAATTCATTCTATGCATAAATCCAACATAGTGTTACAGAAGTAGTATTAGGGACCTATGGACCTACAACCCAAGCTCCAATAAATTTGACAATTAATTAAACTCTTTGATTAATGTGTCAAATTTCTTAGTTTCAGTGTTACTCCACTAAAAACCTAAAACTGAACTCTTGAGATTTTAGTGAAATTACTTAAAGAAAATAAGCGAGTAGTCTATTGATATAATCATTACATATAAGTCAATCCTCTATAAATAGTTCCTAATAAGAGCTAGGTTCAATTTCTGTTTGCCACTCTTATTATATCTTTATCCTTAAGTTCTAAAAATTCTCTAATGAATAGTTAATTTATAATCTTATTATGAACGAGCGCTTTACTGTTCAAATCTTAAATTATCACTCAAAAGAACTATTTTTCTAACTTCTATAGGGAAGGAATGGATTCTATATCTGTATAATATTATTCCCAGCCATTTATTACATTATATTTCTAAGATGCTAAGTTATGATTTATGCAAAAACAAATCTTACCAACCAAATCAAAAAACATAATATCATAAATAGGAGTCTAATAAATACTCAGAATTAAGACTGTCAAATATATGATCATCATAGTGACAAATTTGAATACTCTATTTCTAAGGGATGATTATTAGATATTCATAATTTATCTGGTCCAGTCTTATATAATCTCATTATATAAAGTACCCCCAATCTAATGTCTTTACATTAATAGTTCAGATAATGACTATTTCATTCTAAATAAAATTGGACAGTACTTGTCATATTTAATTAAAGATCCCAAACTTCAATTAATTATTATCTATAAATTTTATCCCTAAGCATATAACACTTATATGCTAAATTTATAGTCACATAAATAGTCATGGAATTTTCTTGATGTTTATAAAAGTATTCATAATACATATAAGCAACCAAAATAATAATAAATGTCACTTTATTTATTTATTAACAATATGTACAATGTCATAACTTTTATGGCACCAAACCCAACAATCTCCCACTTGCCCTAAAGCAGGTGAGACATGTCTCTAAGACCTAAGCCTTCTAAGTGTGCCTCGAAGCTCTTTGCAGGTAACATCTTGGTGAAAGGGTCAGCAAGATTGTTATCCGACGCTATCTTCACAACTTCCACATTACCTCGATGTACTATTTCTCTTATCAAATGTTATTTTCTCTCTATATGCTTTACTCTTTTGTGGCTTCTAGGTTCTCTCGAATTTGCCACTAGACCATTGTTATCACAATATAGTGTAAGTGGTTTATCCATTCCTGCAACTTCTTCTAGATTATTTAAGAACTTACAAAGCCAAACAGCTTCTTGAGCTACTTCACAAGCAGCCACATATTTAGCTTCCATAGTTGAATCAGCAATACATGATTGTTTAATGCTTCTTGGCTCTACCACCAAAAGTAAACATTGATCCAATTATAGATTTATGTGTGTCTTTATCTGATTGAAAATCAGAATCAGTGTATCTAATGGGAATCAAATTCTCACCGAAACATACCAGCATATAGTTTCTCGTACTCCTAAGATACTTGAGAATATGTTTAACCGCTACCAAATGATCTAATCCTAGGTTGGATTGATACCGACTGACTATACCCACCACATAGCAAATGTCAGGTCTTGTACACAACATGGCATACATTAGACTTCCTATTACAGATGCATAGGGTACCCGTCTCATGTTTTCTTCCTCTTGAGGTGTCTTAGGACACTACTCTTTTGAAAGATAAACTCCATGACGTGTAGGTAAATTACCTTTCTTGGAGTTTTGCACCGAAAATTTGATAAGCACTTTATCAATATACGATGCTTGAGACAGCACCAATAGTTTGTTCTTGTGATCTCTTATGAGTTGGATTCCAAGAACATAACTTGACTCTACCAAATCTTTCATTTGGAAATGGTTGGCGAGCCATTGCTTTATATTAGATAATATCCCTACATCATTCCCAATGAGTAGGATATCATTTATATAAAGAACTAAAAAGACCACCTTCTTATCTTTGATGTACTTGTATACACAAGGTTCATCAATGTTTTGATCGAAACCATAAGATTTGATCGCTTCATCAAATCTCAAGTTCCAAGATCTTGAAGCTTGCTTGAGTCCATAGATGGACCTCTGCAACTTGCAAACTTTTTGCTCTTGACCTTTGACTACAAACCCTTCTGGTTGCATCATATAGATGCTTTCCTCAAGATAGCCATTCAAAAAGGTAGTCTTGACATCCATTTGCCATATCTCATAATCAAGACAAGTAGCAATGGATAAAAGAATCTGAATGGATTTAAGCATAGCTACAGGCGAGAAAATTTCTTCATAGTCAACTCTCTCCTTTTGGGTATAATCCTTTGCCACAAGCCTAGCTTTGAAAGTCCCAACTTTCCCATCCACTTCTCTTTTCTTCTTGTAAATCAATTTGCACCATATGGGTTTTATCCCTTCAGGTAGATCTACAAGTTCCCAGACTGAATTGAAGTATATGGACTCCATTTCAAGGTTCATAGCCTCTAGTCATTTCTCCTTCTTAGAATCTTCCATTGCATCATGATATGTCAATGGATCATTCTCACCATTAACAGAGATAGCAACATGTGCTTCTCCAATTTCTCTATAGCGAGAATGTGGTCTCAAAACCCTCCCACTACGTCGAGGTGGTATGACATTCTGATCGGGAGATGTGGTCTGCTTATTTTATCCTTCGACAATGGTTGTCTGTTACGGTCTGATATGATCGTAAAGTAACTCTTCAAGTACAACTTTACTATGAGATTTATAGTTTGTCATATAATCATTCTCTAGAAAAGTGGCATTTGTTGATACAAATACCTTCTTTTCTTGTGGACTATAAAACAAACCTCCCCTTGTTCCCTTTGGGTATCCCACAAAAAAGCATACTTTAGAACATGGTTCCAGCTTCCTGGTCTTTCCTTTCAGCATATGTGCTGGACACCCCCATATACGAATACGTCGCATACTAGGTTTGCGACCATTCCATAACTCTAAAGATGTTTTTGGAATAGACTTAGATGGAACTATGTTTAGAAGATATACTGCAGTATGTAGTGCATATCCCCAAAATGAAGTGGGTAATGATGAGTAGCTGAGCATAGATCTCACCATATCTAGCAACGTACAATTTCTTCTCTCTACAACACCATTTTGTTGTGGTGTTCCAGGTACGATAAGTTGTGATAGAATACCATGTTCTATCATACAGTCCTTGAATTCAGTATCAAGATGTTCCCTTCCTCGATTAGATCGAAGACTCTTCACCATCTTTCCTAATTGCTTTTCAGTTTCTGTTTGGAATTCTTTAAACTTTTCAAAAGTTTCTGATTTCCTTTGCATTAGGTACATGTATCCATACCTCAAATAATCATCAATAAATGTGACGAAATATTCGTAACTACCACGTGCTTGCACATTCAATGGACTGCAGACGTCCAAATGTATTAGCTCAAGTGGTTAGTGTTATATGCTTTAGGATAAAATTTATAGATAATAATCTAAATAGTTCAAAATAATTAAGTTTAGGATCTTTAATTAAATATCACAGGTATTGTCCAATCTCATTTAGAATAAAACATTCATTATCTGGGCTATTAATGTCGAGACATTGGATTTGAGGTACTTTATATAATGAGATTATATTGGACTAAACCAGATAAATTATGAATCTCTAATAATCATCCGTTACAAATAGAGTATTCAAATTTATCACCATGATGATCATATATTTGACAGTCCTAATTCTGAGTATTTATTAGACTTCTATTTATGACATTATGTTTTTTGACTTGCTTGGTAAGATTTGTTTAAGCATAGATCATAACTTAGCATCTTGGAAACATAACGTAATAAATGGCTGAGAATAATATTATACAGATATGGAATCCATTCCTTTCTTATGAAAGTTAGAAAAATAGTTCTCTTGAATGATAATTTGATGTTTGAACAGTAGAGCGTTTGTTCATAATAAGATTATAAATTAACTATTCATTAGAGAATTATTGGAACTCAAGAATAAAGATGTAAAAAGAGAGGTGAAAAGATATTGAACCTAGCTCTTATTATGAACTATTTATGGAGGACTGACTTATATGTAATGATTATATCAATAGACTACTCGTTAATTTTCTTTGAATAATTTTACTATAATCTCAAGAGTTTAGTTTCAGGTTTTTAGTTGAATAACACTGAAACTAATAAATTTAGCACATTAATCAAAGAATTTAATTAATTGTCAAATTTATTGAAACTTAGGTTATAGGTCATATTGGAACACAGAAAAATGTTCTCTATGACATATAATGTAATGTGATAAATGTTGTCACATTTAACTAAGCATTAGTTAATTAATTGATTGATTAATTTTAAAATCTATTTTTAAATAAATATGATTTATTTTTGAATTTAGATTTAGATATATATATGCTTTTGAACCAAATCTTTTATATATATATATATATATATAAGATTTTATAATATATTAATATATATATATGTTACTTTTTTTTGAATTTGGAAACGTAAACAACATTTATGGTTTTTACTTATATATAAATATATATATTTAAAAAAAAGAGGGAAGGAAGCCAATTCGTTTATGAAAACGTAAACATTTATATATATATATATATATATTAATAAAAAAAGGGCGATTCGGTTAATATAAAAAAAAAAAGGAAAGGAAAAGTAAAATATATCCTTTACCTATAAATCTGATATGGTGGTTATTTTAAATTTAAAATTAATTAAAAAATTACTAAGGGCTCAGATATAAAAAGAGAGATAACAGTTATCTTAAGAGATTTTTCATTGAGGTAACTTTTGCAAAATACCCAGAGAGAAAAACTGAGAGTTCTTCTCTGAAAAAAAAAAAAAGGTCAGCTATCTCATGTGTTGAGTACATAGTAGATTCTGAAAAGTGTGAGGAAAACTCGTTCTTATAGTTTGACGCCCACTCGTCTTTCTATTGGTGTGGAGGCCTGGATTGGAAGATCGTGGTGTCAAAGAAAAAAGCTAGGATACCTTTTTAGTCTTCAAAAAGGTTAGTAAAATTTCCAAAGCTTTCTATTATTAATTAAAATTATATAGCTATTACCGATAAACAAAGTTTTCAGAAAATTTTTGTTTGTCAATGATTTGTTCCTTCCGCTGCGTTTCATATTTTAATTCCAACAAATGACATCAGAACGGGTTATAACATATATCATTTTAATTAATATGATCTTATTTGATAATATCATTTTTTTATGCATGTTTGTGGGTACTTTGCATCTTTGTAATTTTTATTCATGTGATGAATGGTTGTTTAATGAATGAATTTTTGGTCGTTAATTATATAGTCCTTTTAGATTGATAATTTTATTTAAGTTTGATTAGATCAAATCTGTGTAAACTCATAAAGGGGTATAGGCTTTTTTGTAATTTATTATTATTTCTTTTTAATTTTTTTTCTCCTCTTCTTCACCTGCTACACGTGGAGCAATAAAGAAAAAGAAGTTCATTGGATCTTTTGGCCCAATTGAGAACTTTGGGCTTATCAAATTTCAAAGGTAACCCAACAGATAGTTATACAGTAAACCATCCTATGAAGACTGCAAAATTGGAGCATGGAATTATGTATAAATTACAAGACTTTTGTAATTTTTATTTTCTCTTTTTTTTATGGGTTATAATTTCAATTATCCGAAAGGACCTAGTGAAAAAAATCCATTGTTTATATTCATGCTTTATCTTTATGTGATGATTGTGATAATATGTTCATACATTATAACATGTCATCTAGGAAAGTGCCCACTTATAGTTATTGTAACATGACATGCATACACTAACATATTATTTTTATAAAAGAGTTTATAAAATGATTTAATATGTGTTATAATTGATTTAATGAGATTAAATTAATTGGGTTGGTTTTATAAAATCTTAATTTATTAATCAACCGAATAATGTGAATTTAGTTTTAAATTGTTTAATGTTGGGTAGCTAGACAATTCATAATAAATTTAGATTTTTAGAAAATCTGGTAATTTATTTAAGTGTAAGTAGAATGTGATTCTATTAACACATAATATAACTAGTAATTAAAAATAGTTTTTATTTACTAGAATTATGAAACATATGATATTTTATAACATAAAATACATCTTTTAAAATAATGAGTGGGAGAAGGTAATATGACAATATAACCTGCAGTCTCCACTATTAGCACAACACCGTAAGATTTAAGTGGCGTCTTGCGACGCTTTGATTTCGTCCTTCTTATGCAGGGTATCCATTTAAATCAATATCAAGGTTGGCTTTCTAGAGATAGAATTTTATAATGTATTTCAAAATTGACCTACCCTACGACGGTAATTTTGAGTTAAGTTATTAAAATCCAAAATAGTGGGTTACACTTATAAAGACATAATTAAATTATTAATTACATCTTGACCAAAATAAACGGTTATTAATAAATATAGAAAATATGAGATATTTTGAATATATTTATTAATTGAAAATGTCTCAATTCAATTCATAAATAATTTGACTTACCGTACGACGGCACTTTATTTATTAAAATTGAATAATCGTAGAATTAGTAAAATATTTTTTGTGTTTTTTCATATGCATCATGCACCACGTTTACTATTCCAAAACATATATTTATGATGTTTATGCAACCATTTAATTTATGTTGTTTTATTTATTTATTACAACAACAATGTCTAATCTAATCATTGCTATTCTCTCAAATGAAAAATTAACCGGAGATAATTTTGTCAAGTGAAAGAGTAACATAAACATTGTACTAATTTGCAAAAATTATAAGTTTGTCCTAACGAAGGAATGTCCTCCATCGCCTGCTGCCAATGCTTCTCGTAATGTATGAGAAGTATATGATCATTGGATCCAGGCAAACAAAAGTATATGATCATTGGATCCAAGCAAACAATAAGGCCCACTGCTTTCTTTTGGTTGGCATGTCTGACGTACTTAGGATGAAGCATGAAAGCATGGAGACCGCTTATGAGATAACGTAGTCTCTGCAAGACACGTTTGGCAAACCTTCTAAAAAGGCATGTCATGAAGCCGTTAAGGCGGTAATGAATGCCAAAATGAAGGTAGGAATTTCGGTCAGAGAACATATTCTCAACATTGTTAACTATCTCCATGAGGCCGAGGTCAACGGGGCTGTGATAGATGAAGCCACACAGGTGGGGATAATTTTAGAAACCCTCTCCCCTACGTTCCTTCAGTTCAAAAGCAACTATTTCATGAACAAGCTGAAATATAATATGACTGAGTTGCTTAATGAGCTACAAACCTTCAAGTCTATTTCAAAAGAAAAAACTAAAGAAGGTGAGACAAATGTTGTAGAAGCTCAACCCTCCTCTTCTACTCAAAAGAATAAGAAGAGGAAGAGGATTGAAGGAAGTGATACGTCTAAAAATGGAGGGCAACCTAAGAAGAACAAAAGCAACAACAGCAAAAAGAGCTTAGAAGCCTAAAGGAAAATGTTTCCACTGCGGCGTAGTTGGGCACTGGAAGAGAAACCGCAAGAAGTATTTTCAGGAGCTCAAAGAAAAGAAGAACAATGGTAAATCAGATTTACTTGTTTTATAAGCTTGTTTAGTTGAAGATGACACTTTACCTTGGATAATTGATTCAGGGGGCAATTAACCAGGTTTGTTCTTCTTTGCAGATGCTTAATTCTTTAAGGGAGCTTGCCGATGGGGAACAAACGATGAGAGTGGGAACGAGAGAGGTTGTTTCGGCAAGAGCAGTGGGAGTCGTTAAACTTTATTTTAGAAATAAGTTTGTAATTTTGGACAATGTTTATTACATTCCTTGTTTTCGTAGAAATTTGATTTCTGTTTCCAGGATATTTGAACAAATGTTAATGTTTCTTTTAATAAAAATTATGTTACTATTTCTAGAAATGGTTTGAATATTTGTTCTATGCATCTGGAAAATGGGCTTTACACTTTAAGCCCAACGAAAAATCACTGCTCAATACTAAAATATTCAAAGTTAAACAACCAAAACCTAAGAAGCAAAAGATCTCTTCTAATAATGAAACATACCTATGGCACCTTGGATTAGGTCATATTAACCGTGACATAATTAACAGATTAGTGAATGATGGTCCTTTAAAAGAACTAAAAGTTAGTTCTCTACCAATTTGTGAATCTTGTCTTGAAGGTAAAATGACTAAAAGGCCTTTCTCTGTAAAAGGCGAAAGGGCCAAGAAACCACTTGAGCTAATACATTCAGACGTCTACAGTCCATTAAATGTACAAGCATGTGGTGGTTATGAATATTTTATAACATTTATTGACAATTATTCAAGGTATGGATACATGTACCTAATGCAAAGGAAATCTGAAACTTTTAGAAAGTTTAAAGAATTCCAAGCAGAAGCTGAAAAGCAATTACGAAAGATGGTGAAGAGTCTTCGATCTAATCGAGGAAGGGAACATCTTGATACTGAATTCAAGGACTGTATGATAGAACATAGCATTCTATCATAACTCACAGCACCTGGAACACCATAACAAATGGTATTGCAGAGAGAAGAAATCAAACGTTGCTAGATATGGTAAGATCCATGCTCAGCTACTCATCATTATCCACTTCGTTTTGGGGATATGCACTACATACAGTAGTATATCTTCTAAACATAGTTTCATCTAAGTCTATTACAAAAACACCTTTAGAGTTATGAATGGTCGCAAACCTAGTATGCGACATATCTGTATATGGGGGTGTCTAACACATGTGCTGAAAGGAAAGACGGGGAAGCTAGAACCACGTCTAAAGTATGCTTATTTGTGGGATACCCAAAGAGAACGAGGGGAGGTTTGTTTTATAGTCCACAAGAAAAGAAGGTATTTGTATCGACAGATGCCACTTTTCTAGAGAATGATTATATGACAAACTAAAAACCTCATATCAAAGTTGTACTTGAAGAGTTACTTTTTGCTCAGACCAGACCGCAACTAACAACCGTTGTTGAAGGACAAAATGAGGAGACCACATCTCCTGATTAGAATGTCATACCACCTCGACGTAGTGGGAGGGTTGTGAGACTACCTGCTCGCTACAGGGAAATTGGAGAAGCACATGTTGCTATCTCTAATAATGGTGAAGATGATCCATTAACATATCATGATGCAATGGAAGATTCTGAGAAGGAAAAGTGGCTGGAAGCTATGAACCTTGAAATGGAGTCAATGTACTCCAATTCAGACTAGGAACTTGTAGACCTACCTGAAGGGATAAAACCCTTACGATGCAAATGGATTTACAAGAAGAAAAGAAGAGTGGATGGGAAATTTGAGATTTTTAAAGCTAGGCTTGTGGCAAAGGGTTATACCCAAAAAGAGGGAGTTGACTATGAAAAAACTTTCTCGCCTGTAGCTATGCTTAAATCCATTTGGATTCTTTTATACATTGCTGCTTGTCTTGATTATGAGATATGGCAAATGGATGTCAAGACTACCTTTTTGAATGGCTATTTTGAGGAAAACATCTATATGGTGCAACCAGAAGAGTTTGTAGTCAAAGATCAAGAGCAAAAAGTTTGCAAGTTGTAAAGGTCCATCTATGGACTCAAAAAAGCTTCAAGATCTTCGAACTTGAGATTTGATGAAGCGATCAAATCTTATGGTTTCGATCAAAACATTGATGAACCTTGTGTATACAAGTACATCAAAGATAAGAAAGTGGTCTTCTTTGTTCTTTATGTAGATAATATCCTACTCATTGGGAATGATGTAGGGATATTATCTAATGTAAAGAAATGGCTCGTTAACCATTTTTAAATGAAAGATTTAGGATAGGCAAGTTATGTTCTTGGAAACCAACTCATAAGAGTACGTAAGAACAAACTGTTGGCACTGTCTCAGGCATCGTATATTGATAAGGTGCTTATCAGATTTTTGATGCAAAACTCCAAGAAATGTAATTTACCTACACGTCATGGAGTTTATCTTTCAAAAGAGCAATGTCCTAAGACACCTCAAGAGGAAGAAAACATGAGATGGGTACCCTATGCATCTGCAGTGGGAAGTCTAATGTATGACATGTTGTGTACAAGACCTGACATTTGCTATGTGGTGGGTATAGTCAGTCAGTATCAATCTAACCCAAGATTAGATCATTGGGTAGCGGTTAAACAAATTCTTAAGTATCTCAAGAGAACGAGAAACTATATGCTGGTATATTTCGGTGAGAATTTGATTCCCATTGGGCTATTAATATAGAGACATTGGATTAGAGGTACTTTATATAATGAGATTATATAAGACTGGACCAGATAAATTATAAATCTCTAATAATCATCCGTTACAAATAGAGTATTTAAATTTATCACTATGATGATCATATATTTGACAGTCTTAATCTTGAGTATTTATTAGACTCCTATTTATGACATTATGTTTTTTGATTTGCTTGGTAAGATTTATTTAAGCACAGATCATAACTTAGCATCTTGGAAACAAAACGTAATAAATGGCTGAGAATAATATTATACAGATATGGAATCCATTCCATCCTTATGGAAGTTAGAAAAATAGTTCTCTTAAGTGATAATTCGATGTTTGAACAGTAGAGCGCTCGTTCATAATAAGATTATGAATTAACTGTTTATTAGAGAATTATTGGAACTTAAGAATAAAGATGTAATAAGAAAGGTGAACGGATGTTGAACCTAGCACTCATTATGAACTATTTATGGAGGATTGACTTATATGTAATGATTATATCAATGGACTACTCGTTAATTTTCTTTGAGTAATTTTACTATAATTTCAAGAGTTCAGTTTCAGGTTTTTAGTGGAATAACACTGAAACTAATAAATTTGGCACATTATTCAAAGAGTTTAATTAATTGTTAAATTTAATGGAGCTTGAGTTATAGGTCCATAGGTCCCCAATACCACCTCTGTAACACTATATTGGATTTATGCATAGAATAAATTATACATATTTAGTTTGAAATTATTGAATTCTGAATTAATTATTTCACACTTGAATTATAAATGTGACATAGAAAAATGTTCTCTATGACACATAATGTAATGTGATAAATGTCGTCACATTTAACTGAGCATTAGTTAATTAATTAATTGATTAATTTTAAAATCTATTCTTAAATAAATGTGATTTATTTTTGAATTTAGATTTTGATATATATATATGGTTTTGAACCAAATCCTATATATATATATATATATATATAAGATTTTATAATATATTGGTATATATATATTACTTTTTTTTGAATTTGGAAATGTAAACAATGTTTACGGTTTTTACTTATATATATATATATATATATATATTTTAAAAAAAGAGGGAAGGAAGCCAATTCGTTTATGGAAACATAAACATTTATATATATATATATATATATATATATATATTAATAAAAAAGGATGATTCAGTTAATATAAAAAAAAGGGAAATGAAAAATAAAATATATCTTTTTCCTATATATATGATATGGTGGTTATTTTAAATTTAAAATTAATTAAAAAATTACTAATTGCTCAGATGTAAAAAGGGAGAGATAAAGTTATCTTAAGAGATTTTTTATTCACGTAACTTTTGTAAAATACCCAGAGAGAAAAACTGAGAGTTCTTCTCTAAAAAAAATGTATGCTATCTCATGTGTTGAGTACATAGCAGATTTCAAAAAGTGTGAGGAAAATTCATTCTTGTAATTTGACGCCCACTCGTCTTTCTATTGGTGTGGAGGCCTAAATTGAAAGATCGTGGTGTCAAAGAAAAAAGCTAGATACCCTGATAGTCTTCAAAAAGGTTAGTAAAATTCCCAAAGCTTTCTATTATTAATTAAAATTATATAGCTATTACCGATGAACAAAGTTTTCAGAAAATTTTTGTTTGTCAATGATCCATTCCTTCCGCTGCGTTACATATTTTAATTCCAACAAATGCTATAATTAACAATTTAATTATGTCTTTATGAGTGTAACCTACTATTTTGAATTTTAACAACTTAACTCAAAATTGCCGCCCTAGGGTAGGTCAATTTTGAAATACATTATAAAATCTTCTCTCTAGGAAGCCAACATTGATACATGAAACGCTGCGGAACGAGTGGATCGTTGACAAACAAAAATTTTCTGAAAACTTTATCCATTGGTAATAGCTATATACTTTTAATTAATAATAGAAAGCTTTAGAAATTTTACTAACCTTTTTGAAAACTATCAGGGTATCCTAGCTTTCCTCTGTGACATCACAATCTTCCAATCCAGGCCTCCACACTAATGGAAAGATGAGTAGGCGTCAAACTTCAAGAATGAATTTTTCTCACACTTTTTTTGAATCTACTATTTACTCAACATATGAGATAGCAGACCTTTTTTTTAGATAAGAACTCAGTTTTTCTCTCTGGGTATTCTGCAAAAGTTACGTGAATAAAAAATCTCTTGAGATAACTGTTATCTCTCCCTTTTTACATTTGAGCTATTAGTAATTTTTTAATTAATTTTAAATTTAAAATAACCACCATATCAGATATATAAAAAAAATGATATATTTTACTTTTCCATTCCCTTTTTTTTATATGAATTGAATCACCCTTTTTTCATTCATATATATACTAATTCCATGATTATTCAATTTTAATAAATAAAGTGTCGCCATAGGGTAGGTCAAATTATTTATAAATTGAATTGAGCATTCTCAATTAATAAATATATTCAAAATATCTCATATTTTCTATATTTATTAATAACTGGTTATTTTGGCCAATTTATAGTTAACAATTTAATTATATCTTTATGAGTGTAACCTACTATTTTGGATTTTAACAACTTAACTCAAATTGCTGCCGTAGGGTAGGTCAATTTTAAAATACATTATAAAATCATATCGCTAGGAAGCCAACCTTGATATTGATTTAAATGGACACTCTCCGTAGGGAGGACAAAATCAAAGCGTCACAAGGCACTACTTAAATCTCACGGTGTTGTGCTAATAGTAGAGACTGCAGGTTATATTGTCATATTACCTTCTTCCACTCATTATTTTAAAAGATGTGTTTTATCTTATAAAACATTATATGTTTCATAATTCTAGTAAATAAAAACAATTTTTAATTACTAGTTCTATTATATGTTAATAGAATCCCATTCCACTTACACTTAAATAAATTACCAGATTTTCTAAAAATCTAAATTTATTATGAATTATCTAAGTTACCTAATATTAAACAATTTAAAATTAGACAACTTAGAACTAATGTGAATTTTACTAAGTCTTAACTATTAAAACTAAATTCACATTATTCAGTTGATTAATAAATTAAGATTTTATAAAACCAACCCAATTATTTTAATCTCATTACATTAATTATAACACATATTAAATCATTTTATAAACACCTTTACAAAAAATAATATGCAAGTGTATGCATGTCATGTTACAATAACTATAAGTGGGCACTTTCATAGATGACATGTTATAATGCATAAACATGTTATCACGATTATCACATGAAGACAAAGCATGAAAATAAACAATGGATTTTTGACCCGGTCCTTTTGGATAATTAAAATTACAACCCATAAAAATAAAAGAAAATAAAAATTACAAAGGTCTTCTTGTAATTTATACATAATTCCCTACTCCAATTTTGCTGTCTTCATCGGATGGTTTGCTATGCAACAATCTGCTAGATTACCTTTATAATTTGATAGGCCCAAAGTTCTCAACTGGGCTAAAAGATCCAATGAACTTCTTTTTCTTCATCGCTCCACGTGTAGCAGGTGAAGGAGAGGAGAAAAGAAAAAAAAATAATAATAATAATAAATTACAAAAAAGCCTATACCCCTTTATGGGTTTACACAGATTTGATCTAATCAAACTAAAAATAAAATTATCAATCCAAAAAGACTATATAATTAACGACCAAAAATCCATTCATTAAATAACCATTCATCTCATGAACAAAAAATTGCAAAGATGCAAAGTGCCCACAAACATGCATCATGAACATGAAATTATCAAAAATAAAATCATGTTTAATTAAAATTATATATGTTATAACCCGCTTTGATGCCATTGGTTGGAACAAAATATGAAACACAGCGGAAGGAACAAATCATTGACAAACACAAATTTTCTGAAAATTTTATTTATTGGGAATAGCTATATAATTTTATTTAATAATAGAAAGCTTTGGGAATTTTTTTTTTTTACCAATCTTTTCAAGACTATCAGGGTATCCTAGCTTTCCTCTTTGACACCACGATATTCCAATCCAAGCCTCCATACTAATAGAAAGATGAGTGGGCGTCAAACTGCAAGAATGAATTAACCTCACACTTTTCTAAATCTGCTATGTACTCAACACATGAGATAGTAAACTTTTTTTTTCAGAGAAAGACTCTCAGTTTTTCTCTCTGAGTATTCTGCAAAAATTATATGAATGAAAAATCTCTTGAGATAACTATTATCTCCCTATTTTTATATCTTTTTCCTTTCCCTCTTTTTTTTTAAATTAACCAAATCACCCTTTTTTATTATTAATATATATATATATATATATATATGAACGTTTACGAAAATCTGGCTACTTCCTTCTTCTTCTTTTTTTCTTTACCGAATCACATTAACTGTGATTCCAATAACATATATATATATATATAGAAGTTACGTTCCAAACGTAAACTTCCCCTTTTTTTTAATTTTTTAAACGAATCGATTATCTGATTCGTTTTATATATATATATATATTATATACAAAGTAAAACGTAAACGCTTTATGTTTGTTTATTTTAATATATATACATTAATATGTTATAAAATTTTATATATAAATAAGATTTGGTTTAAAACCATATATATATATATATATATATATATCTATATCTAAATTCAAAAATAAATCACATTTATTTAGGAATAGATTTTAAAATTAATCAATTAATTAATTAACAAATACTCAATTAAATGTGGCAACATTTATCACATTACATTATGTGTCACGGAGAACATTTTTCTGTGTCACATTAATAATTCAAGTGTGAAATAATTAATTCAGAATACAATAATTCCAAACTAAATATGTATAATTCATTCTATGCATAAATCCAACATAGTGTTACAGATGTAGTATTGGGAACCTATGGACCTATAACCCAAGCTCTAATAAATTAGACAATTAATTAAACTCTTTGATTAATGTGTCAAATTTTTTAGTTTCAGTGTTACTCTACTAAAAACCTGAAACTAAACTCTTGAGATTATAGTAAAATTACTCAAAGAAAATAAGCAAGTAGTCGATTAATATAATCATTACATATAAGTCAGTCCTCCATAAATAGTTCCTAATAAGAGCTAGGCTCAATTTTCGTTTACCTCTCTTATTATATCTTTATCCTCGAGTTTCAATAATTCTCTAATGAACAGTTAATTCATAATCTTATTATGAACGAACGCTCTACTGTTCAAACCTTGAATTATCACTCAAGAGAACTATTTTTCTAACTTCCATAGGGAAGGAATGGATTCCATATCTATATAATATTGTTCACAGCCATTTATTACATTATATTTCCAAGATGCTAAGTTATAATCTGTGCAAAAACAAATCTTACCAAGCAAATCAAAAAACATAATGTTATAAACAAGAGTCTAATAAATACTCAAGATTAAGACTGTCAAATATAATATCATCATAGTGATAAATATGAATACTCTATTTCTAAAGGATGATTATTAGAGATTCAAAATTTATCTGGTCCAGTCATATATAATCCCATTATATAAATTACCTCCAATTCAATGTCTCTATATTAATAGTCCAAATAATGACTATTTCATTCTAAATGAGATTGGACTATACTTGTAATATTTTATTAAAGATCCTAAACTTTAATTAATTATTACGGACTATTTAGATTATTATCTATAAATTTTATCCCTAAGCATATAATACTTATATACTAAATTTATAGTCACATAAATAATAATGGAATTTTCTTGATGTTTGTAAAAATATTCATAATACATATAAGCAACCAAAATAATAATAAATGTCACTTTATTTATTTATTAACAATATATACAATGTCACAGCTTTTAGGATACCAAACACAACACTTGGATCCTCCAAAGTCACTGCCGAGACTACCTCCAGCATAGTCCAGCTCAGGAACAGTGTCCTCGTTGCGATTTGTTGCGACATGACAATGATGAAGGTGAAAAAGAGGAGCGTCACCACCACTGATGTCGTCGGCAATTACTTGATGAAGCTTCTGGTGGTTGCGTTGTAGATTGACTTGACAAGGCTTCCGATGATTCCACCATATATTGATTTAACGGAGTGGAAGAGACAAAGTGAGAGGAGAGAGAAAGAATATGAAAGAAAGACAATTGACAATCGCGTGAGTAGAGAGAATGAATCGGAGAGTGAGAAAAAGAAGCATAAGGCAAATGTGAAAAAGAGGGGAAAAAATATGAGAGGCATCAAAATTTATAGCATATCAAAAGTTTGTGGCATATATTTCTAAGTTTTACAATTTGTGGCATAAAAAATTAGATTAGTTACAAAGGTGGCAAAAAAAACCCAAAATAAAAACGAAAATAAAAACTTGTTTGTTCCATTTTTGGCCAACACAAAAGAAACATTATTGAAAATTCCCAAAAAATTGACAAAAGTTGAAAACAAAATAAAAAAAGTTGTTTTATTTTTATTTCTCCCATACTCTCTCCCACTCTCTCGTTCTCTCTTTCAAACCCAAGCCCATATTGAAGCCTACACCTTGCTGGCAACCTCAGCGTATCCCTTGCAAGATACCCTAGCAAACCCACGCTAACAAGTCATCCCGTGTGCTGCCCACATCACTGCCCATCAAACCCACGCCAGCAGGTCATCATGCGCCACCCACGTCGCCCGTCGATCCCATGCCAGCAAATCGTTGGCACCAACTATGCCACCACCCTCCCTCGCTAAGTTTCTCTAACATCGTAGCCTCACCAAATGCAACACCAAGAGGAAGAGAAGACTAAAAAAAATATTAAAAAATTAATTTTTATTCTAATTGATATCATCAATTACTATTAATTTGATAACAATGTTTTAAAATTGAATTTGGTTTTAATTACCTTAATAAATTTTTTAATATGAATGTTTTGTTTTTAAAGATACACCACCATATACAACCAAAGATAATTTCAAAATAGTCCCAAAACATTTCTTAAAATATTTTCATTTCTAACTTTTTTAAAAAAATTTAACCCCATTTTAAAAACACTACCAAATAGGGCTAAAGTGTTTAATATTATTCCTTAATGTAGAAACACAAAAGACTTGTCATATTCTTAATGCAAATTGCAATTATATTTCTATTGACAGTCGCAATCAAAAGGAGGCAAATAACGCTTTAAGGAAAATGTACGTAGTACGTGTTGTAACTCTTCATTCCAGATTTACAACAACCTCTATGTTACTAAATAACATAAATAAAAACTAAAATCTTTTCTATGGTCTATAGTTTTCTTTTCCCTCCCATATTCATTCCTTCTTACTAAACAGTCTGAAAAAGTCGTCAATATTCGAAGTTATCCTCCGATTGCATGCAGCGTGCTGCTATTTTTTATGGTCAATAAAAAGGAAAGAAATGCCCATTAATTAGAGGAACCTTTTTCTTTTTTCTTTTTTTTTTGAAGGATCAATTTTTTAGAGAAACCTTTAGCTTAGATAATTGTCCCTTTAAGTTTTCCCCTTTCTATAACTTAGATAAAATAAAATATTGTAGGTTTTAGACAGTGTTATTGACTTGCACTTTGAGAGACATGCCACGTGATGATACAATGGAATCCATTTGAGACAAGCAGCTAGAAGAGAGCAAATGCATGTTCTTCAAAAGTTTGAACCAAAGTCAAAAGCGATGGTTCACAACCCTAAAGGCCGTTTTATGAGTAAAAGTTTGCCTCCACTTGCATGTCTTTATTAATTAACTTATTTATTGTTAATCATTTCAGTCCACTAAAGTCAGTCTAATTTCCTTTTAGCAAAATTTTCTTTCATATTTCCGAAACTTATGGAAATAAATCTTCATTTGATACATGGATAGATACCAAAAGTTTTGTACTAATAGTGCATGCTCAGGAACCATCATATTTGTATACTGTTTATAAGGATGACATTAGCATCCGCAGTTACAGGTGTTTACAACGATCCACTTTTGATAAACGATGTCGGGATATTAACTAGGGGTACTATGTGGGCAAAAATAAGCCCTTGAGTCGTAGGCTGGGCGAGGGAAGCAACCCCTCCTGCCCTTACCTATATATATATATATATATATATATATATATATATATATATATATATATATATATTATAGCTTGGAGTTCAAAAAAAAGTACACATAAATAATATTAATATTTGAAGAGTTTAGTCGTTTTTCAGTTCCTTTAGATAGAATTTTAAAATTTAGAGTATATTTGAGAACGTAGTTGAAACTATATGTTAGAATCAAAACATTATAGCATATGAGAGTTTTACACTATAATAGATTTTTACGTTAAATTAGTAACAATTGGAATTAATGAATTGTAACGAATAAGTTGTAGGGCATTGCTAAATACACCCTTAGTTTCTTATTACTTCAGTTTGTTGCTGTTGTTGGAGTTATATGAAATGACTTTCATATAACTTAAACTTAAGATCTGTGAATTACTAGTAAGTATTTTACAAACAAAATTTTTTAATACCTTAAAATATCATATTTTAAGTGACAACAAGTCGTCTATTGTAATTTTGAGATGGAAACTTTGTCCACAGTAATATTAGATTAAAATATTTTGTGAAATTCCCTTTTTTTTCATTTCCTGTTTTTCTGATGCTAAGTAGAAAAATCTTCATGTACCATGTGCTATATTATATTCGTATTTTATCTTAATTAAAGTACCCAATAGCATTTCTATTAATGACAAAGGCAGGGAACTAGAGGGGCCATGACCCCCTAACTTTTTTTTTATTTACTTTTTTAATATAGTGAATTTAATTTTAACATAGTAATTATGTGTATAAATTAGACTTGGCCTTCTTAAATTATTAATTCTCTACATTTTATTGGGCTAACTATTTAGATTTTAAAAAATAAAATATTCAATTTTATTAAGTCTATAAACATTAGTACAATCTTGATTTAAAAAAATTGGCCTCTCTATTAATAAATTCTGGCTCGGTTACTTATTTCTATTTATATTTTTAGTCATGTGTCGTGTACATAAATACATGTTAAAAAAGATGGAAGGGTCCCTTCGAAAAAAAAAGGGTGGAAGAGTTTACGGTGGGGTTAAAGAATTCCCATTCGGTAATGTGTAATTTTAGACCCTTAATAACATCATAATCATTCTAAAAGCAATAAGACATGTATTTCTGGCAATTAAAATCAAACTGTGCCAATTTTTCTCTTGACGCTAGGGTTCCTCTGTTGGTTTTCTAAAAACGTTTGTAGTAAAAATACGCATAAATATAGCAACGGTGCAAAAAGCATATAACAAAAATCATAAAACATTTGTAAAACAATGCTATAGAGATATTAATTTATTGCTTAATAAATATATATAATTTATTCTTACCCGATTGGAGCGATGAGATCAAAAATCTTCTAACAACGTGTTCTCCGTATGAAACTACTATCTTTCTTGCCTAGTTCTTGGCACCATACAGATATATGTGTGGCTATACAAGGAATTAAGGGTTTTTAGGAGATCACTCACTCACTTTTGTCTCTCACTAATTGCAACGCATGAGCAAAAGCGAGACTAGGAATAAAAAACACTTCTTCTCTCTCTTTCTCTCACTACATGCCTACTGTTCGGATATTTGGCATAATTTTTATAATTTCACCAAGACTCAATTGTTTACAAAATAAAGGAGATCTCTATCTACAAAGAACAAAAGACCCAATTAATTCCAGAAATTTTCTTTATTTTAATTTTAAATGCCACATATTAAATAAAAGAAATAAGTTTTCATTTCTCTTATCTATGCTACACGCCACATATAGATACTATATTTGTGTATGTAGCACAAATCATGAGAAAAGAGAGAGAAAAATATTATTTTTTACCCAATCTAATTTGTTTTCATAATTTAAATTTCTAATTTTGTATAAATCACATTTATCAAAATTAAAAACTTCTAACAATAGGAAACTTCATGAACAAGACTTGGACTGCATAGGGAACCCTTCCTTGTGTTGTTACACTCCATACACAATGGGTGAGTCCCATTATGTGTCTACAAAATTAATTATTATTTATTTATTATCAAATAATATTATTATTTAATAATTATACATTAATTTTAATTAATTTACTTAGTGTGATATTTTATTTAGAATTCCATAATTCTAAATTAACTAATTAAACAAACCATTCCACTTGTTCAAACAATATTTTTTAGGATGGCGGAGGACTAATATGAACCCATAATTTCAAGCTCCAATAAAACCAATATATAAATAAACTCTTCATTTAATATATAAACTCTTTTATTAATTCCAATCTTACTTCATTAAAAACTTGGAATTGCACGCTTGAAATTATGAATATAATTACTCATTTTCTAGAGTTGTCCATTTGAGACAATCATTGCATATAATTGATCTTTGATAAATAATTCATAAGTAGAGCTAGGTGAAATCTATGAACCTCTCTAATTACTTTTCTATTCTTGAATGCCATTGATTCTATAATGAATAATAAATTTAATAACTTAATGACAAATTTAAGCGCTCATATTATTCAAAACCGAATCAATGCTCAAAAGAATTATTTATCTACTTCTTGTTAAAGAGTAAATGGATTCCATCTTTTAATATTAAAATTCTTGGCTACTTGCTTCACTATGCCTTTAAAATACAAGGGATAGAATTAGATTCTTGAATCTGTATTGAATAAATCAAAAGTCATAATTCCATAAATATAAGTCTACTAATAACTTAGGATTAAGATTATCTTACATATGACCATCGGTCGATGTAATTATAACTTGTTATAGGCTAACAAAAATTATTTAGTCGTATATGTAACATCATGTACTAGTCCTACATAATCTTATTATATACAATGCACTCATTTATGACTCACTCTATTAACAACTTGGATAATACCATTCAATTCTTAACAGAAATGACATACATTAGTAACGTTCAATTAAAGTTCTATACTTTATTTGAATAATTAATTAAATATTTATTTATATATTACTGAACATGCTAATTAGCATCCTTAATATTATCCTCATGTTTATAACACTTGCATACAATATTTAAAGTCACATAGCTAATTGTAATATTTCAATGATATTCATAAATTATTCAAAATACATGCATACAAATATAATAAAAAATTTACTTTATTTATATATAAATATGCCATTTATAAAAGCATCACATGGAACAACTCTCAAATCTTTCCCCATTGATATTCCTATCATTCTCCAGACACTTTGCTTACTCCCACCAAGTGTTAGCATAGCTTGCCAACTTGTAAGCCACAAATTCCACTTGATACACTACTGAGTCTAACCGATATTCAACCTCCTACAGACCCCCATTTCCATCGAAAGTTGGGATAGATGTACGCCGAAGCCCATAAAGCACTCATGCCGGTGATTCACCCTAAAATTGCCAAGTTTGGCCCTCGCTACCATCGACTGAAAAGCGGCAAACCTAGCTCCTATCATACTTTCCTAATTCGTGAGATTTGCATCAGTCACAGCTAGATGACGCCTAGGTGCAATTCTTTCAATTCTAAAACAAAATTGGATTGCCAGAGGTTTTTCACTGTCGTACCTAAGTGTGCACAATTCCCAAGGTTCATAACCTTGGGCTCTGATACCATTCTGTCATGCCCCAAAGTACGGTTAGTGATGTGGTAGATTAATTAAGTTAAATTAAAGCATATTTTGGATTAAAAACACCAATTAAATGATTTGGATTTTTTTTAAAAAAAAAAGTGATAAATTAAAACATTTTTAAAGCTATTATCGTTAATTTGAAAATAGTTAATCATAAAATAAAATAACAAAGACAGAAGGACATAAGCTGAGCCCTAGCAGACCCACATTAGTACACACACATGGTATCGACAGTAAAATATTACAATCACAGTCCAATATATGAGATAAAAATTTAAATATTACATGCCTTAATTAAAATGAAGAAATAACCAAAACAAAATTTCTACAACTCATGTGTTTACCCTGTTGCCTTCCAATCGATCTTAACCTGCAATCCACCTAGAGGGAAAAGGGGTTTTAAAACAAATATAGAAATGTGAGCAGAAGGCTCAGTACGACTAGGTTTAGAAAACATTAATTCTAAATATAAATTCTCATATTTGAAATAATTCACAAAATTTCAAAAAGATTAATAAAACATATTAAATTCATCCTTACCTTTAGAATCCCTATTCATCTGGAATTATTCTTTATTATTTGTTCGTTTGCAAAGCCATAGTACCACCACCGTAGTAGCCCAGCTGGGTTTTGGGACTTGCCCCCAACGTCGCGCTTCCCACGATCCGATCTTTGTGTATGGCACAATGCTTTATTTTATCATTCTAGATGGTACTAACTAACACATCTGGTGTCATATCATTATCATGTCTCATTTACCAGATATTCTCATTATGTTCATTATTTGATTCATTATGATCATTTAAAACATTTTGTCATTTATTGATAACAATTTGAAAGAATCTTTTAAGGCCAAAACTATTAAAAACCTAGCTAACAAGAAAAGGGGTAGAAGTCCTACCTCGATACTCTACATTGAGACCCAACACTACAGTCGTAAATTGCTACACGTTAGCTCCACGAACCCTGATCCACCTTAAAAGTATACTAAACTTCATCAATTTCTAACTTAGAGTATTCTACACTACTATGTTATTTCATGGTGTCTGAGTATGCCTTTTATAGTCAAAATATCAGATCATAAGGTCAAGGTCTTTTTCTAGGTTTTAAACGGTAAAAATGGATGAAAACAACAAAATTTCATGAAGTCCAATCGGCTTGCCAAACTTGCCTATCCTGCCTACCGAACTGCACTATTCGGTCTACCAGACGCACAGCACCAGCCTGCCGAACTGGCCCAGGTTTGGTCGCCGAACAGATGAGTCCGGCCTACCAATGCTCATCATCAGCCTGCCGAACAGGAAAAACTTGGAGGATTCAAGACTTCGAGTCTCGGCCTCCTCGAAATCAAAATCTCAATCCAAACTTGTTTTCTTAGTTCTCAAGCATGGGTAATGTTCATAGATGCTAGAAAAATATACCAGAACACTTTTAAACAACTTTAAACAAGATTTACACAAAGATTTTTCAATAAATCAAAAAATGGAGAAAACGGGAAAATATGATTTAATTCAATTTTAGTGAAATCAAACCTAGAATCTAGATGATTTGGGTTCCACTAACTTAGATTGAAGGTTTCCTAAGCTCTAGAAACTCAAATTTCAACAGACAAAGAAATTTAGAGGATTTGGGAAAAAGTTTGAAAATTTGAAAAATAGAGCAACTAACCTTAAATCCAAGCTTAAATCGAGTTTGAGGTAGCTCTAATGCATCCCTAGGCCTCCGATCCAGCTGAGATTTGAATCTTGGATTCAAAATTTTGAAACAAAAAATTGAGAGGGAAAAGAGAGAGAGAGATAGCGAGAAAAAGAGGCAAAGAAAGAAAGGGAGAGTTTGAGAGAGAATGAGAAAGTGAGGAGAGGGAAAGTGGAATAAATAGAGAAAAGGGTAGTTTACGGAGTAAAAACTATGTTCCAACACATGGTTTGTTGAAAGCATATATTGGACATTTGACAAATTGTTCTATTTCAAGGATTCAAAATAAAAAATAAAAATAAGTAAAAGTGAGATAAATTTAAAATATACCACAAATGTTTAAATTAAGTTTAAATCATATTAAGGCATACTAATCCACCATTTACATGCTAAACTTACTTAATTAAATTTCTGGGTGTTACACACCAATATTGAATAAACAACTTATATCATTCATCGAGTTCTAGATGATCCAAATTTGAACAAATCTAGCCTAACTTCACAAGTTTTACTCTAATTGGGTGGACTTAACCATTTGTATAGAAAAATGCGTTGTAAAATAGGGGTGGTCTCACCATGTGAGGCCTACATGGTGGGAATTGTCTCCATTTAACTTGTTCTCAACTTCAATAGTACTAAAGCTCGATATCCTTAATTCAAATTGGGAAACATAAAGGTGCGCCTATGTGTGTGTGTGTGTGTGTGTAAGTTTTTCATTTTCTATCTTGTTAGGGAACATTAGTGATTTTTAATTTGATTTGGGAAAATGAATGTAAAGTATCTTCTTGAAGAAAAAAATGATAAAATAACATTTAGTAACAACATACCAACTTAAAATTAGCTTAGAACCTTGAAGCATCTCAAACATAATGATAAATTTCTAGAGGCTTTTTAAAATGAGAATCAAAGTTTAAGGAATTTATAGAGATGCCATTGGAGCCTATTAAAGGAATCATTTTGTTAAGAGAATCTTTACAAGAATTTTCAGGTTCAAGTGGTCTTTATGTCTTTTTTCAAAGCTCTTGAGCCAATTTGAAATGAGAAAGAAAAAGTTTTTGGGGAATATTAGAAAGAAATAAATATTTCCTAAAAAAAAAGGAAAGAAAGAAACATTTCCTTAAAAAAAAAAAAATTATGGTGAAGGACACTTTTGCTCTCCATCGGTGGAGAATGTTTTCTCAACCTTTAGATTAAAATATATGGTTCAAAATGATCTTGTCTTTAAAAACAAAGATAAGGACTACTATACTTAATTACACTCATTTTCTCAAATTCCGTAATTATAATATTCCTAATATTTTATGAGATTTACTTCTTATCCAATTAAGTCTCAACCATACATTTCATTATATTTAGAGCTTACCCTTTAATACAAAGCCCTAACATCTAAAAACAATTAAGATCGTTAATCTTTGAGAGCAACCTTCTAAGTTCCACAACTATCGATCTCCACCTCAGTCCTCATGATCTCCATCCATGTCATGGATGACCTCGTATCTATAGATCTCCACCCATGTTGTGAATGACATGTTGTGGTCTGTGCGACTGACTATGGACAAAGTTTGCAAAAGTGGGTCTCAAGGAGAGGGGGTTTGATGTAAAGTTTATGATGGGCTAGAGGAGTGGGTCTCACGACCAACGATCTGTAGATGTTGTTTGGTTGCGAGATCCACACCGAGAAGTGCAAAGACCCATGCATGCAGGTAAAGCCGAGACCCATGCTCCTCTAGGTGATTTCCTTCCCAATATCAAAATCTGGGTTTGTTTTTACCAATATCAAAATCTAGGTCTGTTTTTGCTGAAGCTTTTTTTTTTTTTTGTATTGTGATTCTTATTTATGTTTTAAAGAGTAATTGTTATTGGAAGTTAATTTCTATTTTGGAAATGAATTATGTATTATTGTGTTGATTAAAGTTGGATTTTGGAACTTAATTTGTGTTTTGAAAATGAATTGTGCATTTTGAAGTTAATTTTTTTATGGAAATTTTAAAGCTAATTTGTGATTTGTGTATAGGTTAGATTTTTTCTTTCTAAAATCAAAACTTGTGCATACATGTGAAATTTATGTAATTGTAGTAGTTGTTATAGGTTTAATTTTGTGATTAAATTGAAAATTATTGTCATAAATTGTAAAAAAAAAATTGTTTACAAATCTATTGAGTCCAAAAAAATCTTTAATCTCGAGAATAAAAATTTTCTAGATTCAAACTTATTAGAAATTTGTAAAATATAGGATGTTTTCATAATTATTTAAAGTATAGGGCGAGAAATTGAATTTTGATAAAATAGAATGGTTTTTTGCGATTATTTGTATTGTATTGGGGTTATAATATGATGTAAAAAGGATTACATAAACCCTCCTTGTGATGGAATACAAACCCTTGAATCGTTCTCCACTGATGGAGTATAAAAACATACTCTACCATAGACTAATCCAAAGAGGCAAGAGGGAAAAAAAAATTTTGCATCATAACTTCCCAGACTACGTAATGTTTGGCACATAAATCCCTATTTAAGAATTTAGTCATTTAGATCCTCAAACTCTTAATTTGTTCATTCATAGGTCCTCATTTTAAGAATTTTAACAGTTAGGTTCCAAAACTCTTAAGTTATTGATACCATTAGTCCTCATCATTTTTATTGTTAAATGTCAATAGTTCGAAGGTTTGTTTCATTGCGTCTAAAATATATATTTTTTTTATAAAAAGATCCCTAAAAACTCTCCTTTTATTTTTATAAGTATAAATTGTTATTGTTTTCGTTAAATTGCAAAAATATAAGTTCTAGATAAATTTTTTGTAAAAAAAATATATGTTTTCATATATATTCTAGGGGACTTTTCTATAAAAAAGAATGTTTTTGGAACTTAAAAGAATCGTAAAACCTCAAAATATTGTCATCTAGTATGACATTGATGATAAAATAAATGATGAAGACTAACAATAATAACAAATTAAGAGTTTAAAGATGTGATTGTCTAAATTTTTAAAATAAAGACTTAAATGCTAATAAATTAAGAGTTCAAGATTTTAACGCCAAATGTTTGAAAATTTAGGAACATATGACATAAATGTCGTTAAAAATAATAGATCATGCGGAGATATTGGGGTCTCACTAAAATATCGCGGAGTATAAGGTAACGGATGGTGAGAGTGGAATACCCCAATGACATATACTTGGAATCTAAACTTATGTTTTAAGTCCGCAATGGCCAAGATTCTAGAAATGAAAAAAAACTAACGCATCAGGAAACGCGAATCCTCTGTCAGAATCCCTCGGGCCCCACATTGTGGGGCCACCCCGCATTAGAGCTCCAGAATAACCGCTTGTCGTGTCCGCTTTTAGATTCCCACGACCCTTTCAGATTCTGCCACGTAGGATAAGAGACCCACCGTAGGTTAAATTGTGGGGATTCCCTTTGACTCGTGAATATGCTTCTTTTGGAAAGATTGAAATGCCCTCATGCGGTGTAAAACCAAGAATAGTGTTCACTTTTTCACTCTAATTTAATGACGATAATACCCTTCTAGAAGACAATCAGGCATCAGCCTCTGGTCTCCACTTGGCCAATGCGTAACTTGTGTTTGTACATTTTTCAATCTGGAAGATATTTTTTAACTCGACAAATCAAATGAAAAAAAAAAAAACAAGAAAAAGAAAAATATGGGTAATATGCTTTAACCTGAAAAACATTGTTCATACCTGACAAGAAGAAAAATAAAACACAAGTTATTCGTTTGATAACTTGATTAAAAGAGTTGTTTAAACCATTAGTTTGGGTTTAAGAACTCATACATGTGAGAACTTTACACTGTCCACAATTTAAACTATTGATTTATACTACTATTCCAAACAAAGGTTAGACTATGCTAAAGTTATTTCTCATTATGTGATTATGGTACCTAACTCAATTTTGTTGTTTTCTAATACCATTCTAGTAATAATGTTTTCTAAAACGAAGGACAATAATATCTTCTAACTTTTCTTTACTTACTACTACCATCCAAAAATAATAATAATGAGCTATTAAAATTTAAATTTGGTGCTAAAATATTGGACCATGATTCTTATTTTCTACGTAACCATTAAAGTACAATTTGGTCAGACCTAAATTGTCTATTAAAAGCCCAAAATGAGGTTTAGTTGTTGCGATTAGAGCGAGTCGAACACAACGAACGGTTCAGAGCTATTCGACATGTGAAATATTGTTTACGTATAAACGAGTTAAGTCTTTGATGGGTTCAATCAGTTTGATCGAATATAAAATCGTTCTATGATTTATTCGGATAACATTCTATCGTTGCAGGTTTGATTCCCTAGTATTCATTTGATGGGATTGATTCACATGAATTGACGGTTATGAGCATGTCTAGCCACGAACTGAGACGTAGAGAAAGCACAATTCCTGCAGCCTATCAAAGATTGACATGTGTCTCACTATTACAGTTATTCCTAGCATTATCATCCTCACTCAAGTCAGTTGGAAGTCACGACTCTTCCTCACGCTCTATATAAGGAAACATCATCTTCAATTGTAGACAAAAAAAAAAAAAAAAAAAACATACAGAAACCCTGTCAAAATTTATCCTTATTCACATCCTTGTAACTTGTATATTTTTGAATTCATATGTAGCGAAGAACAGTGGTATCTTTTACCTCTTTAGTATTATTTTATTTTGTTTGGTTTTAATTTATTAATTATTTTTAGCAATTAACCTAACAAGTTTTCTTTGAAGCTAACAGATCCAAATAACGGTGATTTAAGGGTCTAAATCCGTTAAAAAGAACATATTAATATGAATTAACATATTTTATATTTGATTGTAGATCCAACGTCTACAATAACCCTGATCGATCAACCTAATTATAAGTTGATCTCGACTCGTTATTCTGATTCTAATATCAGACTACAACCAACAATCTTCTTTTTTGGGAAATATATAACAAAATTACAGTCGTCTTTTTTATTTTAAAAAATACAAGATAAAATTAGTTATCAAATAGTATTTTAATGGTAACAATAAGAAGAAGAAGAAGAAAATAAGAATAAACGACAATATTATACGTTTGTTTTAAAAAATTTAAAGTACTGATGTCACAAAACGGGTTAAGTTCAGCCAACAATAACCAAGTACATGTACTGTTTTACGAACTTTGGTTTGGATAAACTTTTGTAATAGTATATTTAAAAATCTTAGTTTTTATTAAAACCTTTATTACTACAGTATAAATTTCTCACATTTTATAATATTAAACAAAAGTTATATTATAAAACTCTAACATGTTATATTATTTTTAACTAAAATTAGTTCAAACCATACTTACCAAACATTCTCTAAATCAATATAAGCACCGTATATTACAGGTACCATAAAATTACAAGATGGAATTCGTCCGCAATTTTTGTTGGTATAGTCATGTACGGACATCGTTAAATATTTTCCAAGGGTGAAAATATCAAATATTCATAATTTTTTTTGGCTGAATGCATATATTCATATTTATTTTATTTTTTTTTTGAAATGTCATGTATTCATAGTTGTTATACATAAAAAAGCAAATAAAAATACAATAAAGAAATAGGCCAAAACAAACTATTAAGAAGGCAAGAAAAATAAAAATGGGTCTCGATATCATTAATGGCTCTTGACAATATTGAAACAAATTGTCCTTGCAACACGTTAAAATTGAGTCAATGGGTCTGAATATCATTAATGGCTCTTGACAATATTGAACTAAATCTGTCCTTGCAACCCATTAAAATTGAGTCAATGGGTCTGAATATCATTAATGGCTCTTGACGATATTGAACTAAATTTGTCCATCCAACACGTTAAAATTAGGGCGCTTCCATTTGTCCCAACCGACAAATAACCCAGTCCTCTTACAGCAATAGACTCCATCAGATAGGTCTCACAATAACCCTGTCCTCTTACAACAGTAGGCCTCACCGAATAGGTCCCACACAATGACCCTATCCTCTCATAGCAGTGGGCCCCACCAGATGGGTCCTACAGTGGGACCCATCCAATGAGACCCGCTGTTGTGAGAAGACCGAACTATTATAGTAGGACTCATTCGGTGGGGCCTACTGTTGTGAGAGGATCGGACTATTGCTCGATCGGAAGAAAAAAAGTTTTTCTTAAAATTAAGTCATGTGGGATATTCTTTATTATTATTATTTTTGGAATAGTGGGATATGCTTTTATAATTTGTATGTATTCTTTATTATTATTATTATTTGAATAGTGGAATATGCTTTTGTAATTTGTATGTATTCGCTCCAATTTCTTACTTTGCAAACTTTCTATGTGAACGAAAGAGAAAAGTACTCAATCGTTGCGAGATGTCTTGCATTGATAGCGTGCTAAATTTGAAACGAAAACACTTTCATACACGTAACATGCTCTGTTGTCATTTAAATCTACTTTATCTCATTCAAATATCCTCACTTGACAATGCGTAAGGGAACTCTTCGAAACACCCCCAGACCTTTTCTCATTTCCATAATATCTTGATGTCCTCATCACCTTTTCTTCTTGTATGTTTCTAGAAAATGTAATTTGCTCTAATTTCTAAATTTTTTCTTCAATCTAATACAAACCTACTATTTAGGATAATTAATTTCAAGAAGTTATTATATATTATAATTTCCTTTTCATAATCACGATCTAGTGCACTCTCTAATAATTTATTAAAATTAAGAGATTACAAAATTCATAAGTTAGTGGTGACTTATCCTTTTTCTTATGAAGAAACTTTTTTTTTTTTCAAACGTTGTGAAAAAAGAATACATGTACTAAACATAGCATTTAGTCAACAACCTAAAAATTATTTAGATTGTTTTCAACTATACAATGGTATCGTTCGTACGTTGAAATTTTTTTTTGAAAAATACGGAGGACATGTACTTTTGTTAATACATCCATTTTGGAACTTGTTTTGAGTGGTTTAACGTAAATTGCTTTGGGTTTATTTATCCCAAAAAATGTTTTTTTGATGTGTTTAGTTAGGCAAGCAGATATGATTTTTAGTTTTTATAAGCTCTTTTAAAACAAGTCACTTGCTTTTGTTGCTTATGAAAAGTTTTTTATTAACATTTTTAACCATTAATTTGTAAAAATAACAAATTAAAAATTTTATTTAGATCCCGTATGATATTATTTTTTATAACCTGAAGAGCTTTCGACTAATTTAAATAGATATTCTTAAAAGTTACCTGAAATCAACAAGTTTTTTTTTCCTAATTAAACACTAATTAAAAATTTTAATTTATATTTCTCTTTATCTACGAGTAAAAATAAACACAAAACTACTTTATCTGCAAGTAAAAGTAAAACACAAAACTATGCTAAACAAGCCTGGGGTAGGCAAGCATATCTTGTTGAAACGAATGACGCATAAAGGGAGTAAATTTGGGTACTTTTTTCTTTGTTACCTGAAAATTGCTTTGTCCTAATTATTTTAAAACTTAATTATTTATTTTTTTTTTTGAATTCAAAGAAACAAAGAAAGTTAATAATAATAATAAATATATAATCATTTTTTAAAAGTTTTCAAGTTTTTTTTAAAAATTATGAGACATCTATAGAAAGAACTCACCAGTAGTGTATGTTTTAAAGCCGTTTAATTTTGTCAAAATTAATTTTTTTATAGATTTAATAGTTAAAAGATATATACCTATTAAAGGTATCTTTTTAAGATCCTATCAAGGAAATTGAAAAAAAAAAAATCAAAGATTTCAAGCTGGTTGTTATATCGTACAGTGACAAAATCAATATACGAGATAACAACATCCAATTTATCAAACAAAACAAGTTAGTTAATGTAAAACAAACGTCAAAAAACCACTTTCCAAGTCAGAACCAATCGCTATAAGTTGCGGGTAAAAGAAGAATTGCAACAGTATTTCTCAAACAAGTATGCATCATGTCATTGGGCAAAGAACTCCCATTTGGTCAAAAACTTTGCCTCGCAAGGTTCCATGAAGATGAAGGTCTAAAATTTGTCGTTATCCAAACTTAAAATTGACCTTGGCTTTCTTAAGTGCAAGTTGTATCTTTCATGGCTTACTTATTTTAATTGAATTGAGCTTTTATTTTTATCCTTAGAAATGGAATATGGTTTGGTGACTTCAACTTTTTTTTATTATACTTTAATTTTCACTTTAATAGAATTAGGTCATATTCTTTTGTCAGCTTGTTTGGCTTTGCTTTTACAGGGTATAACTGCCTGCAACTACATGCAACGTTTAAGGTGATTGATAAATCTTGTTTTTGTAAAATTACTTTTAAAAATTGCTACCTAACTAGAAAAATTAAGAAGCAGGTCCAGAGTTGTTTTTTTACAATAACTTCCGCTGTCATAATTTAAACTTCTTGTATTAATATTATATTACTTTATAATGGTAAAAATGGTTAGATTAGGAATTATGTTTTAGAGGCTACTTTTAGTTTTTGTAACCGCTTGTAACCACTTATAGTAGTTTAAGGTATTCAGTAAACCCTACTTTTAAAAAGTTGCTTCTAAAAGCTGTTGCCTAACAAAAAATTGAAAAGTGGGTCAGAAGTGTTTTTTTTTTTTTTTTTACAACAGCTTCTGTCATCCTATTTTAAAATGATTAGTACGCCATTTGGTACATATGTTCAAAACCGTTTAAGATATTTCAAACTATAAAAGCAGTTCAAACTAGCGATTGTTGGAGCAATAACTAAAGCCAGTTCAAATCATAAATGTTGTTTTAAAAATGATCAAAACACTCAAAATCTAAACTTTGCTTCCTCTCAAATTCACACGGTTTGAACTATTTTTGACATTAAAAGCTATTTTTATTCTCGTTTTTCTTTTATAAACTTTAATTTTTTAAACCCCAGTTTTTCTTTTAAAACTTAATGTGGTGTTTTATTCTAGTTTTAAACCTTTCTGTTTTAAATGCCAGTTTAAAACCACAATTTAAATGATACAGTTTAGAACCCTTAGTTCAAACCATAAGTTCTAAATTGCACAATTCTGAATTTGCGTACCAAAGGAACCATAAACTTACCTTAATCATAATACATAATTCCCAATCTATCTATTTTTTCCCATTAGAAATAAAATAATATTAATACAAGAAGTTTAAAATTAATTATGCTTTTCTTTAAGGTATTTTTTAATAAATTGAAATTTTTAAAAAAAATTTGAATCCATGGTTTTGTTGTTAAATTAATAACATCATTATTAAAAAGTCAATAATTTAAAATTATATTAAATATAATTATTAATAATTATATTTTATATTTTAGCATTTCAATATATAAATAATACATATGTTGACTTACAATTTTAAACTAAAAATTAAAACTGTAAACATGTTTTATAAAATATGTCCATTTTTGTCATTATACATCTCCACATTAATTGTATATATAGTTTACTAAATGCCTACGATTCTGTTTCAGACATTCACAGTAGCTTTGAAAAAAATTTACTAAAAACTTAACATGCTTCTGGTCCACAACACAACATAGCAATGCCAACCTAGTCTTACATTTTAGTTTGGGTACTAAAACTTCTTTTTATACATAATAAAAATGAGTGTAGGAGGCACCAATATTCTCCTATTGTTTAGCAAAAACAAAACAAATTTGATTCTGATTTCATTCATTTTGTATGTTACACCATGTGACAGGTTTAATTTGGCTCAGAATTTTACTGGTAGTTTAATTTCCTTTAATCTAAGGTAGGACACATGCCTTAATAGTATACACCCCAAGAAGATCAAAAGAAGAAAGGTTCACACAATTGCAAGTTATATGAGAAAAACCAACTCTGTTTTTATAATAACTAATTGCCTGTTTTATTCCTAGGAGTGAACTACAGCCATTTTTTATAGTATTTTCTCTTACAAAAATTTAAATTTTCATTCAAGCTTATCGTTTAAATCTATAAAAAAAAGGAAAAAAATCATGATCCACCAATAAGGGCAAGAAATTAATTTTTTTATTTGTACCACACAAATAAATTACTTAAATTTCTCAAAAAATAAATTAGTCAAAAATCAATAAAATCTGACATAAACCCAAATCACCAAAAAGTTATAGTCGATTCGAGAACATAAATGAGCAGGGTTTAATTGGAAGGTTTATATGGTTTGAACATAAAATCTCTCTCAAATGGGTGTTTGGCAACCAAAACTCAAACCTATTTCAAACCATGGTATGATAGTTTAAACTCAAAATTCTCTTTAAATTCAAAATTATCTCTTTATTATTTTCAAGATTTTAAACCTCTTTTTCAAACCATCCTTTTCAAACTTCTCGTTTCAAAGCATAAAAGTTTCAAACTCACGAAACAAATGGACTCACCGTCTAGATTATCTTCTTTTGTGATGATGTGTCTATTGTGTAACGTATAATAGATTACAGAAGAAGAGAGAAAACTGTATCTCTATTCAATCTAACTTTTTCTTCACATTTTTGTCTTGATTGTTCCGTAAAAGAAAATGTCTTGTTTGTCAAAATTGATAACTCAAATTTTCAAACGTTTTGATATTATCAATGTGGCTGAATTTACTAAATTTGAGTTAAAACGTAAACCATGACTAATCAATGTTCACCATAATTTAAAAAGAAAATAATAATAATAAATAAACAGTCAAGATGATGTATTGCTAAGCGCTGGTCCCCTGTGACCATAAGATCAAAGTCGTCAAACCCACGTGTTAAACTTGGCATTTAAATTCAAGAAGCACCAGCTGCGGCTATGCTTGAATATTTAAAGTGGTATCCAAAGCTTGACTTGCTTTAAAGCTTGACTCTAGCCCAACAAATGCGCAAATGCTTGTCGTCCAAGAAAGTTAGTGCTGTGTAATTGATGGGCCGTACTCAAATAACAGCTAGCCCAGATACAGCCACACATATTATTCCAAAAATATAATAATAATAATAATAATAATAATAAACATCAGTTATTTTATTTATGTTTATATTTTTTTATTTTTTTGAAATGATACGGCTATCATTTACATTTCCACTTAAACATCCGTTTTCTTGTAACGGCGTTTAACGGCCTTAATGGGGACCATGCATGTTTGACGCGCGTTATGGAATGGCCCGGGGGCAGAATCGGATAAGTGGATTCAACAGTTTCCAATGAACCGAAGAAGGAAAGAAAGAAAGACATTGGAACTGGCAAATTTTCAGAATCTCCCAAAGATAAGGTTTGCACCCGAGGAAGGTGGGTCCCGGCTTTTTTGCCTGCACTTTTCTTTCCCAATGGCTCGGGAAAAATCCTAATAATAATCTCGTTACATCGAGTGTTTGAACTTTGAATGATCGAATCCATTGCGAACGAAATTCTTTGATACTGCGAACCAAACATTATTATTATTATTATTTTTTGTTTGGAAATGAACCAAACCTTAATTTTGCATATATCTTGGTATCTAAAAATTATATATTAGGGTTAACAACACTGATAGTTCTTAAATTTTAGCGTTTTTTTTATTTTTTTCTTTTAACCTTTAAAAATCACTATTGTATCTATTAAACTTTTAATACTTTTCGCTTTATCTTTTGAATTTTAAAAATCATTATTTTGTCCTTATTTTAAAGCTCCTCATTTTATTTCATATTTCTTATTTTTTTTCTCAAATAAACAGAATTAAGTTTACATGATTCACACGTGGATCACCTCTAAGGACAAAAATAAAATTTTATTACTTTTAGATTTTGTTTTACTTTTATACTCTTATTTAACATTCTTTTATTCCTCCCATTTAAGAATAGTCTATATGCATGTTTCTTCTCGATATTGTTTATGAATATCTCCTCATTTTTAATACGTAACTCATATTCTCTACTATTTAAATTCAGATATTGACAAACAATATCGATTTATTAAATAAGTTACACATTAAAAACGAAAAAAATATGCAAGCAAACTTTTTCTAAATGAGAGTTCATATAAAAACAAAGGTATCAAATGACAGTAGAAGTGAAACAAACCTCTAAAGGAAAAAATAAAATTTTATTACTCCTAGATTTTGTTTTACTTTTATACTCTTATTTAATATTTTTTTTATTGCTCCCATTTAAGAATGGTCTATATGCATGTGGTCTATATGCATGTTTCTTCTCGATATTGTTCGTGAATATCTCTTCATTTTTAATACGTAACTCATATTCTCTACTATTCAAATTCAGATATTAACAAACAATATCGACTTATTAAATAAGTTACACATTAAAAATGAAAAAAATGTGCAGACAAACCATTCCTAAATGAGAGTTCAAATAAAAAATAAAGGCATCAAATGACAGTAAAAATGAAACAAACCTTAGGAGTGATAAAATCTCAATTTTGTGCCTACAGATGACCCGTGTGTAAATCACGTGGGTCTTCTTCTGTCTATTTGAATGAAAATTCAAAAATTTTGGAGATAAAGTAAGGAGTTTTGAAAGTTTAAGGGCGAAATGGTGATTTTACAAGGGGCAACGTGAGGAGTTTTGGAAGTTTATGGGTTAAAATGGTGATGTTTTTAAAATTTAGAGAGATAGAGTAAGGGAGACCTTAAAGTTTAAGGGTCATTGATGTTAATAATCCTATAAAATAATATTATTTTTTCAATTCTGTAATTAAGAGAAACAAATCTTAACCCATAAAGAAATCTTGAAGAGACCAGACAAGCTCTATAACAACTTATAGAGAAATTGATTTTCACAATTCTATAATTGAGAGAAAACATACCTTAACCATTAAAGAAATGTTAAGGAGATCAAACAAGCACAGAGTGACTCATAGGGAAATTGTGTTTCTCTCCCCTTAAACCTTATCTTTAGGTTTTCTGTAATACATTTTCTTAATGGAATAGAATGTAAATTTACATTTATAGAAGTGGATAGAGGGTCGATTTCCTTGATAGATAGGATTAGCACTTTCCATCATAGCAACGCTTAGGTTAGAAAACTAACTTCCCTAAAACTAATAAATATAATTGTATCTCTATTATTTTTTAAGTCTTTATTTTTACTTTGATATTTAAATAAATATCATATAATAAACATGTGGGCTACACAAGAATTGTGAAAATATTTTATACACTCACATTTTTAAAGGAACACAGAGAAATTTTATTAGTCACTTTATAGCATACAAAGCGACTAATGAAAGACCGTAATCAACCAGACCAAAAACATTCTCCAAAATAGAAAAAGCATGTATAATTAAGACGTGGGCTATACTATTCTCGTCACAAGAAGCGAAACAACAAGAACCACACCGAGCTTGTGAAAAGATATCTTTGACATGCATCCAGCTCAACTATCTAATCTGCAAAACTATGCGAATCGGCTCTATGAAGATCTTTTGGGCACTGGAGAGCTTAGTAAAGAATTTCGATCCGCTTTACTTTAGGACCTGTAGGCTTCATAAAATTCATAGACTATCATATAATAGTATATGTTTGCACCAAAAAAAAAAAAATCAGTGCTTTGGGAGTGACAATTATGCTATGTTTTGTATAGTTGAAAAGTAAAGGGAAGGAAGAAAGAGGAGGGATTAGTGTGTAAATTGATAAATCATAGCCTTTATTTTTTGTTGGGGCATTTTTTAGAAAAAAGACAAAAAAAAAAAGAAGAAAAATACAGTGAACGATATTCCTATTCATATAAATAAAGTATTATACAGTTGAAATATTTATTTATTTATTAAGTTATTTTTCATAATTACATTGGAGATATTCTCTATATAAAACAATGGGGTGTTTGGTTTTGTTTTTAATTTTTTTTTCAATTTTTAAAAACGCAAAAAATGGAAATGATTTTAAAAACATGTCTGTTAAAATTTTGTGGAAAATGAAAAGGAATTTTTTTTCAAAAAGGGCCAAAATTTCTTCAGCTTGTCAAAAAAAAAAAAAGAAGAAGAAGAAGCTATTTTCAAAATTTTCTCAACTATCAACCAAGCTTTTCTTTCACTCCCTCAATCTGGACCCAAAGACCGGCGATGCTAGAGACCCATCCTTGCTAGAGCAGCTCGTCCCAATTCATCATTGGAGCAACCCAGCCTCACATATCCCGTCGCTGTGGTCATCAAAGTAGTCTCTGACCACTGTTATTGTCACTTGAGTTCACCCAGCCTAGATCCACTGTCAGATGTCGTCATTACCTAGCCATTGGAGTTTGTCGGAGCGTGCTAACCAGTGGCTTGCTCATCTTGTCGTGCAATCTCTTTGTCGCCTAACCGCTGCACATAATCCGAGGGTGTTCTTCACTGATGACGTTTGGGCCCGATCTCCATAATTAGGGTTGGGTCGTCGAGGGCAACGAGGGCCGTCAGTAGTGGGGCTAGGGTTGTCTATGGTGGCCTGTTAAGGGGCAGCTAGGCCTTGGAGGGTAGGGGGACTAAGCATTGCAATGTCTATGATCGTTGCCTATGTTGTTCAAGTTTGTATGGAACCAAAAAAAGCATGGGTTTGAAACAATTCAAGAACACACGTTTTCAACTCAAATTAGCTTGTGTGGGCACTATGATGCTAGCTTTTCGGCGCTGTAGTGCCGTGATTAACAAATCTTGTATGAGCGCGGCGGTATTGCCATATGGTCGCCACAGCACCGGCAACTAAGTAGCCTAGTGCCCAGGCACTCGGTGCTAGGTGTGCTGTTTTTTCCTGTGCAATTTATACTTTCCAGTGTTGCGCCTCTAATATGAGCGCTGTGGCTTTCCAAGTTGACTTAAAACACATTAAAAATAAGTTTTCTTAGTCAATTAAGTGTGATATTTGATCTCCAATGATTGCAAGAGACAAATTATAATCTCTCCAACACGTACATTAATCCACATACATATAACTTTCTTTTACAAGAAACACGATACCAAGACACAATTGGTTACATTAGCAAACCGAATAAAACTTTAAGGAGACATAGTTATACCATACTTCAAGAACGAAAGACACATACAGAGATACCTAAAAATTTTGGCATATATATGTCTCTTAATAACTTGTACACAAGTTAAAAAAAAAAACATAACACCAAGTATGTGTTTGGAATGTGAGTTAAAAATAACAAATTATAGTACAAAGCTCTCAATAGCTACAAACTACATGTTAAAGCTCTCAATAGCTACCAATAAAAAGCAAAAAAATTGCTATACCATCAAGCTCTTATATGGTATAATTTTTAAATTTAAAACTTTAATTTTAATCAACTTGCCAAACACTAAGAAAAACAAGATGATTATAAACAAAATGATTATAGGATTCTAAATTTAAATTTTGTTGTTTCTTTTTGAAATTTTCATCACCAACATTAAACAATTTTTAAAAAGGATAATGTTAGTATGAAAAAGTTCCCATCAATTGACCAAAAAAGCTAGTAAAGCTAAAGTAAATTTCTACTTTGTTGAATGTACGTGCGGTTCAAATGTTTGTAATTATTCTTTGAAAAAGACCCTCGATAATTAAACTGTTTAAAATGACAGAGTCTGATTTTTTTTTAGCTTTTATTAGATAATACTTGACAAATTTTTTAAATAGTTTTAATCATTCCGAAAATAGATTAATTAAATTGTTTAAAATGACATAATCTGACTTTGTTTTTTTAGCTTTTATTAGATGATAATTAACAGTTCTTTTTCAATAATTTTAATCATTCTGAAAATAGAATAAACTATTGTGGTTCTTATACCACGGAAAAAGATCTAATAGATTTCTTTTGAAGGAAAACCTGGAATTTATTAATCAGCCAGACTTAATTAACAAAAAGCGGGACATAGTCCACAGCAAAATTCCTAAAAGTTCTAAGAGATTTGACCCATGCTAAATCAAGGGGAAAATGTGTAATTTTGACGTAAAAGTGTGCAATCAAACGTCCTTACTCTCCTATTATATAGTAGCACAAGTCAACAGGCACGTATTTTTCACGTGACCAAATCAAATTGTCCGGTGCTCGTTGATTGCTCCTGGTAATATAATTAAAATTAAATGTTAAACAAATTTATCGGAGCATAGGCCAACAAACACGTGTTTTTCACGTCGGTTATGTTTAGTAATATAATTAAAATTTAAATATTTCATGAATTTACAGTAATAAATAAAAATTTTAAATTGTAATATATTTTTACTTTATTTTATAATGGAGAGATTTTGATAAAGGGCTTTCGGTCAAAAATTTTTTTGGTAAATAGACTTTTTATTTTGGATAATTTTTGACACAAAAAAAAAAAATTTTTTAGACATCAAAATGGTTTCTTTTTTTTTTGTTGAAGTTTCTTATTCTGCTACAATCATTTTTCTTATTTTTTTTAAAAAAACTAAAACAACTTACCTATATAAAAAAATGTGTTTTTTAATTTAAAAAAAAAGAGACTATTTATCTAATTAAAATTTTCTTTTGGCCTTTTATCAAAATCTTCCTTTATAACGTAAATGTTGTAAAAGGAGAAAAAAGAAAAAGGAGTTTGCTGTGAATTTGTGGAATCCACACAAAAAGGCGAGCGGCGCCTAACTCATCTTCCACGTGGCGTGATCAGAACCGTCGATGAAACTAAATCATTTTTCATCATCATGATTGGTCCTGTAGGAGAGAAACTTCGCGCTGGTTTCCTTCCCCTTAAATATAGCGCGAAACTCTCTCGCGATAACTCGAACCTACTCCGATTTTCTCGTCTCTGCGAAGCGAAGAGAAGATGCAGCGCAAATTCCAGAGGTAGGTCCCACTTTGTCATAGAGCCACGCGGCAACTCGACGCCGATGAGTCGTTATGAACGGAAAATCTAATGAGAAAAACGCGAGAAATTGAAATAAAATCAATATAGTATTTGACTTGAGGCCCAAAACGGGAAAAGGGGGGCCCACGGCCCGATAGCTCGCCCCGGAATTCCCCTATATAAATTCCCTTCGCCATTCATGCAATTCTCGCCAGTTCTTCCGTCGTTCGGCGTACTCTTCGAACGCAAACCATAAGGAAGAAAACCTAATTCCTCTTTCTCTCTCTCCCCTCTCAATTTTCCCTCATTTTCTTTCCCCTGCTATTTTCCCGGAAAATTTCCATTTCTTTCTCTTTCTCTTCCTCATTTAGCCTGCTCTCTCACCATCGTTCGTCCTCAATCGTCGACCTTTCTTCTTGTTCTTCTTCCCCAATCGAAAAAAGCCTCTCTTACTGTTTCATTTCCTGTTCACCGGATCTGCATGGTGATTTCCGTTTTCCACGCTTAAATTGTTGATTTTTTAATTCTCCTTTTTTCTCGCCGAGAAAAGCCACAATCTTCTGAGGGTTCGGCGTGGGGATTTCGGAGCTCTGTGAGTGGGTGAGAGAGAGGGTTTCTTACGGTCTCAATAGATCTCTTTACTGCTTCTTTTGAGGGGGTAGCCGGGGCCTCGGCCTCGGCGGGTTCTAAAACCCCCACCTTTACAAACACACAGACATTTTCCATACAAACAAACAGAAATTTTCTAAAACCCTAACTTTCCCCTTTTTATTCTTTCTTCTTTCTTAAAAACAATACAAAAATTATTTTCTTTGGTTCTTTCATTCTTTTGATCGGTTGAGTGAAGAGATGCCGGCCCTGGCGTGTTGCGTGGACTCCGCTGCTGCAGCTCCTCCCTATGCCTTCTCCGCCGGGGATAGCTCTCTTCCCACGCCGGTCCCATCATTTTCCGGCGTTTCTCCGGCGACGACCGTGGAGACTACCTCCCATTGGTCGCCCTCCTTGTCGGCCGCCCTCTACAAGGTGGACGGATGGGGCGTGCCCTACTTCTCCGTCAACTCCTCGGGCAACGTCTCCGTCCGTCCGTACGGCGCCTCCACCATGCCTCACCAGGAGATCGATCTCCTCAAGATTGTCAGGAAGGTCTCCGATCCGAAATCGTCTGGCGGGTTGGGTTTGCAACTGCCTCTCATTGTTCGCCTTCCCGACGTGCTCAAGAACCGACTTGAGTCTCTCCAGTCGGCTTTCCAGTTCGCGATCCAATCGCAGGACTACGAGTCTCATTACCAGGGTGTTTATCCGGTGAAATGCAACCAGGACAGGTTCGTCGTGGAGGACATTGTGAAGTTCGGATCCCCTTTCCGGTTTGGCCTCGAGGCCGGGTCGAAGCCCGAGCTTCTCCTGGCTATGAGCTGTCTCTGCAAAGGTAACCCTGAGTCCCTTCTGGTCTGCAATGGATTTAAGGACGCTGAATACATTTCTCTCGCGCTTGTCGCGAGGAAGCTTGCTCTCAACACTGTCATAGTTCTGGAACAAGTGGAAGAGATCGATTTGGTGGTTGAACTGAGCAGGAAGCTCTCGATTCGTCCTGTGATTGGTGTCCGTGCCAAGCTGAGGACAAAGCATTCTGGGCATTTTGGCTCGACTTCTGGTGAGAAAGGAAAGTTTGGGCTCACCACCACTCAGATTCTTCGTGTGGTGAGAAAGCTTGAGCACGTTGGTATGCTCGATTGCCTCCAGTTGCTGCATTTCCATGTTGGGTCTCAGATCCCTACCACTTCTCTGCTCGCCGATGGTGTCTCCGAGGCGGCGCAGATCTACTGTGAGCTCGTCCGTCTCGGTGCCCACATGCGGGTTATTGACATTGGTGGCGGTCTTGGAATCGATTACGATGGATCGAAATCGAGCGATTCGGAGATCTCCGTTAGCTATGGGCTTGAAGAGTACGCCTTGGCGGTTGTTCGGGCAATTCAGTTTGTTTGTGACCGCAGGTCGGTGCAGCACCCGGTGATTTGCAGCGAGAGTGGGAGAGCAATCGTCTCCCATCACTCAGTTCTGATTTTTGAGGCCGTCTCTGCTAGTACTTACGAAACTCCTGGCATGTCCGCCCTTGGGCTGCAGTACTTTGTGGAGGGGCTGTCGGAGGAAGCTCGTGGCGATTACAGAAGCCTGTCTGCGGCTGCTTCAAAGGGTGAGTCTGATACTTGTTTGTTTTATGCGGATCAGTTGAAACAACGCTGTATTGACCAGTTCAAAGAAGGGTCTCTTGGTATTGAACAACTAGCTGCTGTTGATGGGTTCTGTGAGTTCGTTTGGAAAATGATTGGTGTTTCAGAGCCAACCCGTACTTATCATGTCAATCTGTCTGTTTTCACCTCGATTCCTGATTTCTGGGGCATCGGTCAGCTGTTTCCAATCATCCCAATTCACCGTCTTGATCAGAGGCCTGCCGTGAGGGGAATTCTGTCGGACTTAACGTGTGACAGCGATGGGAAGATCGACAAGTTCATTGGTGGCGAATCTAGCTTGCTGTTGCACGAGTTGGAGGGCAAGTACTACTTGGGGATGTTCTTGGGCGGGGCGTATGAGGAGGCACTCGGTGGAGTTCACAACCTGTTTGGCGGCCCGAGCGTTGTTCGGGTTTTGCAGAGCGATGGCCCGCACAGCTTCGCGGTGACGCGTGCCATGCCAGGGCCATCCTGCGGGGATGTCCTACGGGTGATGCAGCACGAGCCCGAGCTCATGATTGAGGCTCTCAAGCACCGCGCCGAGGAGTGTGGTTCGGAGGATGACAGCATGGCGAACGCAGCCCTTGCCAGCAGCCTCGCCCACTCCTTCCACAGCATGCCTTACCTTGTGGGGTCTTCTTGCTGCTTGACTGCAATGAATAACGGCGGCTTTTACTACTGCAATGATGAGGATGAGTACAATGCTGCTGATTCGGCTTCCGGTGAGGATGAGCAGTGGTCTTACTGTTGTGCTTGAGTTTGGTCTCTTTTTCATCATCCCCATGAAACAGTTGGCTCGGTCGGTTGTTGCCTTAGGAACGTCTGGTTTACAATTTAATGTTATCTCTTTGTTATTGTCCCTTTTTCTTTGGTTCACATGAAGGGCAAAGGATGTAAAAAAAACATGGTAGAGAGTCCTTTGCGTTGTGTTTAAAAGAGGGGATGGAGCCGAATCGAGCCTTTTGTAAATTCGGGATCCTTTTCCCCTCTTTCTATGTCTCTCTTAGTAGAATTTTCAGATTAAGTCTTGATGGTATTTTGAATCACTTTTGCAGTTTCTTTTGAGCTGAATTTGTGCTGTAAAGTAGTCAATCTAACTAACTCGAACATGGTATATTGCTTGTGTTTTTTGGATTGGACTGCTTTTTTCTTTTTCTTTTTCTTTTTCTTTGTTTTTTTGGTCATGTTACGATACTGTGTAGTGTGTAGGTCCTTTTTAGGGCGGGTTTGATTGGGTTCGGTTTGTGCTTTTAGGCTATGGGTTTGTGCTTTTAGGCTATGAAAAAAGGGCAACATTGTACATCCCGACCCGACTAGGCTGTGGCCTGGCTCTCTCAATGAGGTGGGCCCTACTTGGTGGGACTTGGCCATGGCCTGGCCCTTTCAATGGGGTGGGCCCGGCCCTCTCAATGGGGTGGGCCCGGCCCTCTCAGTGTGGTGGGCCCGGCCCTCTCAGTGTGGTGGGCCCCATCTGATGGCACCGGATAGGGCCCACCCCACTGAGAGGGCCGGGCCACAGTCCGGTGGGAAAAAGAAAAAAAGAAAAGTTTTCCATGAAAAAAATGGGAGTATTGGTCTGTCTTGTTGAAAAGGTTGGATGAGGAGATTGTGACTATCATCTTTTGTGGGGTCTAGCTATTTTATATCTTGCCTGTGTGGTAAACGGTTTTCATCCCCAGTTACCCCTTAACTTTAAAGTGTCGATTGGTAGTTTTTTTTTTTATAAATAAGGCCTCCAATCGACGAAAAGAAATTTATTTAAATTAGCCCAAAAAAAAGAAAAAAGTATAGCAAAAGGTCCAAGGACTTAGAACTAGGTATACATTTAGATTTAGAGGACCTATTTGGGAGTTCGAGCTCCGAGCTCTTGATGGAATGAAAAGAATTTCTAACCCTATATGATGCTATACTTTTATTAATAGTGGTCCCTACCACCACAGAGAAGGGCTACACTTTCACCCAATCTCTACTCAGGGCACCATCCAACCAACCAAGAGGCATGGGGAAACTAACCTCTATACCTGACACAACCTGCAACAACATAAAGACAACAAACACAACCCAGAGAGCTAGTGGGGAAATCACTGCCTTGTTAAAAAAGACCCCAAAATGCACACAAAACACACTTCTAAAACACTATCGATGTCGCAATCTACGACTTCGAGGCCCTTCAATGCTAGCCCCCCAAAGGCCACCACCATTTGCCCATCGAAGATCACCCTCGTCCCCTCCCCACCCTTTCTCACAGCTAGACCAGAACCCACCCTCACCCTTTCTCATAGCTAGACCAGAACCCACCCTCACCCAACGGTGCGAACCCACCCCCAACCACTGTTAGGCTTCTCAACGCCTCTGGGAAGCAACTGGTGGCCAAGCCCGCCCCACTCACGGCAGATCCAAACTGCCAAGCTTCCTCCTGCACCTATCCAACCTAACTCGTGCTAGGAGAAGATCCAAGTCCCACATGACAACAGCGAACAAAAGTGGCTCCTCTCTCATCGGTCTAGAGCCCAAATCGACGGTAGAGATCCTTCCTCTTCCAGCTCTACGCATGTCCTCTAATCGAGCCAGTCTCCATTCCCCTGATGGCACAAACCCCGAAGCCATGAATAACGGCTAGCGATAACCCTTTGGATCGGAGGCTAGCAGACTGGCGACTCATCAGCTTGCTGGCCCCTGCACTCCCTCTCTCTCAACATTTCATTTTCTCACTCTCTAAAAATTCGAAAAAAAAAATATTGGATTACTTTGTGTTTGGCACTTTCAATTTAAAAAAAGCTTCAAGTTTATAAACTATATAGGCGATTTGGAAGTGCAGTTCTAGCAATTAGCTATAACTGTTAACAGTGTAATGTTTTCACATGTTACAATAAAATGCTATAATATAAAGCTTTCACATGCTACAGTTCTCAAATCAAAACTATTGCACTAATCGTTCTAAACAACCTAATAGTATGTAAGAGTTTTAAATTATAGAATTTTTTTTTTTTTAATATAACATGTGTGAGTTTTATAATGCAGTTTGTTGAACTAAAGTTCCAAACAGAAGTACAGTATTAGTTGTATTTAAGGATGTTCGCAGGCCATTTGAGCTGTTTTTTTTTCAAACCAATGATCAAACCAAAATAAATTTTATTTTTATGCGATTTAGACAGTTTGATTTTGTATATAAAAACCAAATCATTTATAAGTGGTTTTGGTGGTTTAGCTTGAGTGGTTTGAGATTAACATTAAAAAAAATTTCAATATCTAATTATAATTATAAATAGGGTGTTTAGAAAGTGTAGTTAAAACAGAAACTTTTGAGCTGAAAATTATAGTATGTGAGAGTTTTATATTGTAGTAACCAAAAGCTTTGGTTGGAACTGATTTTGCCAAATACCCTTAAAATGTCTAATTAAGGTGTTTGGCTAGTGATGGCAACCATTGGTGGGAACTGTTTGTATTGTAGCATGTGAAAGTTTTACACTGTTTATAACTGAGTTTATAGTGTGAACCACCCTTAGCCAAACACCCTAAATTCACCATTTAAGATTTTAATACAAACTAAGAATCAAAGTGAAAAGTCGTAATAATGCAAACAAAGTTCACCAGCAATTAAAATAAAGAGTTAAAAGTACAACTGAATAACATCAAACAACAAAATTAAATTTTAAACTTGAATTAAAGTTTTCTCTTACTTGGTTCTTTAATTTGATTTTGTTTTTTGGATGCTTATAAGTGATGCCTAATGTTATTTTAATGTAATTAAGGGAAAATGTAATTATAGAGTGTGGAATAGTTTATCTTATATGTGTAAAACTTTTTTTAATGAGCAATGAAAAATAATTTATATAAAAAAAATAAAAATTTTGTTATATAAAAATATTTTAAAACTAAATAACTGAACATAAGGTAGTTTGAAGGCGGCTTGAGAAGCCCAAAGGATTAACCAAACCACTAAAAATGATGTATATAAGCCACTTAATCCATCCAAAAATCACAAAAAAGAATTGGTTTGATTTAGATCGGATGGTTTGACCATTTTTTGAACACTTGGAGTTACATTTAGCCCTTTTTTTTTCTTTTCTTTTTTTTTTCTTAAGATTGATTGGCATGATTGGTTGGCGTCGTGGAGCCAAATTTTGTGCTTGTCCCATTGTACATTTTTAATCTTGGAAGAATATAACACATATAGACAGAGGTATACCAAATGGTATATAGATTGTTGACCACAATTTTGTGAGCTTGTGTTGCCTCAGGCCATCTTGTGGTCAAGATTGGTGTCTGATTCGTTTAGTATGTAACTGATATTTGTGTGAAGACCGCTGGTTGCAACTTGTGCGGCACACATACATATGGGTCTTGAAAATCTTTTGAGCAAAATGTAATAAAATAACTTGATAAGGGTAACTAAAGGGATCGGCAATGAATATATGGGTTGAGAATTTTGTAATAGATAGAAATTAAACGATTTATTCAGTAAAAGAAAAAAAAATGAAGGTAATTGTGTCACCGCTGGGCGTTTAGGCATTGAATTTGAAGTGGAATAAAGGGTATCTAATTTTATCTTGAACTAGATTTTGTGATGGTGTGGAAGGGTTAAAACAGACTTGATATTGGTACTGAAAGGCACAATCCACACATGAAATGGCCCATCTTGGGTGGCAAAAGGAGTTGATGAATGAATGTATTTAACAAGAGTGAGACAAGAGACACCAACTTTAATCCCAATTTTTATATCAACTTTGTATTTGTCATTAATTTATTGGTGCATAAAGGTGTGTTAGGGTATCTACTTTAATCTTGAACTAGATTTTGTGCTGTTGTGGAGGGGTTGAAACAGACTTGACATTGGTACTGAAAGGCACAATCCATGTATGAAATGTCCCATCTTGCGTAACAAAAGGAGGTGATGAATGAATGCATTTAATAAGAGTGATATCAGGGACACTAAGTCTAATCCTAATTCTTGTGCTAACTTTGTATTTGTCATTAATTTAGTGGTACATAGATGGTGTGTTTGAAAAATTAATTAAAACTTGAAGTTGAAATTTAAACGCTGTAATATGTAAGAACTTTATACTGTAATAAATTAAATTTGTTTTTCTAACTTGCTTCTCAAATGAAACGAAAATCTATTGACGTGACAACATTTGAAACACTTACGAATAAAAACATGAGAATTTATAAGTTGTTACATAAGTTAGGATTAGAATTGATGTTCTTAGCAATTTTTATTTAATAATTGTTCCCTTTGTTTTCTCTATGGGAGGAGGTTGGATAATAACTTACTGTTCTGTATTAAAGGAACTAGATCTGTTTACTCTACTGCATGTGGAGCGAGTACTGTATATCCGTGGAATATGCAGACATAGCTCAGGTGGAATAAAAGTCGAGATCCTCATATTTTAGCTGCCAATAGCAGAAAAATAGAGGGCAATCAATTTGATTGGATTGCCCTCTTTCGCAACTGGGAAAAAAGATCTTCATGTTGAGTGTTGAGATGGTTGAACTTCCAAAACTCGTTGCCCGAAGATAAAGATACAAATAACCAAAAATAAAGTCAAGATACTAAAAAAAATTCCCTTATACTAAAATCAATATAATGTTAGAAAGAAAATTCAAGTGACATTCGTAAGTTATTAACACAATTCAAATCTAGAAATTTCCTAATATGCAAATAATTAAAACTATAAATTACACTAATATCTTAAGTTTTATTAAAATTATAGAGACGTTTGAGGCCAAAACTAATCATACTGATAACTTTGACTTTCAAAAAAATTTATTAAAAGACCCATTTATTAGTTGACCATCATAATTGATGGTGATTTAACCATTAATTTCACTTAAAATACCCAAAATGCTCCAATATAGAGCCAAAAATGTATTTTAATTAACTATAGAGTTTGAATGACTTTTTGGCCCCTACTTAACATTAAAAATTGAGTTTAATTTGTTTTTAAGGACTTGTAACTAAAAATTTTACTGTAATTATAGCAAAAACTGTTTTTTCTTTGAAAATATCTTTTTAATTATAATATTATTGAACGAATTATATTGATAACGTGTAAAAATGTTATAAATATTCTTCATTTATTAAATAACTTCTTAATACTATATTTTTCGTAAAAAAAATAAATTATAACAAAATACCAAAATAAAAAACATATATGAAGCTGCTAAAAGAAATAGATGTAAAAAACCAGAAATAAAAGTTCATTATGGTAATGACTTCAAATTTTAAAAGCAAAAAAGAGAAAAATTAAAAAATTCCCTCACCCACACTGCCCCTCCTTTTCTCTTGTCTCTCTTTCTTCTCTCTAGATGTGGTGGCTTCATGAGGAAGGTATGCGAGGGCTGGGGCAAGGGTTGACGATGGTGGCCGGCGATGGGGGTGGGCTAGTTGGGGCCAAGGGCGACACTAGGGGCCGTCGTGGTTGGGGGATGATGGTGTGGGCTAGGGCCCGACGAGGTGGGGGGCAATGGGCATGGCAGCTCGACGAGAAGGAGAGGCTCGATGGGGAGGAGGTGGGTGACGATTTGGGAGAGGTGGGAAAGAGTGGGCTGGTTGGGGCCTAAGACAGGCGGGATCTATTGGGGCAGTGGGTCAAGGTCGGAAGGTGGTGAGTGGCAAGCAAGATGTGCAGGGACGGAGGGCGCATGGACGGGAGAAATTTGTCAAAATAACCAAGTGGGAAAGTAACATTTGCACAATGACTCTCTATTTTCTTTTTATATATATTTTTTATAACAGTAAGGTTCTAATACTATAATTAATTAATTTTTAATTATAAATTGAAAATTAATTTAAATAAATCAAAATTAAAACTAATAAAAAAATTTTACGAAAAAAAGAAAATGCTCGAGATCTCTCACCCCCTCCTCTTCTTTGACCTCTCCTTCCTCAGAAAAAAAAAGACCTATTCACCTTCTTTTTCTCTGATCATCTCTACTCTTCTTCTCTTTCTCCGATCCAATACGAGCACACCCTCAACCCACCTTTCTTTTCCAAACTTCTAGATTGCAATTTTGTCCTATTTTCTCCACATGGAACAAACTGGAACAACTCATTGGCATTTCAAAATTGTACGTGACAAACTATGGCAAATAGTTAAGAGGTTGAGTCGAAGGAACAAATGACGCAAGATTGGTCGTCACAAAATGTCCTGTGAAGTCCAAAAATTGGTAATTTATTTTTAATTTTGCTAAACTCTTGATTTTGGATGATGTTTTTTTGCTTTCTAAAATATATATAGTTCTTCTGATTCCAAAATTGTTTGCTGCTTCTTTGTGAGGTTTGACTTTTTTGAAGATTCACAATCATCATCATTTCCATACTTTCACTCACTAACACTTTCTGATTTAACTTTATTTTATTTAAAACACTTTCCTATTCTTTACCAAAAGCAAGTAAGAACATCAATTACAATGAGAATAACAAGGAACAACCAGTGGATTGTTTAGACAAAATCAGAACGATTGAGAAAAGCAAGGAACAACAATTGGGTTGTTCCAGCAAAATCAGAAGTAATGAGAATAGCAAGGAATAATCAAAAATCGTTATTATTATTTTTTTTTTTTGTAGTTATTGAGATATTTTCGCAATAAAGTTTCAAGATGGTGACTGTAATGTTACAGGATACTGTTGCAATGTGGAGCCAAATCAACCTAACAAGGGAGAAAGAAGAGAAGAAAAAAAGAAGGGGTAGTAGGTTGGCGCCGCGGCCCCCGCCCGAGTTCAAACTAGAGCCACAGTGTTGGTTTCAAGCGCCGCGGTGCCCAGAGTCTGTCTTTTTGTGATTTTTCTTGTAAAAATCGTGTTTTAAAGGCCCAAAATTGGAAAACTACTGGGGTTTTTCATTAATTGCTATTTTTCTCTTCTTTGGTGTATAAATAGATATTAGGTGGCTAGGGTTGAGATAGAGTGACATTATTTTGTTTAAGGCATATTTTTGTGAGAGCTTCATTGTTAAGAGAGAAAAATTCCCACAGAGGATGCTAGGTAGAAGAGAGATTTGAGAAACACTATTAGAGAGTGTGTGATAAATTTCTCTTGTAATCTGTAATCTCCTTCATCATAGTGGAATCTACAGTAGCAGAAAAAGGATGTAGTCTCGAATTTGGACGAACTTGTATAAAAATTTGGTGTCTTTATTTTCTTCTCTTCTTTAATTCCTTTTCTGCAATTATTCGTTCTTGCGATCCTTAGAATTAGGAGGTGCCTAATTCCCCAACAAGTAGTATCAGAGTGGAGGTTTGGATCAAGAATGATGACGAGAGAAGAAGGTTTGACAGCCAGTATCACCAAATTTGATGATTTGGATTTTTCCTATTAGAGGATGCAAATAGAAGACTATCTCTATTGCATGAAACTACACTTGCTCTTAAGTAATAAGCCCGAAGGCATGAAAAATGAGGAGTGGAATCTATTTGATAGACAGGTGCTGGGTATGATCCATTTGACCCTGTCAAAGAACGTGGCCCACAAAGTTGCAAAGGAGAATACTACAGCATGGATGTTGAAGGCTCTATCAGAGATGTATGAGAAGCCCCCAGTCAATAACAAGGTACATCTCATGAAGAAGCTCTTTAATTTGAAAATGCCTGAAGGTGCCTCAGTGGTAGAGCATCTGAACAATTTCAACACCGTCCTGAACCAATTGGTCTCGGTAGAGATTAAATTTGATGATGGGATCAATGCCCTAATCCTCTTGGCCTCATTACCGAATAGTTGAGAACCCATGAGGGTGGCCATTACAAATTCAATTGGGAATGAAAAACTAAAGTTTGTTGATGTCAGAAACTCTATTTTGGAAGAAGAAGTTCACAGGAAGGATTCAGGTGAAGCCTCTACGTCAAACTCGGCCCTTAATGTTGATAATAGGGGCAGGAAACTTGAGAGACATTCCAACAGGGATAATAGCAGGAGAGGCAAGTCAAGGAATGAGAGAAGCAAGTTAAGAAACGGTAGGACTATGGAGTGTTGAAACTCTAGAAAGACCGGCCACTTGAAGAAAAACTACAGGGCTCCAAGCAAGAATGAAGACAAGAATAATGACGCCGCTAATGCCACCACTGAAGAGGCACAGGATGCCTTAATCTTGTCTATTGACAATTCTTTTGATTCGTGGGTGGTAGATTCAGTAGCATCATTTTACACTACTACACACCGTCATGTCCTGGGGAATTATATTGCCAGAAATCATGGTAAGGTTTACCTTGTTGATGGTGAACCGTTGGACATTGTTGGCATTGGAGATGTCAGATTGAAAATGCCTAATGGGTCTGTGTGGAAGATTCATAAGGTGAGACATGTACCCAAGCTGATGCACAATTTGATTTTGGTGGGGCAACTAGATGACGAAGGACATAAAAAGACCTTCAGTTGTGGAGTTTAGAAGTCACTAAGGGAGTGATGGTTGTTGCTCGGGGACGCAAAGCTAAAACTCTCTACATTAACTCTAGTTGCAAAGATACCATAGCAGTTGCTGATTCTACTGTCAATACCAAGCTATGGCATTATAGGCTCAGTCACATAAGTGAGAAGGGAATGAAGGTGCTTCACTGTAAAAGAAAACTGCTAGGATTGAAAACTGTTGATCATAGTTTGTGTGAAGCCTGCATCTTTGACAAACAGAAGAGAGTTAGCTTTCAACAACAAGTAGAGAGCCTAAGTCTAGGAAATTAGAGCTAGTTCACACAGACATGTGGGGGCCTGCAACGGTGACTTCCCTTGGTGGTGCAAATTATTATGTGACATATATAGATGACTCAAGTAGGAAGGTATGGCTTTACTTTCTGAAAAACAAATATGATGTCTTTGATGCTTTTAAGAGATGGAAAGCTATGGTGGAGAATGAGATAGATTTGATGTAACACCTGTCAATTTTTATGTAACGGATTAGGTTAAATGAATAACGATGTTAAGTAATTTTCTTATTAATATATGATATTATGTGTATGTTATTGACTATTTTATTTTAAGTGTTATGACAGGTGACAATCACATGGAATTGATGTGCTTAAAGTGTTCATGCCATTTATGTTATGTGTTTTAATATTATTTTTTTTTATAAATTACTGTTTTGATATGGTAGTTCAACAGGTCAAACCTTCAATTCGGCAGGCCAAATTGTCCCTCACAGAACGACAGGCCGATGAAATTTCATCGACAGGCTGGACCTCATGCCCTTGGCAGGCCGAACTGAGCAGTCGGCAGGCCGAAGACTACTTGCGAGCAATCAGCAGAAATCTCTCCCAAAATTTATGACAAGGATGATTATGTGATTGGATATAATTGGATGATTATATTTTGATTGATTAGCATATTTTTGGTTTGATTCCTTATTTCAAGTAATAAAAAGGTTTGACTTTTAGATTGATTGGATTCTTTGATAAGGTTTCCTATTTTTGAAAGTTGATATATAATAAGTGGGAAAAATTTGTTGACTTTCCTCAATCCTCTCCATTTCTCACGAGATTTGTCCCAATTCTAATCAGAAAATTTCTGATAATTATAGAGAAGATGAGTTTCCCCTTTTACGATATTTCATTTTCACGTAAACGAACATCTTCTTTCTATCACGCTCTCTCTTTCTCTACACGTTTTCTTTTCCCTTCTCTCCTCTATTTTCTTGCAAATAATTGAAAGAAATATTGAGTTTTCTTTAGGCGAATTCGAAGGAAGCTTGAGACGAGATTGTTTTGAGGTAAGAGACTCTTTTCAGCAATTCTAAAATTTTGATTACCTTATAATTTGACCCCTCATGTTTCTGCCTACAAATTTCCGTTTGCTCTAAAATTTTAATATGTTATTCAATTTCACATTCATTGGATTTTTCTACATTGAGATCTGAATTTTCTTTTCTCTACCACTCATAAATAATTGTTGCTGATTGGTTGTGATTGCATTAAAATATATGTTTTGTTCATAATGCAAATAAATGTTATTTCCCACAAATTTTTTACAAATATGTTCAAGTATGTGTTAAGTTATGGACTGCAAAGTTTGGTGATGATTTGATGGATATTTTATGTGTTATTGAATTTTCATTAAGACTAGGTTTTGAGACTGTTTTATCAATGAATTGAGGGACTGTTATTGGGTGAAGTTTTTTTATGACTAAATGAATTTATTTGGTGATGAAACTTTTTGTGCTTCTGTAATTATATGTTAATAAGTCTTCATATGAATTTTAGGGTCTAAATAAATTTATTTTAATTGTTTGAGAATGATGATTGCATGTAACTCACTGCCCGAATTGTTTAAAGTCGTTTTTGTCTCTGAATTAAAAAAAAAACATTTTGGATTGTATTGAATTTATTTAAAGGTGATTTTTTTTTACTATGTTGTGATTTTAAATGTTTATTATATGTAGCATTTTTTTATGAAATTATTTTAGGGCATAGATAATTTATTATATGAATGTAAGTAAGGTTTGTTCACTGTTTTGCTTTTGTTGGTAGATTTGTTCTAATGTTTTGGAGGTTAATGGAACGTGTTATGAAATTAATGTTTTCAGAAGATGAATGTATATGTGTTAATATAATATTGAAAGATGTTATATGGTGTTGAATGATTTTATGAAAATAAATGTTAATTTTTTTTTTTATTTTAAATGAATGTGTGACATGAACACACTAAGGAGTGAGCATATGAAGACCGCGGTGATGTCGTCTACAATCAAGGTTAAGTAAAGTAAGCTACACAGGTAAGTATATCCTCACCTACAGCATGATATGGTTCGTAAAAGTTTGAAGATATGTTTATGATGATATCTACGATAATTTTATGTTGGTTTCACTTAATGTTATTTATGAAAGATTTAATTTGTTCAAAGGTTATGTATGTTTAATGGTGACGTATTTCAAAGTGTAAAAGCATATAAATATGTAAGTATATAAGAATCACCTAAATAAGTGTTGCATACTTATGTTTATGCTATGTCTATGTTATGATGTCATGTTTGGTTTGGGATTAGTTACCCTTCTCCTCTCATGACGGTGCGCCAATGATGATGATAATGGTGCAACACTTAGGCCCTTAAGATAAAATGAACAAAGTTTTAATATGACAATGTAACGAAAGATATGTTCTATACGAAATTGTGTTTAGTGCACTATTATGATGCATATGGTGAAGATCTTCATAAATTGTTGTAATTTTGTGAGATATGAAATGTACTTACTAAGCTTTCGCTTATTCAGTTTATTATCATGTTGCAGATAAGGGTAAGAAAATTTTGGAGTAGGTGGAGGCCAAGGATAGGCGTGTGGGCTATGCATGATGGATTAAAACGGAAGACGCCAAGAAAGAAGTTTTAAATTTTATGAACTATATTTTATTTTTTGATTATATTTATTTTTCGCACTTTGAGATACTGGAACTTTTTTTAAATAATTTTTGATTTTGACAGTCGATCGGTTTGTCGACCATTACTGTTTGGACTGCCGATGCAATGATTGGCCTACCGATTATCCCGTGCCGGCCTGCCAATCTAATTGACTTTGAAACCCTATTTTGCAGAGCCTCAGGTGGCCTGTCGATGGTTAAACTTCGGACTGCTAGTCGAGTTCAGCTTGCCGAAGTCTCAAGTTTGGCCTACTAAACTGTGTATGTGGACTTTCAAAGATGTTTTGGAAAGTTTATTTGATTTACATTGGTATTGATAAACTAATTAAAGAATGTTTATAATTAATTAATTTATTAAATATTGTAAAAAAAAGCATGCATGGATCCCGGGGTATGTTTTCAAATTTATGTCTTTATTCAAAATAGTTTTATCTCAAATCTCAATGAAAAGAATGAATGTAATGACATCTGTGACGTTCGTATGGGGGCGTTACAAGCTTTGGTATCAGTGCAGATTTTCGTTTTCAATTCATATCACCACATGTTGGTCCAAGCCCTCCAAGTAAGTATAATTTTAAGTTAAATGTTAAGAAGCAAGTTTGATGATAAGAACAAGATTTTGTGGTATAATGATTAATGCACTAGTAGTAAAAACGTATCTCATAATTAGAAGATTGTTTCTAAATTCATAACTCTTTTAGGAAACCGACAATGGACGGCCACAGAAGAATGCAAACTCGCACTCAAACCAACAAAAGGTTGATGACCGTGATCTGCAAAGGCAACTCGAGGAACAAAGAAGGGAAATTGCAGAGCTGAGGGCCAACGGTGAGGCAATGACCTGCCGCCTCCTCCTCCTCCCCAGCCACAAGTAAATGAAGTCCCAGCTCCTGCTATTGAACCCCAAGTGGCCTATCAGGAACCACTCTTAGTTAGATGGAAGAAGGTTAAGCCAGTGGTTTTTGAAGATTCCAATAATCCATTAGTCGCTCAAGGATGGCTAAAGACCACTGAGACCACTCTAAGACTCATGGGCTTCACGGATAATGAGAAGGTTCTCTGTGCATCGTACTGCCTCACCATGGAGACCAGGATTTGGTGGGATGGAATAGAACAAAGCAAAAATGTTGATGAAATGACGTGGGCTGACTTCCTTCATGAGTTCAACATAAAGTTCTTCTACATGAATATTACTAGGAAGCATTATGATGAGTTCGAGAACCTACACCAGTGAGATATGTCAATAATGGATGTGGTGGCAAAATTTGATCAGCTAGCTCGCCTTTGCCTAGGGATGGTTAACGATGAGAGTGAAAGGGTCAAAAGACTGATCCGAGTTCTCAGGCCAGAGATTGCTATAATTGTTGATGGGGCAAGTCCACCTAGAAACCAAGAGCAGGTTGTTATGAGGGCCTAACGTGCTGAATTTCACCTGTCAAAGTTGAGAAGAAACCAGCCTCAGTCAGGTCAGCTAACGAATAATGTAAGCACCCAAAACCGCCCTCAACACAGAAACAACAACAACAACAACCATAACTAGAGAAACAACAAAAGGAAGGGCAATTCTCAAAACCAACAAAGCCAAGGCAACAAGAGGCATAATGGCGGCCAGCCCAACAACAATAATAGGCAAATTCAGCCATGCACTAAATACAGGAAGAAACATCCTGGAGAATGCCGTATGGGGACAAACCAATGTTTCATATGTGGAAGGGAGGATCATTTTTCTAAGAACTGGCCCAACCAGACTAATGCTCAAGCCCAACAGAGGACTCCTCAACCCCAGCTCCATCAAATGCAAGCCTCCTTAGAAAGGCCACGATTAGCCAAGGAAGACTTGAAGCCCCACCTACGAATGCCCGCATCTGCGCCATGACGAAAGACCAGGTGGCTGCTGAAGCCTCTAATGTGGTCACAAGTCAGATTTTAAGTCTTTTTATTAATGCACATGTTCTCTTTGATACGGGTGCCACACATTCCTTTGTATCATCGTCATTTGTGTAGAAGTTAGGGGTTCATTTAGAACCAATGAGACAAGGATTCACTACAACACTACCCTCTAGGGAAGTGATGATATCTACGCACTATATGCGTACTGTTCCTCTATGGATTTTTGAAAGGGAACTTTTCATTGACCTTGTTGTGATCGATATGTATGATTATGACATGATTCTCCGGATGGATATTCTGAGCAAGTACAATGCTACCATCGAATGCTAAAAACAAAAAAATGATCTTCCATCCAGAAGGTGAACAAAAGTTCGTGTATGCCACACCAGTCAGGAGGTCTAGTGGGACTATCAGACCGCCGCAGAATTACCCCTCTTCTCTGCATTATATCTTGTTGACTGACATAGGTGGACCAAGGAGTTATGATGAAGCCGTGCAGGCTAAAGATTCGGTCAAGTGGGAGTTAGCCATGAGGGATGAGATAGATTCCTTAACATCCAATGAGACATGGCAACTGGCAAAGCTACCATAGGGCAAAAAGGCCTTGCATAATAAATGGGTATACCAGATAAAAGATGAAAGTGATAACAGCAAACGATACAAAGCAAGGCTGGTGGTAAAAGGCTTTTAGTAGAAAGAGGGCATCGACTTCAATGAGATTTTTTTTTCCAATGGTGAAATTAACCACGATTAGGATGGTACTTGAGCAAGTGGCAAATGAAGACTTGTTCTTGGAAAAGTTAGATGTTAAGACGACCTTTCTCCATGGTGATTTAGAGGAGGAGATCTACATGAAGCAGTCACAAGGTTTCGAAGTAGCGGGTAAGGAGAACTTGGTATGCAAACTTTAAAAGAGCTTATATGGCCCAAAACAAACTCCCAGGCATTAGTACAAGAAGTTTGACGGTTTTATGTACAATAATAGTTTTTTGAGACGTCAGGAAGATCATTGTTGTTAAGTGAAGAATTTTGGTGATTCCTACATTATATTGTTGATTTATGTCGATAACATGCTGATAGTAGGAGGTTGCAAACAAGAGATTGACAAGCTGAAGAAGGAGCTGTCTAAGAAGTTTGCAATAAAGGATTTAGGTGCTGCAAACAAATCCTTGGGATGAGAATAACGAGAAACAATAATAGTCTGAAATTGTAATAGGAAGAATATGTTTAAAAGGTGCTAAGCAGATTCAACATGAGTAATGCGAAGCCTATGAGTACTCCTTTGGCCAGTCACTTCAAGTTATCAAAGGAGCAATCACCGACCATAAAGCAGGAGCGAGACCACATGGCCAAGGTGCGTTATGCTTCAGCAATAGGCAGTCTCATGTATACCATGGTTTGTTCCAGACTGGACATCGCACATGCAGTGGGAGTTGTGAGTAGGTACATGAGCAATCTAGGTAAGCAGCATTGGGAGGTAGTGAAGTAGATTCTCAGATATATGAGAATCCACTTCACTACCTCCATGAGAGGTATTGTGGGTTTAGCACTATGTTTCAAGAAGTCAGACTTGGGATCATAGGGCTATGTTGATGCTGATATGCCTGGAGACATTGATGGCAGAAAGAGTACCACCGGTTATGTCTACACTTTGGGTGGCACAGTAGTTAGTTGGGTCTCGAAGCTGCAAAAGATAGTTGCACTCTCTACAACAGAAGCAGAGTATGTGGCAATGATAGAAGTGAGCAAAGAGATGATTTAGTTGTAGTCGTTTTTTAAAGAACTAGGTCACAAGCAAGAAAGGAGTGCATTACACAGTGACAGTCAGAGCGCCATTCACTTAGCGAAAATCCTGCATTTCATGCTCAGACGAAGCATATACAATTGCGGTATCACTTCATCGGGTCGGCTTTGGAAGATGGGGTGCTAAAGCTTGAGAAGATTCTTGGGAGTCAGAATCCAGTAGATATGCTCACCAAGACGGTTCCGATCAAGAAACTAAAGTTATGCGTAACTTCAGTTGGACTTCTCCATGAGGCATGATAAGTTGTTGCCGCTGCAGTTGGAGACATGGTGATTGATTAGTCTCCAAGTGGGAGATTCTTGCAATGTGAAGCCAAATCAACCTAGCAAAGGAAAAAGAAGAGAAGAAAAAAAGAAAGGGGCAACGGCATGGCGCCGCGGCGCCCTCCCAAATTCTAACCAGCTTTTTGGGTGCCGTGGCACCTGCTCAAGTTCAAACTAGAGCCGCGGCGCCAGTTTCAAGCACAGTGACGCCCAAAGTCTGTCTTTTTACGATTTTTCTATGTAAAAGTCTTGTTTTAAAGGCCCAAAAAAGGGAAAATTATTGGGGTTTCTCATTAGTTACTATTTTTCTCTTCTTTGGTGTATAAATAAACATTAGGCCGCTAAGGTTCAGATAGAGTGGCATTATTTTGTGTGATGCATATTTTTGTGAGAGTTCCATTGTTGAGAGAGAAAAATTTTCACAGAGGGTGTTAGGTAGAAGAGAGATTTGAGAAACACTATTTGAGAATGTGTTATAAATTTCTCTTGTAATTTGTAATCTCCTTTATCATAGTGGAATCTACAGTGGTAGAAATAAGACGTAATCTTGAATTTGGACGAACTTGTATAAAAATTTAGTGTCTCTCTTTTATTCTCTTCTTCAATTTCTTTTCAGTAATTATTCGTTCTTGTGACCTTAGAATTAGGAGATGCCTAATTCCCCAACAAATACAGATGAGGATATAGATGATGCTAACAATGAGGAGATTTTTAAAGTAGAGATCAAGAATCATCAGGTACTATCATACATGATTGTAATTCAATTGCTTCTTTTTTTTTGTTTATCATTTATTAAAATAAAAGATGCGAGCTTAGTTCAAGTTGAATTTTAAATAAATAAATATCATAGTTGATATCAACTTATCCAAATTTTTGTTTATCAAAGGTGACTATGGAGTTTACATGCTGAAGATATTGGAGATGCATATGGCCTGTCTCTGTAATGAAGATGCAACCAAGAAACTCAACAATGATAATATATTGAATGTGCAAAAATATTATATTGTTTAACTTTATGTCATTAATGCAAATCCATAATTACACATTTTTGTTATTTTGTATGTTTTTGTTGAAAATATTTTTTGGATGTTATGGAACAACTAATGAATCTTTAGGGCAAGCTATGGCTCGTGTAAAATATTTTGTTGTTTGCAATATTGTGCTAACGAGCCATTTTTTTTATATTATGAAAATCAATACCACCGCAAAATTTACAAGACCAGCCGAGAAATAGTAGAAATAACCAAAAAATCAATTGAAACAATTGATGGGTTGTACCTTCAAATATTTAATTTATCATTTAGTTTAATGTCAATAAAGCTAAATAAAATGTATTTAGTCATTTTAGTACACATTTTAAGTCATTTAATTAACTTCAAAAGTTTTATCTTTTTACCTGCAATTGGAACGATTATTGTGATAACTAATGTATTAAAAATGGGCTGCACGTTACTATTTTTATTGGCGCGCGACCCACTTAGAGGGTGAGCGACTAATACCCTTAACATGGTCGCGGGCCCTTTTTTGTATGAAAAAGTCTGAGCAACTTCTTAGTTGTTCGAAAAGTGTTGTTGGTCGTTCATAGTCGCTCGAGCAATCTTGCTCATATTATCAAATTTTTTGTCTTTTTTTTTTTTTCTTTTTTCCTTTCCTTTCAAAGCACTCATGTATAAGCACTAACTAACATCCAATATCACGTCTAAATATTAGAATAACAATTAATTTTAATAGTGTAATCTATGAAAAAGTTATGAACAATCGAGAAATAGTAGAAACAAGCGAAAAATTAGTTAGAACAATTGATGGGTTGTTCCTTCTAAATATTTGATCTATCTTTTAATTTATTGCCAATAAAGCTAAATAAAACATATTAAGTGACTTAACACACATTCTAAGTCATTTGATAAGTTCAAGAGCTTTTTTTTAATTATTATTATTCCATTTGGAATTCTATATTTGTTTACATTAGACTAAGTATTCTTACTCACGGTGGGTCATTAGATTCTTAATCAAAGCACTCATGTATAAGCAATATCTAACATCCAATATCACATCTAAATATCATAATAACAATGAATTTTAATGATGTAATCTATGAAAAAGCTAGGAACAACCGAGAGATAGTAGGAACAATTAAAAAATTAGTTGGAACAATTAATACATTCTTCCTTCCAAATATTTGATCTATCTTTAAATCTAATGCCAATAAAACTAATAAAACATATAGAGTGAATTTAGTGCACATTCTAAGTCATTTGATTAAGTTCAGGAGTTTTATTTTTTTTATTTTACTTGAAATTTTATATTTGTTCATATTAGGTATGCTGGCTCATGGTGAGTTGTTAGATTGCTTATCAAACCATTCATGTATAAGCACTAACTAGCATCCAATATCACATCTAAATATTAGTATAATAATTAATTTCAATGATTTAATCTATGAAAAATCTAGGAACGACTGAGATATAGTTGGAACAACCGAAAAATTAATTGAAACAACTGACTGGTTGTTCCTTCCATTTTGTTTTGTCATTTAATTGAGTGCCAAGAAAGCTAAATAATACATTTTAGGTGACTTTAGTGCACATTTTACATTAATAGATTAAATTTAAGAGTTTTTTTTTTATTCCAATTGAAATTCTATATTTGTTCATATCAGACTAAGTATGCTTGCTCACAATGAGTTATTAGACTCCTCATCAAAGTACTCATGTATAAACACTAACACTCAATATCACATCTAAATATTAGAATAACAATGGAGTTTAATGATTTAACCTATAAAAAAGCTGGGAATGACAAATATATGTTAAGAACAATTGAAAAATCAATTGGAACAATTGATGGGTTGTTCCTTCTAGATATTTGTTTTGTCATTTAATTTGATGCCAATAAAGTAAACACCCAATATCACATCTAAATGTTAGAATAACAATGGATTTCAATAATCTAATCTATGAGAACGCTAGGAGTGACCGAGATATAATAGGAACAACCGAAAAATCAATTGGAACAATTGACAGGTTGTCCCTTCCAAATGTTTGCTTTGTCATTTAATTTAATGCCAATAAAGCTAACACCTAACATCGCATCTAAATATTATAATAACAATAGATTTCAATGATTTAATCTATGAAAAAGCTAGGAATGACCGAGATATAATAGGAACAACCGAAAAATCAATTGGAACAATTGACAGGTTGTTCCTTCCAAATCTTTGTTTTGTCATTTAATTTAATGCCAATACAGTTAAATAAAACATATTAGGTAACTGTAGTGCCCATTTCAAGTCATTTGATTAAGTTCAAAAGTTTTTTTTATTCCATTTGAAATTCTATATTTGTTCACATTGAATTAAGTATGCTTGCTCAAAGTGAGTTATTAGATTCCACATCAAAGGACACATGTATAACACTAAATAACACCCAATTGCACATCTAAATATTAAAATAACAATGAATTTTAATAATTTAATCTATGAAAAAGCTAGGAACGACTGTGATATAGTAGGAACAACCAAAAAATCAATTGAAACAATTGATAGGCTGTTCCTTCCAAATATTTGATTTGTCATTTAATTTAATATCGATAAAGCCAAATAAATATATTAGGTGACTTTAGTGCACATTTTAAGCTACTTGATTAAGTTCAAGAGTTATTCTTTTATTTTATTATTCTACTTGAAATTCTATAGCTGTTTATATTAGACTAAGTATGCTTGCTCACGGTGAGTTATTAGATTCCTCAAAGTATAAACACTAAAACCCATTATCACATATATATATATATATATATATATATATATATATTAGAATAACAATGAATCTCAATGATTTAATCTATTAAAAAGCTAGGAACAATCAAGATATAGTAGGAACAATTGGAAAATCAGTTGGAATAACTAATGGGTTGTTCTTTCAATTCATCTAACCTATGCCTTAATCAAGAAAGTAATTAGTGCCTCAAATAGTAGTAATGCCACAAAAAAGATTGATAGTATAGTAAAAATAAAATTAAATAGATTACTTAGTGATGCTTCCTATGTCAGATGGATTAGATGGATTAGGATATTTCTTTTAATTGTGTCCCCAATTATCACATGCTCCATATTTATAATTTTTTAAAAAAACCTCAACTTGGGAAGAGAATCAAGTCGACCTTGGCCTCCCTCTAATATTTTCCACATCTGGCTCTACCACCTTGAATGCTCTAATCTCTTTAGGGATATTGCTCCATTACGAACAACTAAGAAAACTCATCGAACAACCCAATAAAATCACTGAACGACTATAAAAACTTGAGGAACGACTCATGCCTGATTAGAACAACTAGTTTCGGTTGTTCTGGCCCTTCCAATTTTAGTCATCTTTAACCTTCAACCTTCCACTATAAATCTCTAAAATCACTGTTTTTCTTGCATAAAATTTTATTTTGAGCCTAAGTATAAGCATACAATAACAAATAAAACTCTAAAACTTAACTTATAAAGGAGATTTAACTCGATTACATACTTCAAAACTTTGGCAAAAAATAGAATTTCCTTTCTCTCCATTACAATCTTCCATTCAAGGGTTGAGACGAATTTCTTCAATTTTTTGGATGTCGATCTTTGGGCGGGCATATGGTTTCCAGAAAATGGGTGGGGAAGATGCTTGTTTGAAGAAGAAGCAGGTTTTGGGTGATTTCTCTCTGTTTTTGGGGTTGTGCACCTCTCGTGTGTGTAACACTCATTTTTTTTTTGCTTTGCTTTTTTTTTTAACCTCTTAATTAGTTAGTTAAGTTATTTAAGCTTTTATTTTAACTTTGCTTAAAAGAAGAAAGTTATTTTGCCAATTAAAATTTTTGGAAAGTCATTTCAACAATGAAAGAATCTGATTAAGTCATTTTTACAAACACCTCATACGGACGATGGGAGGAGGGAAGAGGTTGGTTGGGTGGGTTTAGTGGGTGAGGTGCTTGGTTAGTTAGAATGTTACGGTTTTTGCTCAAATTAATGGTTGGGTTTTTATTTTTTGCATCAATGGTTGAGATAAAACAGAGTATTTTTGTCATTTTAGACAAAAGCATTAACAGTGTTAAGGCTAAGTGGTGTCAGTGTGATTACTTTTGGTGTAGGGTATATATCTGTAATTTGAATAAAACACGTGGGTGTTAGTGTAAGTCACCCGATTCAAAATGAAATAAAAACCTAATAAAGTTAAGTTCCCTAATATCGGCATCAATCCGATCAAAAACTAATATAAAATGGTGTTTGGCTAGTGATGGGAACCATTGGTGGGAACCGTTTTTACTGTAGTATGTGAAAGCTTTATACTGCAGCAACTTTTTCCTTTTTACTGTAGCATATAAGAGCTTTATATCGTTCATAATTGAGTTTGTAGTGAGAACCACTCTTAACTAAACAGGAGGTAAATCTTTTTAACGCCTCAGGATTATGAGCATTTAGGTGATTGTTATGACAATAAGAGTTTGTTTCTTGATATCTTTGTGTTGATATTATCAAAATTGTGTCTTTTTTAAATTGATGGGTGGTGCAAGGAAATCTTCTAGCTTGGCGCACTTCTGACTTCCATCTGTCACATTTTGTTGGTTGAATCGGAGGGTGTTCATGATCACAGCATAAGGAGTCTGATGTACACGATAACTCCCTCCTCTTGATCATTGCTCTTAGAGTCTTGTCGCAATTTTTGTGCATATTAATAATGCCAATGGGCTCATTGTTCAGCAATTTGTTTCTGCTAAGTTCACCTATGACTACCACAATTTGAAAGGAAATAAGTTCAGTTAAGAGGGTGTATTGTAATATTAGAAGAAAATGCAAATTAACTAATTAGCAACATGTTTGTACGACTTATCATCCTTGTTTCCTCGTGCAGGATTCTTCCTTGGGAACCTCTTTATGGCATTCTGAAAGTCAACTTTCGAAGTTCTGCTACTGCAGGTTGATCTATTGAACCATGGCATACCTTATCCATCTTCACTAACCCCTTCCCCTTCTCGAAGCTCTACTACCTCAGGGCGCCAAAAAGACGGTAAAGAGATAGTCCATGAAGCTGGAGAGTATATGGCTGCTCCAATTATTGTGCACACGAAGCAAGTGATGAATGATCTACTATAGACATTACAGTTTCATTTTTAGTAGTCACGCATGGTCTTAGAGATCATTAGGTAACGCATCAAAATAAATTAGAAGAGGAATCTAACAAATTTCTTGCTCTTGCCGTTAATTATGCTACAAGATCAAAGATCTTACTGCACATAATTATGCGCAACTGAAGAAGGTATTGACACATTACTTCAGCACCTCAACCTTCACGAGTGAGAAGCATGGAAATGTGGCCAAAGAGCAGTCATTTTCTTATGTGGCGCCAAATTTGTTCATAATCCCAACTGAGGACAAAGATGACTCTCGTATTAATCAAATATGAAAGTCGTACCTCTATAGAAACTGTGGGACCAGGTCTTTCTCTCTTGTGTAATTGATACATTCTAGACATTGTGTTCCTGCGATACTCGTCGAGTGAGAAAAACTTTTTTCATTTGTATAGGGTTATAACTATGCTGCTAATAAAACGATAGGTTTTAATCTAAAAAATAGTATACTTTTTATAGAATTTCCATACAAGGGTATCAAAAAAAGGATAGAATTGGTAATACAGAATTTCTAGGGTTAGAATTCAATAATGTTTTATTGTAAAATGGGATTTTTATGTCAAGTATTTATATGAAATCTCACATTGCCCACAATTCCCCCTACAAAAATGCTGTTTACCTCCCGCCAATTCAACTGCTGTCTGGCCTTTGTTGTGAAAGTTGAAGGCCCAAATTAGTTATAAAGCCCAGAGAATCCAAACCCCGAGGTGTCTTTAGACAGGTGGCGAATAGGGACTTGGCGTGCGTACTACGCACTGAAGCGCATCTTAGCAGCCATTTCTTATTCTCTCATCATAGCGTAATTGCTCTTTGTTTCTCTCCTGCTCTGCGCGTTACAATTTTCTACACCTGCTCTGTCGTCTTCTCAGGGATCAAAACTCGAGAAGGTAGAGTAGCTTCTCTCTCATTTTTTCCCAAACTTGATTGCAATTTTAATTTTCACTCGATTCTAGATCTAGAACTATTATTTTTGAAATTTTTTGGCGTTTGATTTCGGTCAATTTTCAGTTAAGCTTGTTTGGTTGCCAAGAAAACTGAGGAAAATAGGACTCGATGCTTTTGATGTTCTTGTGTTCTCCTGCTTTTGAAGAAAATAGCTAATGGGGCAAATATTCTAGGTTAAGCGTGGCTAAAAATTTAAGATACAATTGATTAATTTCTGTAAAATTTGAATAATTGTTTCTTTATTTTTTTCATGAAAGGAGATAAATGACCGTTGATTGTCAAAAGTTTCTATGTTGATTATTGGAATTTATTTAGCTTCGTTCGATTTATTATTGTTTGAATTTCTCGCCGAAAGTGCCTTCATTTGCTTGAGTAGGACTTTGAAAACTAAATTGGAAATTTGAGCCTTATTGGGATTTCTCTTTTATTTTTATGTCATCTGTATTTAGTTTGATAGGATTCTTTATTATTTGTTTTTAGTATTCTACAATCTGTAATATTCCAATATTCATCAGATTATGAGTAAAGCTCTATTTTGTGATTCAGTTCAGTTTTCAGTGTTATCACATTTCAGTCTGCGTCATTTTATTTTTGTATTTGAGCCTTGTAAGTTTTCTTCTTCTCATAGGAGCTTTGGAAAGTTAACTATCTGCCGGGACAGGCTTAGACGCAGTATTAAAAATGGTATGTTACTATGTTTTACAAGATAGTCCAGAAGTGCTCATCTTAAATATGTTGGTGTTAAGCCTGCAATTAATAATTCTTCTTTCTTTCTTTCAACTACTGTCCACTGTTGGGTCTAAAAGTTAAAGCTTTTTTGGCATTAGTGAGATAAAATTTGTTCAAGTTGCTAGATCTTCAATTTTTATACTTGTGTGCGATATAGAACATTCAAATTTAAGGGGTGCAGTAATCTGGTTTTGGGAAGCCAATTTTCGAGAGGTTTTTTATTTGACCACTTTATGGTTGGGGAATTGGGTAATTAAGGCTTAAAAATTTGGTTTGGAGGGGTTTTTGGGAGATATACATATGTTAGATCATTTTATACTTAAGGGATTGCAATAATTTGTAATCATTTGTAACTTAACTCCTTCAATTGGTCTCTGCCTTTGCAGTTTTTTGATGGATATGGGTATCATGGGACTTCATTTGAGCAGACATATAGATGCTACCCTGCATCATTTATTGAAAAGGTCAGTTACTTTCTTTGTTTTTAAAAGCAATATGTAATATGTGTCAGCCTTTAAATGATGTTTTGTTGTTTGGATGTTCTTCATTCTGTCAATTGAACCTCCGGATTTTGTCTCATCTAATATGTTGGCTCAAGTCAGATGATCCAAACTCCTTGCCTTGCTTTTATGTGCTATCATCATCCCTCTTCATTTGGTCATAAAATAATGGTTTGTTCCTGTATTCCCTTGCAAGAAGTGTATAATGTCGACCAACCATTATACGTGCACTTTTGGGATTAATGTTTCTCTGCTTGTTCTTTTGTTCCTTTTTGTTTTCTTTTGTTTTTGTTTTTGATTGTTTTAGTGGTTATGTGAAAAAGGAGCTTGTTCTTTATTCTGAATCAAATTCATATCATTCTTTCTGCAGCCACAGATCGAAAGCGGAGATAAAAGTAAGCACCCTTTATTTCACTTTTATTCTTTTAAATCCTTTGGATTATTGTCTCTGATATTCTTTTCTCTATGTTGTCTCAGTTATAATGCCTCCCTCAGCCCTTGATCGTCTCGGTTTGTTGTTTTTAAATTTGTTAGGGTTTGATTTTTCCTACTGTATGAATCAAATTAGAGACTTTAACATAAAACATAACAAAACATCATTTTGTAGCATCTTTACATATTGACTATCCAATGTTGTTCGAGCTCCGGAATGATGCTGCTGAGCGGGTCTCACACTGTGGAGTTTTAGAGTTCATTGCGGAGGAAGGCATGATCTATATGCCATATTGGGTAGGCATTGTTCATCTTTGTTGTACAGGGATGTATAAACCAACTGTTTTTCCTTTTTATTTAGCCTAGACTAGATATGTTCTATTCACAGAATTGCGCTGCTTGTTCTTTTTTGCCGTTCATATTCAGATGATGGAAAATATGCTCTTACAAGAGGGAGACTTCGTGCGAGTAAAAAATGTGACTCTGCCTAAGGGAACGTATGTCAAATTGCAACCCCACACAACGGACTTCTTGGACATTTCAAATCCTAAAGCTATGTGAGTCACTGATCCTTCTGTAATTTATGTTGATGTTTTAGTGTTTCTAAACTAACCCACATGTATTCCATGATGCCATTTTGTCCAATATGTCCATGGGTTTCACGAGTCACTAGGCATACATAAGTCATTGTATTATTTTGAGTTGCTATTTTGTATATATTCTTGGTCATGGGTTTCATTTGGTGTTTTCGTTGATCTATGGAATGTGGCTTGAGTTTATGTCTGAGTATACTTTTAAATTAGAATTCTCATTAATGGGGCCAGACGTCATCATTGTTTATTATCATCAGTGTATCTTGTGAAATCCATTGTCTTCCATGATCTGCCACGTAAATTGGATTGATGTTCTTTGTGCTTGTATCCTTGCAACTTCTCCAGTTTATCTTTGTTCTTAAAAAATATAATGTCTAGTATTCTTTTGTAGTCATGTCACTTGATAAGTAATCTACTTTGTTTTCTTGTTCAGTTTAGAGACAACGCTGAGGAATTTTTCCTGCTTGACAACTGGGGATAGTATTATGGTGGCTTATAACAACAAAAAGTATTACATTGATATTGTAGAAACAAAGCCGTCTCACGCAATAAGTATCATTGAGACAGACTGTGAGGTGGACTTTGCCCCTCCATTGGACTACAAGGAACCTGAAAAGCCTGTTGCACCTGTTCCTTTAAGTAAGGTGCCTGCTCAAGGTATATGGTTTTTTAGTCACCATCTTTTGCAAATCTCGGTTTCCTATTGCTGCATCTTTATGTTTTTATCTTTCTTTATCCTGTGAAAAACACCTGCTCAAAAGAGAAAAGAAAGAGGAAAGTAACTTTTTCTTTCCCATATGTATCATGTTTGGGGACCAAATAAGTTTATGGGTTTTCCCTGTATCTTGGCCCATTTAGAAAAGGGACGCTTTGGTTCTGTTTAATAAATGGATTTGCTATACTTTAGTCCAATGAATATTTCATTAGACGCGTATATGTGAACTTTATTAGACAGTTCACTTGGCCAGTCACTTAATCTCATTGTCCATTAGTTTGCCTGATTGGAATGCATGTAGAGCTTGCTCATCCCCTTACAGTTGCACTCTGTAATTCTGAATTCTATGCACTGATTGTTGAAATTTACGAATGTGGCATATTGTTGGTTCAACTTTATCTTGGGTTGATCAGAATTATATTATACTCAAATTCTCTATCTTTTTTTTTTAAAAAAACAAGCAAGCTGGGGGTTTATTCCTGTGACTGAATTCTTGATGTGTTGTTCATTGAGTATATATGGAATCACAAAATTGGAAGTGATAAAAAATCTGTTCTGGGAATCTTCACATGAAACTGTGAAAGTGAAAATGGGAAGATTTTCTCTTGTAAATAGTGAACCCAAAAGGGGTTGTTGGGTGTATGATTTGTTTTGTATTATTGTTCCTTATGTTTTGGAATTCTCAATATATTTCATTGGAATGTGGTTTTTTTTTCATTATAAACATATGGTAATTCTGTTATGAATCCTGTAGCCTTGGAAAGTATGCTGAGGCGCATGAATTTACTTCTTTTCTTTTGCAGTTGAAGAAAGTCCTGCTGAAGAATTTAAATTCAACCCCTTCACTGGGGTAGGAAGGCGCTTGGATGGAAAGCCTATGCAGACTGAGCCTGCACCTGCTTCTTCTTCACGGTCAAAAGACAAGCAACCTGATACTTCTACTGGCAAGGCACGGCCCTCTGCAGGCTCTACTTCACAAACTGCTCGTCAATCTCAAGGAAAGCTGGTTTTTGGGTCAAATGTGAACCGGGCACCAAAGGATGCACAAAAGGTGATTCAAAATAAATAAATAAATAAACTGTCTTGTACAAGAACTGGAAGATGTTGCCAAGTTTTTAAGCTCTTTACTTTTTTCACAATGCTGCAGGAAGCTGGAAAAGATGGTAAACAAGAGGAGTCCCAAAAGAAAGAAGAGCCGAAGTGGCAGCCCTTTACGGGGAAAAAGTATTCATTAAGGGGTTGATTTGGTTGTAAACAATCGATTACATGGGTTAATGGTTATTATCATGTTCTTTTTTTATGTGCCCTTGAATCAGGTGGCTGAATAGAACTGAAGTATATACTCATTTTGATATATTATCAAAAGATAGAATAGCAAGTTTAATTGCGAAGGCAAGAACACAATTTCCTTGAGACTCTGATGTCGCAGATTCTACGTGTATGTTTTATCCTGCGGTATGTTGCTTTATAAATGTCGTTCTTTATTGTGGGCCACTTTGTTCACGTATGCGTGGTGTTAATAAGAGAAAATTGGTGGGCACTCACAAAATCGAATTAAATTGATTGGTTTCTATTTTAAGTTAGTTTGCTTTACACGGTTTGAAAGTTGATACGGTCTTAGATATTTCAAAGGTAAACCTTTTTGTTAAACCATTTAAAGCAATTAACATAATTTAAAACAATGAACATCTAGTATTTCCATTTATACCTCTTTGGTATCACACTTTTCTCACGCCTCCTCCCATCTCTCCATCCCCACCTCTGTGTTTTCTGCTCCGGTTCTCTCTGTCAATCTCCTTCCGCTTTCGTTCTCTCTGTCGATCTGCTCCCTCTTTTAGTGGACAGCTTCTTGGTTCTCAAGATTGTCCTCTATGTTCATTGGAAATCGTAAAGTAATAAAGTGTACCAGAATACAGATGTCGTTTCGATGAAGATTGTGTTTAATTTTAATTAATTATTGAAATTGTACTAACTTATTTGAATAATCAATTAGAAAGAAAATAAAACAAAACCAACAAAATCAAAAGTAAATAAACGAATCTAAAATAATCAAAATAAAGCTTTAAGGATCTAATTTTACTGATTAACTTCATTTGAATTAAAGTTATTCTTTAGTTGATTAATTTTAATTAATGGAATTGTTAACCGAATACACGAAATTACCTACTCACTTCTTCCAATAAACTAGTAGGCACATTCTTGTCAATTAAACCTATATTTCTATGAGGAACTAATTAACACAAATTCATTAAGTTGAAGCGCACACAATGACTATACATGCACTAAAGATATATTCCTAGTCTAAATTGCACATGCTACTCTATTATTGATCAAGACCCAAAATCCATTTTTTAATTTTATTTAAGTTCAACATTAACACCTAATGGATGGCCAAACCACTAGGAACATCAAGTATATTATAGGATAAACAAATTCCAATAATCAGCAACCAACACGAGAGTAAAAATAAATCAAAATTCATTAATAAGATCCATTAGAACCCAAAAACACAAAATTACTGCATAAATAAAAATAAAAATAAAAATAAAAATAAACAACGCCAATATTCAAGTATCCTTGGAATATACAGAAAATGTAGAAAAGAAAAATGAGAAAGAAATCATCAAAATAAAGTTGTCACAAGCTCGAAAATTCCCTCTTCTCAATCTTCTTCCTTTTTTTTTTAGACAAAAGAAAAATAAAATCTAAATCTAAAACTAAAATAAAAATAAAAACTTTATTTTTTATATTGATTTTTATTTTTTTTCCTTCTTTTTTCTCATTTTCCTTTGTTTGGGATCAACTCCCAAAATAATGGAGGTTACTCCCAAAATAATGGAGGCTGCTCTCCAAAACCAGGTTTCCTCTTTTCAAAAAATGTGGGCTGATTATGATTAGCCTTCGCTTTTTGCTGATTCCACCCCACACGGAGAGGAGCAAACAAGCATCTAGGGTGAGACTGTGCTGGACACATGGCAGAGTGCAGTTGGCTGTTAGGTGAGGTGGGACACTTGTTGAGACAGCACTGGACAAGGCTGAGGGCGCACAAGAGAAAAATTAGCTACATTGCATGGGATCTAGCTTGGGTTGAGTGGTGTCTAACGTGGGCCGACACGCGACGTACGGAGAGAGGACGAGTGGTGCTGCTAGTCTACATGTAACGCGCGCCTGTTAGAGGTGGACACCACACGCGTAACCTGGGCCTTTCCAAGTTGATTTGACGGCTTCCAATGCCAGTCGGATGCTCTCGACTAGCTGCACTTATGATTGTCTTCTGGGAAAATTTAAAATTTGAATTTTTACACTCTTTTGGACCTCAATATTGCTCCAAATTATCATTTTAGCCCCTCGCACCAATTTAACATGCACAAATGAGAAAAAATATATAAATGGAAGGAAAATAATTATAAGAGTAATAGAAATAGTAATAAATTCAATTAAAATAAATTCAAATCAAACTAACAAAAATAAAAATAAAATATATAAAAATAAGCACAATTAAATAAAATTAAATAAATATATTAAGAACATAACAAAAATATGTGATTAAAGGACATGAAAAACTCTATTTTTATAGAGTTATCACATCCTAAACTTAATATTTTATTAGTCTTCGAGCAAAAACAAGAAAAGAAACAAAATGAAAATGAACTAGAGGCATATTATACTAAAATAATGATTCAACCAAATTTCCTTAAAGATCGACTAAAGTGTATAGCTTGACTAAAAATGCTAAAATCAACCAAGCTTTGTGATTAATTCAAGAGTATGTGTCATTCTTGATTGGATTTTCCGTGGGTGTCTGCCTAGCCTTTTCTCTTTTCTTTGCTTACAATTTGGATAAGCTTATGCAAATATGAAATTAGCAACAGCCTCAAAGAATGCAAACAAGTCCTACGGATTTGCTTTTCATGTCTCTCTCTGTTAATGTAGACCAACACAACATTAAGGATATCTAAGACTTCACTAGGCTTGTAATGTAAAGTAAGGTAGTGAATAGGATAATTATGTGGCTCAAATCATATCCTAAGCATACATATCAATCTAGAACCTTGCTAGAACTAAATTCAAACTCCAAGTAACTTCCTCAAGTATGCTCAAAACATTCTTTCATCATCCACCTTATTCTCTTTTATTTTCCTTTCTTGTTTTCATATTTTTGTATTTTATTTTGTATTTTTTTTAATTTTTGCTACTACACCTCTAAACTTGTTTGTTTCTTTCTTTTAAATGAACTAAAACTGTAGCACCTTTTCTTTTCTTTTCTTTTCTTTTTTTGAAACATAAAGTCCTAACACAAAAAGAAAAGTTTCTAAACTCTATCATTCCACCCATAACTTAGCATAGCTAAAAAATAATTCCTAGAAAGATTAATATGCTTAGAATTGGGTAAAAGAATGGAATTATTTAGTGGTTAGGCTAAAAATATGGCTAATAAAGAAAGGGTAACTTAAGCTCTACAGGGTATACTAGGGATGCAAATTTGGCAAGGTTGGCTCAAAAAGTCTCAAACGATTCAAAAAGGGCCAAACTCATTTCTTTAATAAAGTGAGGTCTAAGATTTTGCCTTGAGAACAAATCAAGCAAATTGTAGGACTTGGGAGATCTTAAAAATTACATAATCACATAAACATTCTTTAAAACTACATATAACTCAAAGATCAAGACATAGTGCTCAAAATAGAACAATTACAAACAAAATGAGACTAGATCATAAGCTAAACACAAACTTAGGCAATATCCACACTTTTTGATAAATGATGCACAATTTTCAACCAAGATTCTCATCATTGGTTAAGGAAAAATCATCAAATAAAGCACAATAACAAAAAAGCAAAAACAAAAAGCAAAAGCAAAAACAAAAACAAAAAGTTTAATCTTTCCCCCAAACTCAATATGTACAAAATCCTCATTGTGTGCGAAAGTACCAAAAAAGGAAAGTTTAAAGAAAACTCCCATCGTTGATGCTTGTTTTTGCTTAGGCATGGCTTGATGTCCCTTAAGCTCATGAGACAACGTCCGTCGCTCCATCTCCTATTGGCTCCACAATTGTGCCTACAAAAGAAAAGGAGAAAAAAAAAAAGAGTAAAAAGTTTCTAAAAGTTTTAACTAAAACTAAAATTCAAAGCAAAGGAAAAAGTTTAGAAAACTGGGGTTACCTCCTAAGAAACTCTTGATTTTAAGTCATCAGCTTGACTATTGGAGAAGTGCTCATTAAAGAGCTACTCCGCTCATAGTACCGCTCATAGTAAGTGTCACACAACATCACATATAGGTCTTGTGATGTGATGCGCTCAAACTCGACAAGGTGCAAAAATTTTGGCAAGTTGCTCCTACTTGACTTGGTTTCAAATGATGGGCTTGGTGGCATTGTAAGAGTGATGCTAATGTCAAAGCAAAAGGTGTTGGCCATATTGGATCTTTTTAGATGTGATCTTTGATTAATGGATAGGTTAAGGAATAAAGACTTCTTCTTGTAATTTTTTTCTATGACCAAGTCTTGTGTTCCGTCCTCACTTAAAAAATCTTCTTTAAAAATCTCGAAGTGCTCCTCTCTTGGCCTCAGTGCTTTAAAGTGGCAAATTTGTATATCTTCAGTTAAAGTATTTATGGTAGGAGTGACTGCCAACAATTTATTGAAGTGCTTCATCGTTGTCGTTGTGCCTTACGGTTTCCAATAATTCCTCCGTCATTTCATGCATTGTTGGGTTGAACCCGAAAATCATGTAAAATGAAGCGGAAAAGGGTTTTAAAATTTTTCTTAAACTTTTAGAATCCTTCTTATGATGCTACATACAAATAATTGTATAAATACAAACTTGTAGGTTTGGCAATAGCTCTGAATGATCAAGCGTTCCGAAACCTTTAAATCTTCTTTGCTATTCTCCTCCTTCTAAATCAACTAGTGAGTGAACACTAGTGAGATTTCTTAGAAATTTCTTTAATATCTCCTTCCAACTTCTTCTTGGCAAAGTTTCTTTAAGATTTTAAAGGGGAGAACAATTAAGAACACTAGATAGAGGCTAGAGAAAAGTCTATAGAAAATAGAACCGCCAAGGTCTATTTATAAATGCACCAGTAGGAGTTAGTTGGAGTAAAATCTTTCAAAGATTCTAAGAGAATCATGCCTAGCAAGGGTTGTTGGGCGTGATCTTAGCCTTCCAACAGAAGAGTGACATGTGTCACAACTACCTCAAATTGTAGATTCTATATTCTTCGAGCATCTGTCCGAAATCTGATTTTGCTTCAAACTAAAATATTATTTATTTTAACTTTTAAAATAAATATCTTTCATGTTTTTCTTAATTATTTAAATTATCTCATTAAATAAATAATTATTTGCACAATCTATTTAAACTTTCGAAAAAGATATTTATCTTCATCAAGATAACGAATAGATTACATGAAGAGCACGTAATATATTTGAATCCTTAAATCATGGAATTGGCACCACATGGACTCCTAGAGTTCGTGTGTGTGGCGCCATGCATAGTTTAGGTGGACTATTGTGTGAAATTATAATTTTGCCTTTATAGATAGAAGTGATCTAAGAAATTTCCATTGACCCACCTAAAAGAATATTGTGGAGCTAGCAAGAGGACCTATGGACATATATAATTTAAGCTCCAATAATTTTTTTAATTTAATTATCTCATGATTAAATTAATAATAATTATTAACTCTAATTTACGCCATTATCAGAAACTAAAGCTACAACTTTTATATTATATATAGAATTATATGGAACCTTAAACATAAAATATTGATAATAAGGCTGTCTATTAATATAATCATTTACCATGTAATAATACCCTCCATAGTAATATTCATAATTAGAACTATGTTTATTATTTTCTATGTAATCTCTGTAATTACTTCTTTATCCATGAGTTTTTGTTAATTCTCTAATGAATGAGCTTTTTATGAACAAATCATTAACGAGGATTTAGGTAACATTTGATATCCCATATCAAATAGCAAGATCTCTATATCCAAGTTCCTAAATTAATACGCATGGGAATATTATCTTAACTTTTTATCTTGTAAGAGTTGTGGATTCCATATCTGTGAAAAATGTTCTCAGCTACCTATATTAGTCTGCCTCTAATACACTAAAATTTTGATCGTGTATTTATAGATCTCATCTATTGACAATAAAAAGATATAGTAAATAGATGTGAGTCTATCAATCACCTTAGGATTAAGGTATGATCCATAAAATGATCATCAAGGATAGAATTTTAATTTCTCGTTATGGAATTATACAAGAAATTAAATTTTATCCCGGTTCAGGTTTAATGTACTCTAAACATATTGATGTCTCTATCCAATAATTTCCACATTACTAAAATCCGGATAAGATTATTCCACCAAATTAGAAACATACAATATCACAACCTTAAGCAAGATAAAGTGTCTAGATTTATCTACCGATTGTAAACCAAAATCTATACCAAGTACACATAATCATATCCTCTGTATAATGAACACTTCATATACATGATTATGGACTTTTATAAATATTGAAAGCTTTATGATATTTGCACACATATATATCAGTATAAGTATCATAGAGAACATATCAAGGAATATTATTTATTAATAATCTAATACTTTATTTCTCATAATCTCCTATTGGGACAAAACGACATGCTTTAAAAGCACCAATCTCAATAGCATCCTTTCAAGACCTTGAGCTAAGAATGCTTATAGGTCGTTCATATGGGTGTCAAACCATGGCTCAACAAATGTAGAATTGTTCTCATAACATTGGTTGTTCCACAAACAATTCCAATTCAAATAATCAAACTCGACCATGTCTTCCAATAAAAAGTAGGCTTTATCGACAGATATTTGATAAAATGTAGTGGTACCATCTCATATTCCACCCAATTTCTTGTATGCTGCATAAACTATTAAGGAAGACTTTCAATTGACACTCCTTAGAGAAACCTTGGTAGGGAAACTCAATAAGCAATTTTTGGTTCCTCAACCAAACACTATATATGGTTCTAAGTATTGTTAGAAAAAACTCAATAGCACTTGTCGATTAAACATCACAAAGTGTCACCATCAATAAACAAAACTTTTAAAAAAATTAAAACTAAAAGAGAACTAAATTAAATAAAAATATTTATATTAATTGTAGAGCTAATTGGTATTGATACTAACTAAAATTAAACAAAATAATCCCCAACAATGGCGTCAAAAACTTGTTCGTTGGAAATCTGCAAGTGCACAGAATCGTACAAGTAATAAAGTGTGCCAGAGTAGGGATATCATTCTTATGAAGATTGCATTTAATTTTAATTATTTGACGATTATATTGACTTTAGGATTGTTTGAATAATTGATTAAAAAGAAAATAAAAGGAAACTAATGAAATTAAAATTAAATAAGTGAAACTAAGATGATAAAAATAAAGCTCTAAAAATCTAATTTCACCGATTAACTTCATTTGAATTAAATTTACTTTCTAATTGATTAATATCAACTAATGGAATTGCTAGCCGATGGGCAAAATTACTTACTCACCTCTTCCAATAAACTAGTAGACACATTCATGTTAGTTAAGGCCCCTATATTTTTATGAGGAACAAATTAACAAAAATTCATTAAATTCAAACATTGACAATGACTACACATGCACAAAGGATATATTCCTATTTCAAATTGCACATGCTACCCAATTATTGATCAAGACCTAAAATCTATTTTCTAATTTTATCCAAGTCCAACATCAACACCTAATGGATGGCTAAACCACTAGGAGCATCAAGCACATAATAGAATGAGCAAATTCTAATAATTAACAATCAGCACTAGAGAGTAAAAATAAATCAAAATTCATTAATAGGATCCGTTAGAACCCCATAACATAAAACTAATGCATCGATAAAAAAAACATTAAAATTAAAAATAAAAATAAACAACACCAATATTCAAGCATTCTTAGAATATATAAAAATTTTAGAAAAGAAAAATGTGAAAGAAATTACCAAACTAAAGTTGTCACAAGCTCTAAGATTTCCTCTTCCTCAATCTTCTTCTTCATCTTTTTTGTAGCTTCAAAATGTCCTTCAATGGTATCTCAAAAGAAAAATAAAATCTAAATCTAAACCTAAAATAAAAACTAGAAATAAAATAAAAATTAAATTAAATATTAATTTTAATTTTTTTTCTTCTTTTTTCTCATTTTCCTCCGTTTGGAATCAGCTTCGTAAACAACGGAGGCTGCTCCAAAACCACGTCTGCTCTTTCCAAAATATAGAGGCTGATTAGCCTTGGCTTTTTGCTAATTTCACCCGATAAAAAGTGGAGCAAAGAAGCATCTTTGCGGCTCAGAAAGTTTTTGACATATGGCAGAGGGTGGTTGGCTGATAGGTGAGCTGGGACCCCTGTCGAGACAGCACTAGACAAACGTGGAGAGCATGGGAGAGAAATGGATCACGTCGCATCGGATCAAGCTTAGGTTGAGTTGCTTTGACACATGTGCGACATGTGGCGCACATATAGAAGACAAGGTCTGATGCTGGTCTATGCATAAGGCGCGTCTATAGGGGTGGACGCCACGCGAGCAACTTGGGCCTGTCCGAGTTGATCTGAGAGTTAAATTCTCTAGAATTTAGCCAGCCGCGTGTGTGATTTTCTCCGGTGCAAATTTAAAATTTAAAATTCAAAATTTTACCCCTTCTGGACCCCAAATATTGCTCCAAATTGTTATTTTAGCCCCTATCGCCTATTCAACTTACACAAATGGGATAAAAATGTTAATGAAAGGAAAACAACAACAACAACAAGAACAATGATAATAATAAAATTCAATTAAAATCAAATAAAATCAAATTAACGAAAATAAAAATAAAATATATAAAAATAAGCTAAATTTAATAAAATTAAATAAAAATATCAAGAATATAGCAAAAATAAATGATTAAAGTACATGAGTAACTCTATTTTTATAGAATTTTTATTTCGTAGCTTTCGACATTGCCGCTGTTGAGAGTTGATGCCATTGGAGAACTTTGAGGAGAGGACACAAAAGGTTACAAAGAGTCTTGTGATGGCTCGGGCTGAGTTATCTATCATGAAGAGCAAAGCAAGAGGGAATCTGAAGAACATGCAACCTTGATGGCCATTTGATTTGCTCTTGTTTGATTATTTATCTTGAATTTGAACAATTAACTCTTAAACAATCCACCTTTTCTTTTGCGATGCCATTGATACGGTTTCTACATAGTGATGTACCGGTGCTTTGACTTGGGCAAAAGGTTAAAATTTTTCTTTGGTAAAATATCTAAATCACCTTATTTGTTTTGTTTAAATACCATTTTTGTCCTTCTTATTATTAAAATGCTTAAACATCCCATGTGCCTACATATTCATACTCAAAATACTCCTAAAGCAATTAATTTTTGGAAAATTTCAAGATTTTTTTCCTTGTATATATTAAATATTATTTTAAATATGACCTGAATTAAAAATTAAAGAAAAGGTAATTTTTAATGTTCAAATAAATCTTTCAATTAAGCAAATACTTCAATTATTTTGAGAGTTTTTAACTTTTCGAGATTAACTTCATTTAGTATTTTGTTTTAATAATTTTTCAAATTGTATTTAGTAAAGATTAGGAAGGGTAATTTTGTTTTTTTGTTTTTTCGTTTTTTTTTTCTAAAGTTTCTCTTCAGGGGTATTTTGTACGTCATTTTAAAAACACAGAAGATGTTTTAGACCTTTTCATAATAAGAGACGTAAAAGCAGTATTTTAGCAAAATACGAGAGGTGTTTTGTATATTTTTCCTTTTGCTTTTCATGGGAGGAAAAGGATGAAAAAATGTGATATTAATTGTGATGATTTCTTTTAGACTTATGATTGTTTTTGATTCTTTTATGCTTATGGATGTTTTGCGTCATAGAGACCATGATATGCTTCCTTTATTATGATATCTTTAGACTAGTTAAATGTTAGTATTTCTTGTGGAATCTAAGAATATTTGAAATATCTATTTGAGCTCATATTTTATTAGATGTTTTGTGTTTATAAACTAACTATTTCTATAGGTTATAGGTGATTGGTTAGTCGAATGTTTTTGGTGTTCTATTGAGCTAACTGAGGAGAATGAAGTAAATCCAGTAAGTTGTTTAAAAAATGGTTGTTTTTCCTAGGTTAATTGTATGAATATTATTTATTGTTCTGAATTTTTTATTGGCAATTATTAAAAAAAGTTACGTTTCCTGTGATGTCTGTAAGAGGCATTACATCAATCACTTGTGAAGAGAAAACCTCCCATCTAAAACTCTCTCTCTCTTTGTGTGCAATGACAACTGTCTTTCTCTTCCTTCTGCTTCCTTTGCTCTTAGCCAGATTTCTTTGTCACACCATCGCCTGAGAAGAGAAGACAATTATCTAAAATAGTAAGCCCTGTTTGAGAATGTCCTCCATCATCTACGATTATGCCTAAAGATTGGTGAGACTAACAATGTCTTCGACGACGAAAAACATCTCAAATTTGCTCTGCTAGCGCTGTGTTTTGTCTTCGTCGATTTCTCCACCACGTGAAGCTTGAGATCCATAGCTCCCCCATGATGCTCGCCTTTTACCTATCTATACTACCAAAGAGATTTCCTTCATTGCTTTCTCCATGGCAAGCATCGATTTTTTTTTTTTTTTTTTGGATTTTGTAATCTGATCTTTGTTGTGGATATGATTTTTGGTAGATTTTGCACCTTCTTTTTAAGGATTTTCATGATACGATATGTGGTTTTTGTAGAATTTTTGTGTATGTATTATTATTTTTCGGTGGATTTATGATATTTTTCAAGTTTTGGTAAGAAAATTTGGCAAAAATTAGATCATCGGCTTGTATTTTGGTGGATAATCAACTGTAACTGCTAGCTGGTCAGTCTAGCTGGTCAGTCAGCGCGGTAGATACTGGCCCATACAGCCGGTTACCGACCGAATACTGGACACGAATGGTAACTGGCTAATGTCAATGGCTAATGCTGGATATCGGCTGGTATTTGTAGTGAATGCTGGATACACCATGCATACCGGATTTGGGCGGTACTTTCAAAATATATCGAGAAATTATAGCTAAGTGGGCTAAAATTTTTTTTATCTTTGGAAGTAAATAAACTTATTTACGAACTACTAGAAATAATAGGCTATTTTCGTCTTTAAACTTTTTTGTTTTCGTATTTTGCCGAAGATTTAATTTTTTTTCTTTTTTTCCTCAAACTCTTTCTCTCTCCTCTCTTTTCCTCTCACGATGGCTTCATCTTATTCTCTCTCAATCGCTGGCGTTGTTCCCCTAGCCTATTTGTGGATGTCGTCGTCGTCGATCTATTCTTCTCCTCTCTCTTCCTCACAAAGCCAGCATTTCTTCCTCGTCGGATCGCAGATGCTGTCGTGCTCTCCGACAATCGCAAATCACCACCTCCGGGCACGAGAACGAGATTTGGTCTCTTCATCGAAGCGCCGAACATCAATCTCTCTCTCTCTCTCTCTCGCACGCACGTGCACACGATCTAATGCAAAGAAGATCGCCTCACCGTCACGGCATTGGAAGGCTTCACCATTGAGGCATTGGATGATAAACTAACCTCTTTGGCGATGGTGTCTGACACTGGCCATTGAAGGTTCTCGAGCTCGTTGATAAGGGTGGATATGCCGGGCTCTCGGAGATCGCCTTCTCCATTTTGCAGAATGACGAGATTAGAAGAAAAAAAAGAGCTGCTAGCCTGCTACAATTGAATGGATAGTTTTGTAATTTACCTATTTGGTAAAAACTTAAAGAGCCATTGATTAAAGTCTTAAAAAGTCCATCTTCTTTCGGCTTCTTTCCTACATTGGCCCAAAACAGTTTGGAAAATTTTCATAAATATATTTTTTTAAAATTCATTTTTTATAAATATTACATATATATATATATATTTATTTATAACAAAATTTAATATTTAAATAACGTAATATGAACAAATCAAACTTTTAAAATATGACATACAGTGTTATTTTGTCTAACAGTCACACCCTGGGCCCCTGATTACGGGCCCAGTTATTCTATTGGACAAAGGCCAGACCTGGCCCAATTTTTAATCTGTCCCTCTGAATCTTGTCTTGTCGTTCCTGGCTCAATCTTTTCTTTGAGTGCCACAGGCGCAAACAAAGAAAGAGAAAAAAAAATGGCGATGGTGCAGTGGTGCGGCGCCGTCGCGAGGCGAGTGCTGCTTACCTGCAGACGACCTACGTTCATGTCGTTTTCTTCGTCTTCTTCTTCGTCGTTGTCTGCAATGGTACCGGCATTGCCATCTTCCGGTGGAATAGGCGAGGCGATGGTTTGCGGGAGAGGGGACAAGAGGACGAAGAGGGGGAAGAGGTTCAAAGGATCGTACGGCAACGCCAGACCCAAGAAGGAGAAGAAGATTGAGCGCATCAAGGACAAGGTCGAGGTTCCCAGGTCCACTCCTTGGCCTCTCCCTTTCAAGCTCATCTGACTCTCTCTCTCTCGCTCTCTCAAGCTTAAATTTGTTGTTCTTGAGCTGCTACGGTTTTTCTAGGTTACTGTGGCTTTTTGATCAAGATGTGTACATTCAAAATTGGAATTGTTATGGAGAATGAGTAAATTCGTATAAACGCCGTTTTCTTTTTTGTATTATGACTTTTTTTGAAGGGCTTATGTTGCTAGGGTTTTGGTTCAGGACCTTGAGCTTTTAGATATGGATAATCCCTGATGCTTTGCTTTGTTTGAGTGCTTACGAGCAAATGTAGGGTGACAAGAATAATTAAAAAGTGTGTTTTTTTTTCCTTTTTTTCCGAGTTATTAAATTCTATTTGTCTATCTTCAATTTAAATGAGCTTTGTATTTGATGCAAGAAAGTAACGGATAAGCTTTGAAGTTTTGCTGAATTTATGGTTATTATAGAATAGTATGTGCTACTATGCGATCAAGAAAGCATTTAGTGGTGAAAATCCCATTTTGGCATTCACGTTAGAAGATTCATTGTTACTGAGAGTGAGAAAGCAGACCTGTTTTACCTGCAACCTCCACATCCACTGAGTGTTAGTGTCTACTAGGAATTATAAGCCAATTAACTTTTGGTGCTAGAAAGAATTGGACTTAGATTGTTGCGTTCTAGTTTTATAGAGAAGCCTATTTTATAAGTGTTCCTGTTGTAAGGATTGACTTGCCACTTTATAGGAATGCTGTTTTTTAATATTACTTTTTTTTTTTTGAAAAAGAAACAGAGAGAAATTTTATTGATTGAGTGAAAAAGATTACATATAGGTTGAAAAAAACCGACCACTTTCGACTAAAGAGTTGACGATAACCTATCTGAAAGCAAATGACTAGCAGAGTTAAACTACAAAATTGCAGACCGGTTCCTCACAAGATCAAAAACATAAAATCAGAAAACTCTTTGTCCTGGTGAATCCACAGGGCAATATTTGCTTTGATCTTGTCCCATAAACTTAAAAGATCATCCTCAGAATCTTCGAAGATTCTTCTATTTCTCTCTAACCAAAACCCCCACCAAACGGCAATGAGTGCAACCTGGCCTAAACGACTCTGCTTGCTGCTGTTTCCAGATCCAAAAATTGCAGCGCCTAACTCATTACATTTTTTTGGGAAGACCCAAACAATTCCTAGATCCTTGAGGCGAAGACACCATAGTTTGTAAGTGAAGGAACAATGTAAAAATAGGTGATCCCTCGACTCCCCCTTGCTTTTTACACATCACGCACCAAAGGATACCCCTTTAAATAATCATAAGCAGATACATTTTACTGGAGGAGTTGAAGGACTCACCAAGGGGGGCTTTCTCTTCTGGTGGTTTTTGGGTTTGGTTTTAAGGTTGGCTGTAGGGCTGGTTTGAAACCCTAATATCGAGCAGGGGCTTTGGCTTAAGTAGCCATTGGGATCGAAGCTGGAATATAAATGAAAGTGAAGAAACTTTGCTCATGATAAGGCCCCATCAGCATGAAAATATTTCATACACTGATGTAATCTTAGGCCTATAATCCTCATTTTGAGAGTAGGCACCAAAAAAACTTAGTAGTTCAATCACATAGTGGATCAGAAGAGCTGCTTTGCTTCTGTAATGGTCTAAGAGATTTTGAACCTTAGCATATGCTGGCTGCATTCTTACGATAGGGCTTAGTTCGTTTGCTTATTTGCCCTAGATATCTGGCTAACGCACTAAGTGCAAAACTTTGGGCGACTTTGATTTATGTCGTTCCAATTCTGCGGAAGCTACTGATGCCTTAGTTTATGTTATTAACTTCAAGGAGCTACTGATTCCTGCTTAGTTTATGCCATTAACTTTAAACACTTACAGATGGTTGTTCGTCTACAGAAAATTATAAATCCAGGGTGCCAACAATTGTAGAGATGAGTGATACGCATTATTCATCAATTATTTGCATTTGCAAGCATTGGATATGTCTTCCTGATACATTGAGAAAAATATAAGGAAAAGCTAAACTCTGCAATTGTTCATACGACCTCATAAACAGTAGATATCGTATGTGATGTATCGTAGGAGTCTTCAAACAAAACTTTATCCTCTTTGTTGGGATCTTGATGAGCTATGATGCCCTTCTTCTTTCTCAGCAGCAACTGCACTGTTAAAGATAGAGCTAAATCTTTAATGAGGTCGAGTCCAATGACTATATAAACCGAGCCAAAGACAATTGTAACAATCCCGATTGGGAAAATTAGGGGATAATGCTTGTCGTCTCTTCTTGGCTCAGTGGCAAGCCTATAGCCAGTAAAAGATGTCCATGCTAGCATGACCACTGTGATCAAGGTCACCAAGATGCGGCCTACGATTGTGTGCACTGGCTTGATCTCTCCACCACCTGCTTTGCTAGATATCTTTGTGTATAAGATGAATGCAATATTATTAAATTTTCCTTTTTGATGTGAAGAACATTAATAACACGAAAGAGAGAACAAAATTTGCAGAAGCATGAAAACCGTAGAGCGGCTTAAAGTTCTTGCTAGTTTGATCATGGTTAATTTTCCTATTTAAAGCTTTAAGACATGTCTACTTGTACTGATGCATTATTGAGGTTGTGCGATAACTTTTAAGAAACATGTATAGCTGCATCACTCATCACCCAAAAAAAAAAAAAAAAAGGAAAAGAAGTAATGCAATAACATGGTCTCCTCCACTGGTATGGTGGAGGGAAGTATGAGGAATTGAGTTTTACCTCTGTTTTGAAACCTCCAAACCGTTAAGATTACGTGTCTTAGCTTTCATGTCAATAAATTCAGGTGTGGTGGTTTGTAATTTCAGTTGATTTAGAATTAAAAGCAAGAAAGCACAAAGATTTTTTAGAGAATAGTTGCCAATACCAGAGTTTACCCTTGTGGATAGTTCATACATACCCTCGGTTTTTGTCTATCTAGTTCATCAAGTTCTTGCAAAATACTGAAGTATAAATGGTTAAAACTAAACCAATCAATTTGGTTTAAAAGATACCTTGGTAAATCCCTGTTTCATCATGTTTCCTCAATTGTTCGGACAATTTGACAAACAAGTTTGTCATAATGGGAAGGCCAAGAGCCACAAACAAGATGCCAAAGAGTAAAGTCAACACACCAATTTGAAATCCCCAATTACTGCTACCAGTTTTTGTTTCCGCTTCAGTTGCAATTTTAAATCCTGAATAAATGATCCATAATAGCAGGAAAATGGCTAGGAGAGACACACTTAATTGTATAGGTGTCACCCGAAAAGTCGAAGTATTTGTCGCCTTCTTCACCTTAGCGGCTGCTTCATCGTCCATTATTGGTAGGCTTTCAGAGAAGAATTATGGGAAATTATTGAACTGAGATAAGGACAAGCCAAGGAAAACTGGAGGATGAGGAAGGGAATGGAAAAACTTATGCACCAAGTTGTAAAAATGGGACTCGTTTTGTAGGCATTAGGAGCTTTTGTAGAGTTGTAATCAGCATTTTGTTGGATGCTTTCTGTCAGCTTGCATCTCCCACCTTGTTTATCTCTCTCACTTCATTAGTGTCCCCCAACAAATTTATAGATCATGTACCCCCCTCTCTCTCTCTCTCTCTCTCTCTGTGTGTGCGTGACCCAACAACTGGTCACCGTGTGTCCTTTTCTTCTCCTCTTTTCACGGTGAAAGATCTCTCTCTCTCTCCCTCTCTCTGCATGACTCAACAAGTTGTCCTCATGCTTCTCTTGCGTTGTTAGTCTTCTGTGAAAATGATTTTCCTTGTACTAAAAGGGCACTTTCATCTGAGTGTATTTCAGAATTTTCTGGTCACACGTCTAACTCAATCATTTATTTGAACGAAATGTGTTATGAGGTTCCAGATTTATAAGAATTCCGTCCCCCTTTTTCCTCTCTGAAAACATATACCATCCGTGGAAACACCCCACCTTATAAAGAGAGCTTTCCTCTCATTAGGAGCCTTCTATGATAGGACCACTTACCACTAGTACATGTTTCTAAACATTAGATAGGCTCAAAGTCATGTTAAGATGAAAAGTTATGCAGAACTGACAACACATAGAAAACCGTACCGATACGCATTCTTTTATACCCTACTTACAGGTCTCCTTGCTCTAAGATCGGGAAAACGTGTTTCAAACAGTCATTTATGTCTTGATAAACAATAAACCCTCCAACATTGAATCCTTGATGGCAAGATTAAACTCGTTAGACACAACCTACTCATTTCTGTTTCATAGTTCTTACTTCTACGCTTTATATGGGAGAACCACAAGGAAAACAGCTGACATTCTGTTAGTTGACTTGTCATAGAGTTTAGATCCCTTTTTAACTAAAATTTTTCTAGACGCTCATATCCTTGTAAGGCTCCAAAACAAGCTTATAACAAATTCAGGGATTTACACATGTTTTAACATCGTCCACTGCAAAATGAATAGCCACAGGGCCGGATGGATTCTAATACATAATAAAGGAAGCATAAATATTGTTGTTTAAGCTACAAACAAATGGAATTTATTTTTATGGAAACAAAGTTTTGCACTAAAAGCATTCATGCTTAATTCAACCATTTTGGCATCATGATGCACCGTCACGTTTTTTGTGTCAAAGATCCTTCCACCAAAAGAAGAAGTACCAAATACATAGCAACCGAGCCTCTCAACAATTAAAATTTTTAAAGCAAAAAATTTGTTTTTTGAAACACATCAGAGATGCTGTCCTGGAACATTATCTTCCAAATAACTGCAACTGGTTATCATAAGCTACACAAGAGACAAGTTTAGAATAGAAATTAAAAGAACAGACATTACCAGACAAAACAAACAAATTAATATTTCAGAGCAAGGAAAAAAAAAAGAAAGGATAAATAGATAGATACATTAGTTTATTTCTCATTTTTTCCACATAAATTCTGCTGTTCAAAGCAATTTGAATGCCAGCAGCCATACAAATCCATATTCTATAAATGGTGCATCCAAAAGCTAATCCACTGAATATACATGGAAAAAACACAATGACTATCCAGATGTCAATGAGAATAAATAAAATTGCCAACCTTTATTTATTTGCGAGAAAAACTTGCAGGTTTTAGTCATTATCTTCTTTGCCATAGTCATATACTATCTCAATCTGCATGAGAAGAAAGTAGCACAATTGATCAAATTATGGAAGCAAACAGAATTTCTTAACTCAAATAAATGGTAAGACTCCATGCCAGTGTTATAGTCCAAAGGCAGCATGAGTAACAAGAACATTGCTACTCTATCAGAGGAAAAACACTATCCTTCTTATTTGGAGAAAGACATAGTGTTCGAGCTATTCAAGAGATCTAAATCATAATACAAGTCAAAGATATTCTTGTGTGTTGAATTGATATCAGCAGCCCAAAGGAACTGTCGTTTCCTCCCAAAAAATTCCACTTGTTGTAAACAATAGACACGCGAGGGGGGAGGGGGACTTCCTTCCTTTGTGAAGGAAAATGAAGCATAAGGCTTCAAGAGACAAGAAGTAATGTTAAAAAGGGGGTTTAATGCAATCAAACTATGTTATATTCTTTTTAAGGGAACAGGCAACACCATCAAAAAAACATCAAAGTAATATGCGATTTAAACAAATTACCCCAGAAGGCGGAGTTGGATTGCGATGGAACTTGCTGCCACCAGGTGCCCATGGAACTGTACAAAAGAAGCAAAAAGTTTAAAATTATGCACGACATAAGAGGAGAAATATATTACAAAACAAAATAAAAGAAACAGTTTCTCATTCCACGCTAGGTTTATCAATGTTCTTATGAGAATCTACAAATAGATAAAATAACAGTTTGGGATAGATCCAACAAAGACACCAGTCATAACTATCAAAGACTGGTTTGTTTGATATACGGGTTCAAAATGGTATGGTTTTCAACTTTGTGGTTTGAACTCGTAGTTTTGAATGTAAAGGTTTAAAACGAGAATAAAACATTACAACAAAGAATTAGTGTTTGAAAAACTATGGTTTAGAAAGGAAAATAAGAATGAGAAGCATTTTTACTATAGAGAATGGTTCAAAGTGATTAGAGCTTAAGAAGGGTCCAAGTTCTCAAAACTAACAATTTAGTCCGTTTTAAACAATCCTCACAGTTTTGAACAATTTGTTTATTGCGCCTACCAAATGCCTGCTCTTGTGGGCCTAGAAGTTCAAAACCACTTAAAATGTTCTAAACACGGAACCAAACAGCACATCATTAATATGTCACGCAAAATCAGACACTTCCGAGTGTTATCTATCTAATGTCATATCATGGAAACCTCAACCACAACTTCAGGGGGCTACAATCTTTTTAGCTCAAAGCAAAAGAACAACTTTTGTAAGATACTCTTGATAGGATCTTAACTAATTTCTAAGAAAACATAGTAGAGTTTAATAACAAAGTAGAAGAACTGAACTTTATTGAATAGAAATCAATAAGCTGTAGTAATAAGAAACTCTAATACAATGCATAGCAGCATTTGTGAGGCTGCAACTCTCCCAAAGGGTTTTCACCAGAATACCACAAACTCAGACCATATCCCAACTCTTCACTACTATCAATTGCCTTCTAACTCAACACTAACTAACTACTAACAACTCTTACAAATCAACCCACCCAATGTTCCTATTAACAACTCATAAGAGAATATTCCAACAACTCTATAAATTATCAAAAATATAATAACATATATAACAAAAAAAGATTCTAAGGCATATTTATTATTTAGCTTTGGTTTTCACATCACTCCAAGAACTTGAGCCAATGGGATCAAGATTAATTGTTTATCTGGCAATCTACTATGGTCTCACTTTATGCATGATTGTGTGTACTAAGCTTAGATACAGAGCTGACGGAAGAATGGTATTCTGATTCAGAAAAGGGTGGATAAAAATCAAGGCGAAATGTATCTCTTCAAAATCAACTTTGGGACAGGTTGAAAGCCCAAGCCACCAAGGCTTAAGAATCTTCCTCAAAGATCATTATTAAAATTGAAATACAGAAAAATAAACTCAGACCTCCCTAAAGTACTGACATTCAAATATAAGAACTTTTCTAACCAATTCTCGGTTATAATTAACATCCAACACCTAGTCAAAAAAAAAATTATTAAAATTGAAATACAGATAAAATAAACTCAGGCCTCCCTAAAGTACTGACATTCAAATAGAAGAACTTTTCTAACCAAATCTCGGTTATAATTAACATCCAACACCTTGTCAAAAAAAAAAAAATTATGTTACTAAACTATCGTAGAATTAGATGATACCAATATAAGGATCTGGGTGCCGCCACTTATTGTAGCTTGCTTCCGCATTAGCTATCAGTCTATCAATTGTATCTAGATCTTCCTGTATATTCAGTAAAGAAACCATACAAGATTTAGGAAACAGACTAACAAATAACAACATGAAGAACCTAATTTGGCAAATATTAACAAATGTTACAACTGACATTCGTAAACCATCATCACAATCATCACTTTAAGTGTTTCTATCATTAGAAATGTCACTTACTAAGCTCCATGAACAGAAAAATTACAACTTTTATAAAAGTTTTAAACATCAGAAAACAATTCAAACACCTCTGATTAATATATACATAGAACAGAAAATTGTGCTCTGAAGCTTGATGTAATTCATAACATAAATTTTTCCAGTAAACAAAATTCCTCAGTGCTCATGTTTCTTCTATGGCTCTGCTTTAAATGTTACTTTCAAAGTGTAAAATAAACTAATTTACTGATACGTTCATAATCTCAGGAACTAAACAAAGTCAACAATTATAAACCAAAAAAAAAAAAAAAAACAAAGATTACATTGTTTGAAGCTCATGCTGACAAATTTCAGACGTTTGTCCATCACAACTAAAGTTGAAGTGTAAGTAAAAATGGTTAATGCGTAATCTTTAAAACTGTGCAAAACTTTAGTGGGTCTTCAAACAAAAAAAAAATGCCTAAAATATTGGACATACTCAGACCAATCGAACACACTAAGTAAGAGCTGTATTTATGTTTCTGTCACATTGAAATAACTTAATAACAACATTTGACGAAAACATAAAAGCAAAATTTTGTGCACTAAAAACTCCGCAAAATTATGAAACAGGGAAAAATCGTCTTCGTCTTTGACTTCAACAAGGGTTTTTTACAATAGCAAATAAACTACAAGAACATAAATGAAGAGCCTTATAATTTTTTCCAATACCAAAATAAACCCATTTCTCATAAGCCAGAGACCAATCAAATTCCTGATATCAAATTCATTTTAATTCAAAAAAATTTTACTCTTAGATTTTTTATTTTGTTGAGACAAAAGGAAATGTGCAAACCAAAATGCTGACAGAGAGAGACGAAAACAAATTGAGGAAGAGAGTATGTAAGACGAACCACGTGCTTGTTGGCCTCGAACCTCTCGCGAAGGTCTGAAGCCTGAAAATTTCACAAGAAAAAAATTAAAAATTGAAAATTGTGGGAAAGAAAAAGAAATGAAATGAAGGGATCGAATCAATCAAACATCTTGATAGAAAAGGTGGCGATGGACGGCCCAGTTGAGAGTGTCTTTGAGGGCTCGGCGGTAGAGGATCCGTACCCTCTCCTTCTGCGCTGCCCTCCGAGCTAGGTAACCCGCCGTCGACACTGCGCTCATCTCTCTTTCTCTCTCTAGACCCTTCTTTCTCTCTCTAAACTTCCAGGTTGGGGAGGAGAGAGGGCTACACAGTTTCTCCTAATTGTTGCATCTGATTGGGAATTGGGGAAGTGGTGAAACGACACCGTTTATAAACTTTTTTTTTTGGGGGCAAATTTAGTTCTAGTTTGAGCCAAAAAAAAAATGAGAAAAATAAGTTAGAACTTAAATACTATAGTATATGAGGGTTTTGTATTATAATAAATTACTATAGCATATAAGAACTTTATACTGTAACAAGTTGGACATTAAAGTTTCAACTTGCTTTTCAAACAAAGACTTTGTAGTTCAAACTATATTGTCAAATGAATTTTTCGTTCCTTTTTCAATTTTCTTTACCCTATAAAAGATATTATTTTGACCAACTGACTTTATTTTGGTTTATTTGGCGTCTGTTTGAGAGAGTGGTTTAAATTGTTTTTTTAAGGCTTGAACCACTTTTTAGCAGGCTCAACAATTTTAGACACAACATGACGATACGATATGAAAACGATATAGATAAATAGGTTTGGACTACACGTTTATTATTTGGGTCATGAATAGGCTGACGTGAATAACACGAAAATAAACAAGCTGAATTCGTTCAGCACGTTTAACACGCTTACATACCTATTTGTATCATCTATATGCGTTGTATATTTTTTAAAATTATTGACATTTAGAGAATTTATGTTCTTATTATTACATACTTGTTTGATTTATCTACAAATTATAACTAATAATCAATAAATATCAGTTTTGAATTCTAAATAAAAATTTAAAATTTTCCAACTATTGGTTCATAATCATGTTATATACGTGTTTTTGTTGTGTCGACCTGCCACAGTTTGTTTTATAAACGTGTGTGTCGTGCCATATTACAAATGTGAAATGCGTTTTGTGCTTGTGTTTGAGTTATTGGCACGTTTATTAATTGTGTCGTATTCATATTCATGCTAATTGTTTCATATTAGTGTCGTGCCATAATCGTGTTGGCTTGAACACGATACATGAACATGAATTGCCAGCCCTACTTTTTGGTTTAAATTTTATGAGAGAAAACAATATAGTCAAAGTAGTTGAAACCATAAAAAAATGCAAACCGTAGTTGCTAAACATATGCATACTCAAAAAACTCCTAAAAAATACATATTGTCTTAATTTGGCCTATTTAGTTTTAGAAGTCTAACTATTGTGAGGTATTTGAAATATACAATTTGGGTCCCTCTGTAATAAAATAGTCTTAGAACAAATATGTCATATAAAGATATATATACATATATATATACACACACACATATATTGTTCATAAGGTTTTAAAGTGATAAAATGGTTATAAGCATATATATATATATATATATACTCTATATTAAAAGGAAAAAAAAATCCAGGCTAGGTGTCACAAATCTAGTTGGTTAATTAATCTAGGATAGGTCGATGTTACTGTGAGTTGCTCTCGTGGAGGTCTAAAGCCTAAAAAGGAGAAAGGATTTGTAAAGACCTAACTTCTCGGACCATTATTTAACTTATTTAAACAAAAAAAATTTACTTAGCTTTACTATAATCATGATCTTGGTTCCCAAAATTTTAGGAATTTCTTTTTTAAATAAAACTCATTTCAATGTAAATTGTGTATGGATTTAAAATCATATCCATGGGAAATCAAATAGGACTAACTATAGAAGACAAGCCCGTTTGGTAATGTTTTAAAAATGGGTGAAAAATGTTTTGTTTTAAAAATGAAAATTTTTAAAGAATCATGCTGAGAGTATTTTTGAAATTTTTGCCTCAAAATGCATGTGAAAATATTTTTAAAAATTTTTAAAACAATACCAAACGGGTAGCGAAAACTATGTACTTTCCCAATTGGGTAGCAAAAATAGAACAATGCTTTTACTTGTTCTGAATACCTTTAACCTTGAAAGCTACTTTAGCTTTTTGCCTTTTAACAAGTCTAGCTATGGAATATTGGCGATCGCAAGATTTAGAAATGGAACACTTGCTTTAATGAACTTTTTGTATGACGGTGAAGGCAAGATCCAATGTTGTCATGTTAAGAGCAGAATGGAAGCGTACAATTTCATGATTGGGGACGTCATAATGGAGAAACTATAAATTAGTATATAAAAATAGTAGAGGCTTTCCCTTACCAACTTGATATTGATTATAAAAAATGAATATGTTGGAATGGGTTGAAATAATTTTTAAGAAATGAATTGGCATTTAATGATTTACTAGATTTGGCAGCAATTATTCGTGCTGTTAAACCAGTGGAGCAAGAAGTAAGGAGAACAAATAAAAATTATAGAGAGAGTCCATGGCAAATTAGAGTGGTACTTGTTGATTCTCCAACCAGTATGCAGATTATGACCCTCTAACAAAAATCAACATATTTTCTAATATTTTTATATAAATTTTCTATTTTGAAAGTATCGATATAAAAATAGGGTTGTCATGTTTTTTCTCTAGAATATCTAGAAACTTTCATGGAAATATTTACGGATATCAATATTTTTATAAACATATCGATTTCTTGTAAAAATTGTAGTATTAGATGAACAAATATCAAGAAATTTTATAGAATTTTTCCACAGAAATATAAACAAAAAAATTTGTGTTTTATATTTTTTTTAATTACTTTCAAATGAAAGCGCCTCTCATTTGAAAATGAGAGTCTAAAATTTGTGTAGACTACATGCATGATAAAATATAAGAAAACATGATGATAGTTTAATGTTTAAGTGATTAAATAAATAAATAAATAAAAGAGAGATTGGGTTCGTTTGGTTCATGGGTTTAAAATTTGGTGGCTTGAATTTTTTTTTTTTGGTTTGAAATTGTAATCCGAATTGAGGTTTGAAAGTTAATTGATTTTGGATTGAAAAAGTTAATAAAATTTAAAATTATGTTTAGATATAAAGACTTTTATGAAAAAATGGTTTAAAACTTAAGTTTTAATATCTTGACATAGGGATTATCAAATCCGAATCTACCCCTTTTTTTGAGTTCAATGTTTGAGATTGAATTTAAGTTTTTTTGCCTCTAAACACTTGCTTGGTTCATAAATTGGATTCAAACTCACAGTTAATGTTGTCATTTAAATTGCACTTGTGACATTAGCTATAATCTACACTTCGTTTGCAACCCCTATTAAAGATCAAAACTGTCCATAAAAATTATTTACAATTAGACCTCATCCCTCACCCTTTCCTTATATTTTAGTCCCAATTCCACCTCCACCTCTCTAGGTTCACCAACAATCTAGGGCTTTTGAACAAATTTTTCCATGATTCTAAACTGTCTTAGAAACTGTTTAAAGGCTTAACAAAGTTACTGTAGTTTTATTGTTTCTGCATCTTTGATCCGGTTTCGACAATTTATCATGACTTAGTCCTAAACTGAGTGTATATTTGTATTCAAACTTGGCTCTTTGGTTTGTTATCACTTAGGACATTAGGGCAACACTCCTTAAAATCCCTAAAAATCCTAATACAACAAAATCATTCTAATATTTGTTTAACATATATTTTATGAAAAGATTTTCCTTTAAAATCCTCTAAAATCCCCCCTCTCTCTATTCTCTTTGTTATTTCCTTTAAAATTTCTCTAACCATAGATTTGGTCATCTCACAATCCTAACACTTCATTCGATATTTTCTTTTTGAGTGTATCTTATGTCCTAATATTCAAGCTTTAAAATGTTGATCATAATTTTATGATTTCCCTACTAACTAAATTGACTATTAATTCATCAATTTAATCAATTTTTGAACTTTCTTTATGTTTTTTAAGCCTTGCAAGTCTATTTTTAATTTTATGGACATCATTAGAAATTTGCTTTGTCACCTTTATGCATGAAATTCAAAACTCATGACCCTAAATTACCATTGAGTTAGATATTATGAGCACTTAAATTATTTAATTGAATATATAAATGCACATCTCAAACTATAATCATAATTTGATCATTCAATTGCATATTGACCGTAGAAACATATAATTTACTGTAATTTTTGAAAAGAAAAAAATACTTTTTCTTCTTATTGAATTAAATAGGAAAAGTACATAGTTATATATATATATACATATATAGTGAGATTAATCCCACGTTCTTCTCAACTAGATCATGAGAAAGGAACAGTATAACCTACTTAATAAACAATTTTAAACTAGACAACTCAAATTTAAATAAAATAGAAATCCTAAAAAGTTCAAATTCAAATTCCCTACAACCAATTCCTAAATCTTCAACACTCTCAAGTTAGTGCATAGATATCTATCATATCCAATTCACTGATGAGAAACTCGAGTTTGCTTTGAACAATGCCTTCGTAAGAATATCAGCTACTTGCTACGTTGTTGGAGCGAATGGCATGCAACCAGCATCTAGCTTTTCCTTTATGAAATGATTGTCGATCTCCACATGCTTGGTCCTATTATGTTGTACTAGGTTATGTGCAATACTAATTGCCGCTTGTTGTCATAGTACAACTTCATTAGCGTGCTTATTGGTTTTCTCAGTTCTTCTAGAATGCATTTTATTCATAGCATCTCACACACTTCGTAGGACATTGCTTTGTACTCTGCCTCATCACTACTTCTCACCTTAATGTTTTGCTTTTTGCACCTCCAAGTAACTAAGTTGCCCCATATATAGGTGAAGTACCCCAAATGTGTGACGACCTGCCTTTTCAGGCAATCACTTATATCACAACCCGCCTTTTTTGAGCTGTGATAGTTGGTATCAGAGCAAAAATCCTGCCACCCTACTGCACATTGCCGTTCACACCACTGCCATGGCTCAAGTAAGATAGTTTAATTTTTAACATAAGAATATTGAATTATGATTCTATGTGAGAATGTAATGCTAATTGAGATAATAAATATAGTATATGGCCGAGCCGCATAATAACTATGACATGGAGGCGGACCGGAGAATGAGTATTGCCTTCCGTGAGACAATACCCCCGCGCTACTATGGCAGTCAATGATCGATGATCTTGTTGGAATGGTTCCATGAGATAGAAGTAATTTTCGAGACTTGTCATACCCTACAGCATTTACAAATTCCCCTAGCCTCGGGGCGACTGGCAGGAGCAGCCCTGGAATGGTGGATCAGGCTCTGACCCGAAGAGCAGCAACATAACTCGGAAGGATTCAAAGCGTAGATCTCAGAAGCATTCGCACCGTTCCCACTTGTTGATAGCATGCAAGTTCAAGTGATTCCAACGTTATGGGCATATTTGGCGTTACTACCTGTATGGAGCTAAATACGAGATTTATACAGACCATCAGAGTTTGAAGTATATCTTCACCTAGAAGGAGCTTAATATGAGACAACGAAGATGGCTCGAGCTAGTTAAAGACTACGACTGTGAAATTTTATATCAACCTGGGAAGGCTAACCGAGTAGCATATGCACTCAGTCGTAGAACGACGTCCTCGCTTGTAATGGTGTAACTGATACAAAGACCTCTTCAGAAGGACTTGATAGAAGCAGGAATAGAGCTACTGACAGGAGGATTAGCCAACTTATCGTTTCGACCTGCTATTTTGGAGAATTTAAAGGAACGGCAAGAAGCAGATTCATCGCTGTTCAAAGCTAAGAGTGAGGTTCTTGAGAATAAAGAAGCAGATTTTAGCGTCTTAGAAGATGGCATTCTTCGTTATAAAGGTAGATTATGCATCCCCAATTATGAGAAGTTAAAGAAGCAAATATTTAAAGAGGCTCATAAAGCACCGTGTGTTGCTCATCTAAGAGCTACCAAAATATACCAAGATTTGAAAGAACACTATTGGTGGCATGGAATGAAGAATGACGTCGCGAGATTTATCAATAAATGTCTCACGTGTCAAAAAGTGAAGGTTGAATATCAAGGTATACCTGTGTGTATTCTATAACATAAATACCTATAAGTACATTAGTGTACACCTGTGAGTATACAGAATAAATACCTATGTGTATATTATGACATGTACCTGTGTATATATTATGATATGTACCTGTGTGTATATTATGACATGTACCTGTGCGTACATTATGCCATGTACCTTTGTGTATATTGATGTGTACCTGTGTATACTATACTGTACAAGCGAATTTATGTTTCGTGTATAACATGTGATTATCACTTCATGCATGGTATGATAACCATAATATGTAGACTGGTAATATAACACCAGAAGTTAAGAAAGATGTCGTACTAACTCTTGACTCAAGCGGAGTTTAAGGATATAGTATGGTCTCGGTGTTATGAAAATCTATGTGCGCAATGGTAGGAACACTTAGGCCCTAGTAAGAGATAAGATATGAAAAGGATAAAGAATGATCATAAGAAAGCATAATCGAATCACACATTGCATTGAATGTGCATGTGGGCTGTATTGGGACTTATTGGGCGTAAGCTCACTAAGTATTTCATGCTGTAGATATTTCGACAAGAAGGTTAAAAAAATTTCATAGATGAGCTGGCGGAGGGATGAGTAATGTGCAGAATGGGTATGGATTCTGCCACAGTATGTTTCCGCTATAGTATATTTTAAGTTATTTTGAAGCGTATTGTTTAATAAACAGTATTGTAAAAGAAAGGTTGTTTATGTAAATATATGTATATGTTTGTATTCCGAAAGTTGTTAGAACAACATATGTGAAGTTTTTAAAAAAAAAATTTCCCTAAGTTTTCCTCTATACGTAAGTAAGAAAAATGTTTATCACAGCACGAAAAGGCGAGTTGTGATAACTTAGCTTTCTTAAACATCGTTCTTAAGTATCAATCTTACTTACTTAGTAAGAAAACTATGAATTAAATCTTTTTTCTTTAAACATTCTTTAAAATGTACTTAAAAACTGTTGCGACCTCTGTCGCCATAATCTTACTTACTTAGGAAGAAAAATACTGAAATAAATTTTTTTAAACATCCTTTGAAATATTCTTAAAACCTGTTACGACTTTCGTCTCAATCTAAGTTGAGATCTCACTCAACATTTGACTTTAAACCCTTGTTAAATCGTTTCTTAAAACTTATTAAAAAACATTTACTAAATCATTGATTAAAACTTAACTTTATAAGCAAATAAAACATTTCGTAAATATATCGTAAAACTTTAAAAATATTTCTTAAAACTATGATTTTCTTAATACTTTGAAAACACTATATTAAATAGTGGAAAACATTTTCTTTGTGTAGCGAAAGAAAACTGTAGTGGTATCCATACACAAGTCTTCACATCTGCCCTCCACAGCACCGAGCTCTTCAAACAAGTCCTACTGGTCACCCTTAGGGCTACCTAGACTTAGCTCTAACGTTTTCTATTCCTTTCCTGTCTCATTCATTTTCCTTCCATTAGTCAGCTGCTATGTCCTAATCCATGCAAAGTGCTTGTCCTCACTTTCTAGCACTTGAGAGCTTTTAAGTTCTCTTGATTAGAATCCACTTAAAAGTTTGTGAAATCCCTTGAACTTTGACCCTTGAAGCTTGGTTGAGGCAATTTATGCAAATAGTTAAACTTGAAAATTTTTTGAAGAAGAACATCCATGGCTGTCGTGGGAGATGGAAGAGAAAATGGAAAAAAAAAATTTGATATTTAGGTCTTAATGTAAGACTTACTTCTTCCCCTTCACCTTCAACACCACCCCCCCCCCTCCCCCTTCCCCTTTTTTTTTTTGTAAGTGGTGAATCACCCCTTTGATCATTACGTGGGTGTTGGGTGGCCTAATATGATTGGGCCACCCTAAGAGGCTAGGTGGCAAATTTTCATTTACTTTGGTGTCATGGTGGGTCCCACAAAACTTTTTACACATTTTAAAATTATACTAACAATATTTTTTCCTATACTATCGGCATTCTTTTCCATACAATTTATGAGGTCCCATAACCTCCCATATTTATTTACATTCATCATATAATGTAATTCCAACATTATCTAACTTTATACAATCTAAATTTATACTGACAGTATTTTTCTTATATTACCAGTGCATTTTTTATACTGTTACAGCATTCCTTATTCACCCATATTATCCAAACAATATTATTCCTATACTATTTTAACTTAAACAGTCTAATTCTTGTATTGTTTAACCTTTAATAGTCTAATTCCTACACTGCATTACTTTTACAGTGTAATTTTTATACTGCATAACTTTATCAATGTACTTCCTCACACTGTATTATTCTAATATTATATAATTTTTTGTATTATTATATAGTATTTTTTTTACCTTAAACTGTATTTTTGTCTTAACACAATTCTTTACTTTTTGCATTTTTAATGTACGTAAAATGCTCGGGGTGTTACAATCTACCCTCCTTAAAAATTTTCGTTCTCAAAAATTAGAACAGTCATGGGGAGCTTATTTTCCTTATCACCCTTTCCATTCTTAACGTACTTTCCTTCATCATTACTTTCTTACTAAAAACTAAACCTCTATATTTGAACTTCAACAATTTTCATCATGTTATTGACATGTTTCTTTAAATTGTACACTACACTTCTGCTGCGTAACTCTGATCTTTCAACATCTAAGGGCAGTTTTCAGTTATTTAATGGTTTAGCATTCTACGAATGAATGCTATTCTCAAAAATATGGTTCATTTTCATTCAAATTACATCATGTCTATCAAAAGATCAGGGTCATACGCCACAAAGTCCATGATTTTAAGGTCCTATATCCATTCTAAAATTACATTTTTCTGTAATTTTCCTCATACCATATAAATCTCCAACTTCCATCCTCTGATTCGTGAGGTTTTTGCTAACAGATTTGGCATCATTGGCTTGATCGTGATTCCCATCTGGGCAGTTACGAGATCATTAGCATGTCTCAGCTCAGCTATAGAATGCTTAAGCTTGAAGGAATCGCATAGTTAGCCATCTAACGTCTGGTGGCTCTTAAGCACTCTTGTTCCATAGAGCACCGAAGATCACTTTTGAATCTCCATTATTCTGTTATCTTGATCTACTCTCCTCGTTCTGTGTATAGTCAATACCGAATGACTTCTAACAGAGCAAGATTTGCTCAAACAGACAACACCATTAGGCGCAAGGACATCATAATGTGTCACAAGCTCATCTTCTTATTTTTGAGCCGTCGGTCATCTATTGACCATCATTGACTACGTTTGGTCATTGTTGACTTGATATTGCTGATGGACGATAACTTTCATCGACTTACAGGGATATTATAACATGTAACATTGCATTCATCCTTAGACCATTGCTATCTCGTTGCTCATCCAGAAGTGCCAACATCAAAGGCTATATACCGGGTATAAGCATGTAATCGTTAAATACTAACTTTTCTTCCTACCTAACTTAACTTACTTGAGCTATGGTGTAGCAGACATATGACAGCTTGAGATGGGAAGGGAGGATACCACTCTGATACCACCTATGACGACCCACCTTTTTAGGCAGTTACTTAACTTTCTTAAACATCGTTCTTAAGTATTAATCTTACTTACTTAGTAAGAAAAATGCTTAATTAAATTTTTTTCTTTAAACATTCTTTAAAACATACTTAAAAACTATTGCGACCTCTGTCACCATAATCTTACTTACGTAGGAAGAAAAATACTAAAATAATTTTTTTTTAAACATCCTTTGAAACATTCTTAAAAACTGTTACAACTTCTGTCGCAATCTAAGTTGAGACCTCGCTCAACATTTGACTTTAAACCCTTTTCAAGTAGTTTCTTAAATCTTATTAAGAAACATTTACTGAATCATTGATTAAAACTTAACTTTATAAGAAAATAAAACATTTCATAAATATATTGTAAAACTTTAAAAACATTTCTTAAAACTGTGATTTTCTTAATACTTTGAAAACACTATATTAAATAGTGAAAAACCTTTTCTTTGTGTAGCGGAAGCAAACTGTAGTGGTATCCATACCCAAATCTTCGCATCTGTCCTCCGCAACATCGAGCTCTTCAAACAAGTTCTACTGGTCACCCTTAGGGCTACTTGGACTTAGCTCTAACGTTCTCTATTCCGTTCCTGTCTCATTCCTTTTCCTTCTATTAGTCGGTTTATGTGTCCTAATCCATGCAAAGTGCTTGTCCTCACTCTCTAGCACTTGAGAGCTTATAAATTCTCTTAATTAGAATCCACTTAAAAGTTTGTGAAATCCCTTGAACTTTGACCCTTAAAGCTTGGTTGAGGCAATTTATGCAAATAGTTGAACTTGAAAAAATTTTGAAGAAGAACATCCATGGCTGCCGTGGGCGATGGAAGAGAAAATGGAAAAAAAATTTGATATTTATGTCTTAATGTAAGACTTATTTCTTGTTGCACCCCCCCTTCCCCTTTTTTTTTTATAAGTGGTGAATCACCCCTATGATCATTATGTGGGTGTTGGGTGACCTAATATGATTGGACCACCCAATGGGCTAGGTGGTAAATTTTCATTTACTTTGGTGTCATAGTGGGTCCCATAAACTTTGTACGCATTCCAAAATTATACTGACAACATTTTTTCCTATACTATCAGTATTCTTTTCCATACAATTCATGAGGTTCCATAACCTCCAAACTTATTTACATTCATCATATAATGTAATTCCAACATTATCTAACTTTGTACAATCTAAATTTATACTAACAGTATTTTTCTTATACTACCAGTACATTCTCTATACTGCGACATTATTTCTTATTCATCCATATTATCCAAACAGTATTATTCCTATACTGTTTTAACTTAAATAGTTTAATTCTTGTACTGCTTAACCTTAAACAGTCTAATTCCTACACTATATTACTTTTACAGTGTAATTTTTATACAGCATAACTTTATCAATGTGCTTCCTTACATTGCATTATTCTAATACTGTATAATTTTTTGTATTATTATATAGTATTTTTTTCCTTAAACTGTATTTTGTCTTAACACAATCTTTAACTTATTGCATTTTTAATTTACGTAAAATGCTTGGGTGCTACAGAATGTGGACCTCTTGTCAATGACTAAACCTGCCCAATTTGCATTAGTGTATCCGTATACGCCTTGCCATTAATTTTCTTGAAGACCCTTTCTTAGAGAGCTTTTCAAGTATCTAAAGATTCTATAAACTATCTCAAGGTGCTCTTCGTAAGGAGAATGTATAAATTGACTCGCCACGCTCACAACAAAAGCAATATCTGGTCTTGTATAAGACAAACATATCAACGTTCCTACTAGGCATTGGTATTAGGATATATCGACAGGTGTTCCATCCTTGCTATCTCTGAGTTTTTGATTAGGGTCTATATGAGTATTCATTGCCGGTCAATGATGAATTTCATTGCCAGACAACAATTCCTTTTCTTAACCGAGCAACTTCTATTCCAAGAAAGTATATTAAAGGGCCTAAATCCTTAATTTCAAATTCTAAGACAAGGCACTGTTTCAACCGATCCATCTCTTCTACATCATCTTTTATGAGGATGATGTCATCCATATATATGTTGGAAAAAATAGTACGCAGCGGAGTTTTAAAAATTTTACATAAGAGTAATTTCAAAAACACAAGTTTGACATGCTATATGCATAAATTAACCAGATCTTACTAACCTTTGTGTGTAGAAGAACCCTCACAAAACGTGTAGAAAAGTAACGTTCCAGAAGAGCCTCAACCAACTGGTCTTCTTTGCTATTCTCTTTCCACGACCGGAGTGAGTGTGAGCTCACACGTACAGCCTTTCCACTAGGTGACTCTCATTCCAACTAATCAAGAGAACCCAAAGCAAGTGTTCGTGATTTGTGAACAAAAGCTCTCATGGATTTTTTAGATTCTCACTAGCAGAGTATCACTCTTAATCTCTCAAATTAATCTAAGTAAATCCTAAGACTTACTCCCTTTATATAGAGATTGGTCCTGGGGTCAGTCCTTATCAGATTAGGTCTCAAAACCTCGAAACAGAATCAAGTTTGGATCAATATCTGATAAGGTCCGCGTGAAAACGCGTGATCATATCCTTCGCTGATCGGCAGGCCGAACACGTCCCATCGGCAGGCCAAACACATCCAACGGCAGACCGAACTGCTGAATAAAAATCTCGCGAATCTTTTATTTTCCACCCAAAATTCTATAAGATAAAGTCTTAGTTTTAATTTAAATAACCCAATAAAGAAGTTATCTTATTAAAAAAACTTTATCTAGATAGTCTCTAAGAAAATAAATCAATTCCCAATAATTCTACAAGTTTATCTTGATCTAATTTATCTAAAATTAAATCAACTGATAAACAGACAAGAATTATCCGATCCTTATAATTCAACAAGTTTATCTTGAATTAATTCTTATCACAAAAGTAATTCAACCGATAAACAGACATGAATTATTTGATTCTTTCAAATTTCAACCAATCTAATAAATCTGACATAAGTTGCCAATAATTGGAAAAGCACGCCATGTCATTACAGGATGTTGTGAGCTAGCAAAGGGGACCAAATGAACCTATATAGTTCAAGCTCTCGATAATTACGAAACCCAATATTCTAGATATACATTTCATAATTATCAACTCCAACGCTACTCCACTAAAAGCTTGGAGCTGCACTCTCGAACTACATAAAATTACGAAGCTCGTATAGCTAAGTCTCCATGACATATCATAATGTATCGTATCCCCATATGATAATCCATAATCGGCTTAAGGATAAGTTCTGTCTTACCTTTTTGAGTGTTTTTATCTTACATTCCATTATCTCACCATCAGAAAACTTACTATCCAATGACAGTATACCATTTGTTACACCTATGTATCCAAATGGTTGAGCGCTCTAGTTTTCTAATTACAAGATAACGCATATAAGAGGATATCACTACTCCTAAAGAGGAGCTATGGATTCTATATCTATGAATAACAAGTATATGCTATCAAGAGTCATGCCTCCAACGTACTGGCATACATACCACTATTAAGATGTGAGTGTCACCCTTTGGTACATCAAAAGACACAAGCCAAGACAACGGGCCCACTATTCATCTCAGGATTAAGATACAACACAAATGATTGTCTAAAGTGAATCGATTTGCTGAGACAGAATTATTAATCTAAATCAATTCACTTTATGTCCCGATCCAACACATCGTCACCTATGACAACGTGCCAATGTTTCTATTCACGGAGTCCACCTCCGATGGTCAAGACAATCCATCTCCTAAAAGGGATATAGACAACATAACAATCTTTGCATGAATAAAGCATCCAACTTTGTTCCCTCGATTGCGGATCTTATGATTTAGACCATCACCTTAAGAATCGTGTCTTCTGCATAATCCGTCCATCATAAGCCCAATTCTTAAGGTTTAGACCGATAGTCTCAAACTTTTGTTTGCTTAACATACATTCAACAAATATGAACGTATAGAGGACAAGATTTGGTATATAAATAATAAATAAATTCTTTATTGATAAAAATGTCTCCAAAAACTTATTACATTTTTGCTCCTTAGGGCATACATGTCTAACAATCTCCTACTTGTACTAAGTGAGTAAATACGACAAATCACGCATCCCCATAGCTTCCACATGCTTCTCGAAGACTCTCCCAGTAACTTTCTTCGTAAATGGATTAGCTAATTGTCCTCTGACGCGATCTTGCACACCATGACATGCCCGCCCTCAACAAAGTCCTTTATCACATGATACTTTCGATCAATATGCTTACTCTTCTTGTGAAATCTTGGTTCCTTAGCATTGGCTACCGCCGCACTGTTATCCATACCAGGAACTACCTCAAGATCCCCAAGGAACTTGTGGAGCCACACTGCTTCTTTCGAAGCATCACTAGTTGCTACATACTCGGCCTCCATCGTTGAATCCGAAGTGCAGACTTGCTTAGCACTTCTCCAACTGATGGCATCGCCACCCAAAGTAAACACAAAACCCGAAGTCGATTTCCTAAAATTCAGAAAGGATTGAAAATTTGAGTCAGTGTATCCTAGAGGAGTCAAGTCCTCACCCGAATACACAAGCATATGCCCTCAAGTCCTTCTCACGTACTTGAAAATATGCTTTACCGTAACCCAATGGTTTGGTCCTGCATCCGCCTGAAATCGACTTATAATCCCGACTGCATAACTAATATCCGGTCATGTGCAAAGCATGGCATACATAAGACTACCTACTTTCGAATCAGAAGGTACCTTTTTTATGTATTCTCTTTCTTCTTCAGACGTTGGAGAGTCATTCTTAGAAAGAGCAATTCCAAACCTAGATGGTTGCCCACCTTTCTTAGAATCCTACATTGCAAACCTCTTGAGAATTTTATTTATGTAGCCTGCCTGGGACAAAGCTATCATTTTGTTCTTCCTATTCTGAAAGATCTAGATATCGAGAACAAAATTAGCCTCACCCAAATCCTTCATCTCAAACTACTTGGTCAACCATAATTTGACCAATGACAATGCCCCAATGTCATTGCCAATTAGTAGAATGTCATCTACATAGAGTAGTAGAAAAACCACCTTCCCATCCTTAATGTGTTTGTAAACACATGGCTCATCCAGATTTTGTGAGAACCCTTAAGTCTTAATCACCTGATCAAATCTTATGTCCCAAGAACGAGAAGCCTGCTTAAGTCCATAAATTAACTTTAGCAGCTTACAAACCTTGCCCTCTTGACCCGTGACCTTGAACCCGTCTGTTGTTCCATATAAATGGACTCATCAAGATAGCCATTTAGAAAAGCCATCTTGACATCCATCTGCCAAATCTCGTAGTCGAGAGCGACAACTATGTACAAGAGAATCCGGATGGACTTAAGCATGGCTACAGGCGAAAAGGTTTCCTCATAATCGATTCCTTCCTTTTGCGTATAACCCTTAGCTACCAGTCTAGCCTTAAAGGTTTTAACCTTTCCATCCACTTCTCTTTTCCTCTTGTAGATCCACTTACACCCTATGGGTTTTACCCCTTCGGGAAGTTCCACAAACTCCCAAACCTGATTAGTCTCCATAGACTTTAGCTCAATGTTTATGGCCTCTGTCCAGAGTTTTGAATCAATATCTTCCATAGCTTCTGCGTAAGTATAAGGATCCCTGTCATTTTCATCCAGTTCAGCCAAAAGACCTCCCCATTGAACATATACCTCTCAGGTTGACGCCCGATCCTCCCACTACGCCGAAGCCCTTGGGTTGTTGTTCAGGTTTGTTTGATTTTTCTACACTGATCAGAATGGTTTTATTCGGAACCTCTGGAGTGATCGGATCACTCCTTAACTCCTCACGCACCACTTTGCTTCAAGGTTTAAAGTCGTTCATGTAACTCTCTTCAAGAAAAGTTGCATTAGCTGAAACCACGACTTTATTTTCCTTTGGGTTATAAAAATAACCCCATGTAGTCTCTTTTGGATATCCTACAAACACGTAAGCTTCCGAACGTGGTTCCAACTTATTCGGATCCTTAAACAAGACATGAGCTAGACATCCCCGTATGCAAATATGGTTTAAGGATGTCTTCCTACCCGTCCACAACTCGTGAGGAGTTTTAGGGACCGATTTTGAAGGCACATTGTTTAAAAGATAACATGTAGTTTTTAGTGCATATCCCCAAAAGGATAAAGGTAATGATGAATAACTCATTATGGACCTACTCATGTCCAACAAAGTCCTATTTCTTCTCTCCGCTATGCCATTCTGCTGCGGAGTGCCCAGCGCAGTCAAATGGGATAAAATCCCATTCTCTAATAAGTGTTCCAAGAACTCATCAAAAAGGTAATCCCCACCTCGATTGGATCGAAGTGACTTTATGGGTCTACCCAATTGCTTTTCCACTTCAGCCCAAAACTCCCTAAACTTGTCAAAAGTTTCGCTTTTGTGGTGCATCAGGTACACATACCCATATCTTAAGTAATCGTCAATAAAAGTGACGAAGTATTCATACCCTCCTCGTGCTCGGATGTTCATCGGTCCGCAAACATCACTATACACAAGTTCTAGAACCCCTTTGGCCTTATTGCCCTTAGACTCGAATGGTCATTTGGTCATTTTACCCTCCAAACAAGATTCACATTGAGGTATAGATTCCACCTTTAAGTGACTTAAAGGTCCATCCCTTACCAACCTTTGAATCCATTCAGGTTAATATGACCAAGGTGCAAATGTCAAAGATAAGTCTTATTAGAGTGAGAAGTTTTAAGTCTTTTAGAGTCATTATCATTTATCTCAGCATTAAGCAATAAGTCCATCTTAGGTTTGATAAAATATAGATTATTTTGCATCCATCCAGAACAGATAAAAGATTTGTTTTTACAAATCACCACTTTATCATTAAAAGAAACCAAGTAGGAGTCTTTAAATAAACAAGCTACATAAATTAAATTCCTTTTAAATTTAGGAACATAAAAATAATCTTGCAAAAATAAATTCCTATAATTATCAAAATAAAGATGGACGTTTCCCACTACTTCCGCTGAGACCAAGGATCTATCGCCCATCCGAAGCATGAAGTCCTCATGCAGTAGACTTCTCGTTTCTTTGAACCCCTGCAGAGAAACACAAATATGATTAGTTGCATTGGAATCTATGACCCAAATGTCACTTGATTCCTTAACTAAACAAGTTTCCAAATACAAAAGATCACACTGCCTCCTTTGGAAAGGAAGTCTTTGTAATGCTTCTTGATATGCCCGACCTTCCCATAAAAGAAGCACTTAAGCTTCTTTGGGTTCTTCTTCTTCTTCTTCTTGCTTTTGGTAGTAGCAGGAATAGAAGACTTCCCGTTCTTGGCCCATTGCTTCTTTCCATTCCCAGAGTTAGGATTGGAACCAGAAGCAGCTACCATGTTGGCCTTACCACCCACAGGAGATTCCCTGATCAGTAGTTCAAACTCCTGTAACTATTTCATCAGTTCTGTTAAGGTCATATCGCATCTATTGCTTAAATTAAAGGTAGCTCTAAACGGAATAAATTTCTTAGACAGAGTCTCAAAGACCATAGTCATTTGAGTTTCAGCATCGATGTCGGCTCTATTGGTTTAAGCCTCAGCGAGGTAACCGATGATCAACATCATATGCTCCTTTACAGATGTCCATGGCCTCTGTCTATAGTTTAGAAGTTTTTGAAGCGCCCATTGCTGCTTTGTTATGGCTTGGCCTCCAAACATATCTTCAAGATTATCCAAGATCTGCTTCGTAGTCTCATAATCCTGATGTTGAGCCTGCAGCACGTTATTCATGCTAGCCATAACATAGTAGCGGGCCTGATCATTAGCATCTTTTCAACAATCATACACATGGAATTGCTCATTAGTTGAGTCTCCTGTAGGCTCGGGAGGAAAAGGGGCTGTCAGTACATATTTCAGTTTCTCAAAGGACAGAACGATATCCAGGTTCCGTTTTCAATCATTATAATTCTCACCGGTTAATAGGTTTTTGTCAAGTATCAATGATAAAGCATTTTTAGACATTTTAAATATACAATAAAGAATTATATACCGAACATAAGCAAACATATAATAATAATTTAGCAAGATAACATAATCATTTAAAAAATACAAATGTGTTTATATGTCAAAACCTTGAAAATATCACAACCTTACAATGATAATTCCCAACTCAGAATTCAACAAGCTCCTAAGGGAGTCATGCCAAATTCAATTAGGAACACAAATCCCCTCCTGATTACTATATGCCATCCAGGACCTGTATGATCCAACATATATTAATAATCGTTTCTTTGGCCATTAATTTTATTAACAGAGCTCCTAGGGGAGGTTAATAATAAAATTAACGTGAGTGTATAACCATCGTTTCAATATTTTATCCATGATTTATAATCACCACCTAGGGGTGTGCAACCATAAATCATGCTAAAATACCTTGTCTTCTTAAAGATCAAATCTGGTACATGATAGAAATCCCTTCCTAAGGGTCGGGACCACCATGTTCTGCCTATGGACCAACGATGGAGGCCTTAGGTCCTCTCTTCGAAAACCTTCTCCCACTCAATCTTTTAAAATCAAGGTTTTATTTTAAGAATATGCATGAATAATTTTAATGTGAGCGGCACTCCCTATTTTATATGACATGTTATCAATATACATGGCAAATCATATTATAATACAAACAAGCAAAGCAATTAAACAAAGTTACAAGCAAAATAATAAATAACCGTAATATTATGGCTCCACCCTAGATAATAGAAAACTAAGATTACAAGAGAATAATCGAGACATATTATCAATTCTTCATCCTTGAATCCTCAAGTTGTATCCTTCTTTATGTAATACCCATCTTCAAGTCTTCAATCCCGTATAAATCGAATGCTTCATATTTCCGGTCATATCCAAATTTAATGTTTCTCAAAATTGTCCCAAAAATAATATTAAACTGCATTGAAAAAACTGTACCTTTTTTGGAAATTTTCCAGCTTTCGATCGGCAGGCCGATCTGAGTGATTGGCCGACCGGTCATACTCCATCGGTTTACCGATCAAGAAGATTGGCCTATCGACTCATGCAAATTCGGCCTGCCGCTAGGGTTGCTTGATTTCTGCCCCACTGATAGCCTGTCGAACCTCAAGTCTGGCCTGCCGATCTACGACCATCAGCCTGTCGAACTGTGAGCTGTCGACCGAGTAGAAATCTCCATTCCAGAAAATACAATTTTTAATGCAATTCATCAATTTTATTTTCAACAATTCAAAACATAAAATTAGAGACTTAGGAAATACCTGAAAGCATCATCATCAATATTCTAGATCCGTCTTCTCCGAATAATTATTTAATTATAAAATTCTTATAAATTTAAAATTCAATAACAATTCCTAGACGGAGATAATAGTCCGTCATCTAATTACTTGAAAAACCTAGATACATATTCTAACCTCTAAGGAACCATAACCGGCATAAATTAATTAATTAATTAATAATTAAATAATAATTTAATCAACCATAATTAATTAATGAACATTCACCACATAATCCATGATAACATATATAATATATAGAAACCTAGAGTGCCAGCTCTCTATAAAATTAAATTCAAGCATAGGAGAGATTAAGATCACAAAATTTATACACATAATATGATTACAAACTCGTAAATTTATGTAAAAAACCTGGCTCTGATACCAATTGTTAAAAAAATAGTACGCAGCGGAGTTTTAAAAATTTTACATCAGAGTAATTTCAAAAATACAAGTTTGACATGCTATATGCATAAATTAACCAGATCTTACTAACCTTTGTGTGCCAAAGAACCCTTGCAAAATGGGAAGAGAAGTAACGTTCCAAAAGAGCCTCAACCAACTGGTCTTCTTTGCTATTCTCTTTCCACGACCAGAATGAGTGTGGGCTCACACGTACAGCCCTTCCACTAGGTGACTCTCCTTCCAACCAATCAAGAGAACCCAAAGCAACTGTTCATGATTTGTGAACAAAAACTCTCTGGGAGTTTTCAGATTCTCACTAGCAAAGTATCACTCTTAATCTCTCAAATTGATATAAGTAACTCTTAAGACTTACTCCCTTTATATAGAGATTGGTCTTGGGGTCAGTCCTTATCAGATTTGGTCTCAAAAACTAGAAACAGAATCAAGTTCGGATCAATATCTGATAAGAAACACGTGGAAACGCATGATCTTATCCTTCGCTAATCGACAGGCCAAACACGCCCCATCAGCAAGCCAAACATGTCCATCGGTAGACCGAACTACTAAATAAAAATCTCGCGAATCTTTTATTTTCTACCCGAGATTCTATAGGATAAAGTCTCAGTTTTAATTCAAATAACCCAATAGAGAAGTTATCTGATCCAAACAACTTTATCTAGATAATCTCTAAGAAAATAAATCAATTCCCAATAATTCTACAAGTTTATATTGATCTAATTTATCTAAAATTAAATCAACCGATAAACAGACAATAATCATCCGATCCTTATAATTCAACAAGTTTATCTTGAATTAATTTTTGTCACAAACTTAATTCAACCGATAAACAGACATGAATTATTTTATTCTTTCAAATTTCAACCAATCTAATAAATCTGATATAAGTTACCAATAATTGGAAAAGCACGCCGTATCGTTATAGGATATTGTGAGCTAGCAAAGGGGACCAAATGGACCTATATAGTTCAAGTTCCCGATAATTACGAAACCCAATATTTCATATATACATTTCATAATTATCAACTCTAACGCTACTCCACTAAAAGCTTAGAGCTACACTCTCGAACTACATAAAATTAAGAAGCTCGTATAGTTAAGTCTCCATGACATATCATAGTATATCGTATCCCCATATGATAATCCATAATCGGCTTAAGGACAAGTCCTGTCTTACCTTCCTGATTATTTTTATCTTACATTCCATTATCTCACCATCAGAAAACTTACTATCCAATGACAGTATACCATTCGATTACACCTATGTATCCAAATGGTTGAGCGCTCTAGTTTTTCAATTACAGGATAACGCATATAAGAGGATATCATTACTCCTAAAGAGGAGCTATGGATTCCATATCTATGAATAACAGGTCTACGCTATCAAGAGTCATGCCTCCAACGTACCGGCATACATACCACTATTAAGATGTAGGTGTCACCCTTTGGTACATCAAAAGACACAAGCCAAGACAACGGGCCCACTATTCATCTCAGGATTAAGATACAACACAAATGATTGTCTAAAGTGAATCAATTTGCCGAGACAGAATTATTAATCCAAATCAATTCACTTTATGTCCCAATCCAACACATCGTCACCTATGACAACGTGCCAATTTTTTTATTCACGGAGTCCACCTCCGATGGTCAAGACAAACCATCTCTCAAATGGGATATAGACAACATAACAATCTTTGCATAAATAAAGCGCCTAACTTTATTCCCTCGATTGCGGATCTTATGATTTAGACCATCACCTTCAAAATTGTGTCTTCCGCATAATCCGTCCATCATATGCCTAATTCTTAAGGTTTAGACCTACAGTGTCAGACTTTTGTTTGCTTAACATACATTCAACAAATATGAACGTATAGGAGAGAAGATTTGGTATATAAATAATAAATAAATTCTTTATTGATAAAAATGTCTCCAAAAACTTATTAAATTTTTACTCCTTAGGGCATACCTGTCTAACAATATACTGTTAAGACATTTATCTTCCAATCTTCAGAATGCTTCATGAATATGATATGATCAGTTTGTGCATGGAGATACCCTTGTTTTTTACAGACTAAACCTTTCAAACCAAGCCCTCGATGACTATTTTAAACCATGTAGTACCTTTTTCAACCTGTAAACTTTTGACCTAAACTTCTTATCAAAACCTGGTGATGAGTCTATATAAAGTTCCTCCTCCAAGTCTCCATTAAGAAAGGCATTCTTTACGTCCAATTGCTAAAGACGCCAATCAAGATTCACTACAACTAAGAAGAGAACACTTACAGTATTCAATTTGGGCACTAGTGCGAAGGTTTCAAAGTAATTAATATTGTAAGTTTGGTGAAACCATTTACCACTAATTGTACTTTATAGTTTTCAAGTGTTCCATTTGACCTACGCTTAATGATGAACACTTATTTGTGGCTAACTGTCTTCTTCCTTCTTGGAAACTCTAATATTTCCTTGTCTTGTTTTTCTTAGGTGCTTTCATCTCCTCGAAAATAGCTTCCCTCTACTCTAGAACTTGTAGAGCATCTTGTACATTCTTTCGAATTTTCACAAAAGAAACTAGTGAAGTGCAAGAAAGAAAGGTTGGTGAGAGATTTTAGTATGACACAAAGTTAGACATGAGATATAGGGGATGCTTGGTACAAGATCTTGCACCCTCTTAAGAAGCAATAGGAAGATTAAGATTAGCAAATCACTACTACAAATAGGGTCTTTTGTGACGACAAAAATTCGTTGCAAAAGGTTGATAATCGTTGCAAATATTTTTTTACGATGACTTGTCATCGCTACTAGGTCGTCACTAATAGCTAGTCACAAATAATTTTTTTGCGACGATTTGAAATTTTATTTGAGACGCTGTCACCGTCAAAATTTTATTTGCGACGACAAATAGTCACAAAAAGTCGCCGCAATTATGTCATCACGGTCATCGATAATTTGACTTGGCAGCAGTTTTTAGTGATGACAATTTTCAAAAAAGTCGTCGCAATAACTTGTACTGATGTTGACGTGGTCTTATTATTTATGACAACTTTTTTGAAAAAGTTATCACAAATATATTTTGGTTCCTAGTCATTTTCGTCGCAAATTTTTTTAAAATTTTTAAATAAAATTTTTAATACTATTTATTAAGTTTTTAATATCTTTAAATAATTGTTATTACTTTTAAATAGGAATAAGCGAATTATAATAATAAAAATAAAAATTTAATATTAAAAAAGATAATTAATAATAAATTGTTCCAATAATAAAATAAAAACCAAATCAAATGTAATGTATCAAAATATTGAAGAAAAAAGAAAATACAATCTAATCGTCTAAATTTGTAGCATTATCGGTCTCATCATTGTTATCGTTAGTGGCATCTAGAGGAGACGGAGGACCTAGAAGAACAAAAGTTGGAGGAATCATCACGAGCAAGAGTTGGACTCCAGGTAGCAATTGGCCCACCAACTCCATCAACGTCTTGTGGCTTTGGTACATAATCATGTTGTACTTGGCCAATCTCCATAGAAAATCATCCACATGCGGGTCAACAGGTGCTGAAGATGTTCCGTCTAACCAGGAGCTAGAGGATGAACCATCGCCGGTGCTAGAGTAAATCTTATGCGGGAGTGTAGGGCCTAGTCCAATTCTGTGTCCTCTATGTCTACCTAGCACATGCTCCAAAATTCCTTCCTCGTTAAGCGCAGCTGGGGGTGAAAAGGAAGCAAATTGTGTCATCTAAGTTTGTCTCTCCTGCTCCATCATATTCTACAAAAATAACATTTTACACATGTTATAAATAGACAAAGTAATTTGAATAAGAGAAGAAAGTATTGAAAATTTAAGGTACTTACAAAAGTCTCTTGTGCTTGGGGGTTAACTTGTCTCCCTGTGACAATGCATGTCTGTCTAATTGTCTATGGCAAACATCGGCTACTGTGTCACTGTGTTGGCCTGTCCAACAATTTGAATGTGTTAGAATAATATATTCTTTGATAACTTTTAAGATTGCTTGTAATTAAACAAACTTACTACCTTCTTGTTGTGATGCTAGGAGATGGATATTCAACCATACAAACTTGACCACTTTTGGTTGCCCAGATTATTTTTATTTGTCACTGACTTTTTCTGTTTATTATGGTTTTTAGCATTAGCAATATTGAAATTAATATATATAGTAAATAACCAACTTAATAGATATATAATTACCTGAAATTTCTCAGACATGAACCTATCGCAGTAACGACCCCAGTATTTTTAATTCCTGAGGTTCAAGAGGGGTTGGCTCTGACGTGTGCCTCATTTTCTGGTCCTTCCGGTGCTTTGAAGTTTTCCTAGAGGTCGCTCTTCTAGTCCTTAAAACACTTGGCTACCTCCATATCAACCACGCCATGGAGGATGCCGTTTAGCCTTTGGTAATCTAGATCAAACCAATCATGTAGCACTTTCAAGATCATGATAATTACTTTTATTATGTTTTATAATAATTATGTTCTATATAGATGAAGTTGAAAGAATACCAGCATACGTTGCTGAATTTGTCTTTTATGCTGGGCATTAACATCTTTCCACTCATTATGGAATGGCACACATGTATCCTGAGTAAAAATGCCGATGACACTTTTAAACCATGACCCAAACTACCCAAGAGCCTTCCAGGTACCACCGGCGTCATCAAATGTGATCAGAACCTTTCTGTACTTCTTTACATATGCTACAATCTCATGACCTTTTGCCTTTTCTCGACTAGTATGATGGCAAGGTGCGGCATCTGGTGCTGTAAACGTTAAGGAACATTTCAGATTAGAATTAGTTTACTAAATAAACTATACAAATTTATAATTGGCTTATAACATACCCGACTGATAGCGTGACAGCACTCTATATGGGTCAAGTAGAGGCTGTGCTCAACCTGAAGAGCAGCACATGTAGCAACTTATCTAGACATATCTAATTGTTGTCAAATAAGAGGTTTAATATCATAACTTAGAACTATAATAATTATGTTCTATAATAAGTATATTCTATAAAAGGTTTAATATCATAATTTAGTACTATAAAAACAAGGCAGCTATATATAATATTTATTCTTCTCACTACTAATGTCTTGAATGTTGCCACCATCATTAACGTCGCCATCGTCTTCAGAGTCATCATCTTTGACTTCAACATACTCATCTAAAGTTTCATCATCCCCTTCTTGCAAATCCCAATCTTCATCTTCTTCGAGAGACTTGTATTTTAAGATTGCATCAACATCGGATGCAACAACATCAGACGATACACTAGGGAGATTCCACGTCAAGGTGTCAATCTCTGGTGGTTCTACTACTAATTCAACACTTGCAGACTCTATATCTTGAACTACCGTCACGTAGTCTACATCTGCTTCAGGAAGATCCTATATATGTCAATGTCTAAAGTGTTCAACAACTTTCCAATTTGAACTGTTAGACAAATCATCTACATAAAACACTTGTTTTGCTTGAGATGCAATTATGAATGGTTCATTCTTGTACCACAAGTCCTTAACAAAGATGCTTGTTCTATTTTTGTATTGTTGAATTCTCTTCTTTTTGGACGAGCGTCAAACCACTTACACTTGAAAAGAATAACAAAATTGGTATTTATATAGGACAATTCGTAAATCTCTGCATGGAGCTTGTAATATGTTTGATTATCTGGTCTACGAACACAGACACAAAAATTCTATGTAGTTCGATTGATATCTCAATTATGTTTTAGATATTTGACTCCATTCACTACACAACTAGGATAGCTTTTAACAAAGATGCTTGAACCAAATGAAAGTGAAACCAATTGATCAGTTGCCTTTGGTGCATTCTGCTTTTGAAGATTAAACATCTACCAATTGTAAGGAATTCTTAGAAATTAAAAACTTGAAGTCAATGTGGATTTCCAATTTTACTGTGTATAATTAAATTAAAATTATACCTTATTCTGAAACTATTTTGGGAACTCCATCACTTGAAGGTCCTCCAATGATCCGGTTCGTCCACTATCTTCCATCTCCTTCATTTGCTCACTATTGTATTATGGAATTTGAGTAATACAATAGTATTTGACACAACCATAATTACAGAGAAATGTAGGGTTACACTTACTTGATGTATTGCTAAATTTCTTAGCAATTATGTAGTATGTACCACTTGGCGTCATTCTGCAACTGGTTGTCTAGTATGATCGGGGTCATCTTCCTAATTGGGTGGCAACGAGTATCGAAGACAAAAATCCTATTTTTACCAATTGCATCATCATCTACCCAATTTCTCTCAAGTCTGTTAAATATTGTCTCTATTCTAGTTACATACATTGAACAAAATGTTGGAGCTTCATTGACAATATAAGCTTCGGCAATTGATCCCTTTAGTTGTGCATGATTTCTATCATTCTTCTTCAATGATCCAAGGAATCAGTCAAACGAATACATCCATCTTAAATGAACAGGACCTCCCATAATGGCTTCTTCTAGCAAGTGCATTACTAAATGTACCATATTATCGAAAAAGGCCAGTAGGAAAATTATTTCTAAATTACATAAAATAAGTGCAATATCCTCGTGCACTTTCTCTAAATCACTTATCCTTAATGTCCTCGAACATATCAATTGGAAGAAGTGACTTAATTCTATTATTGCATCAACATTCTCTTTCTTCACGAGTGGTCGAATCCCGGTTGGCAATAATCGCTGCATTATGACATGACAGTCATGTGATTTTAACCTAGTGATTTTTTTGTTCCCTTCAATCACATTTTTCCTCAGATTTGAAGCAAACCCATCAGGGAACCATATTGATTTTAAATACTCACAAAAATATTTACTATCATCTGGGGTCAATGTGTGCATGACATATGGTTTTATCCAATAATCACCTTTCATATACAAATGCAACTCCTTATGCACCCCCATGTTTTGCAAGTCGATCCTTGCCTTGTCTGTATCCTTACTTTTTCCATTGATATTTAAAATTGGGCCCAACAAGCTGGCACACACATTTTTCTCGATATGCATGACATCTAAGCTATGACACAATGACAATGAACTCCAGTAAGGTAATTCCTAAAAGATACTTTTTTATCCAATTAAGCTTTGTTAGATGCCTATTTCGCTTCATACCCCTATAAATCTCATGTTTACCAGGCAATTTGGGTCCAACCCTTTATTGTTAAGCTAATATTTGTTGAACAGATTTCCAGGATGGGAGAGGTCATCGATCAGCCTTACCATCAAACTTTTTGTTATTTCGCATCTTATGAGTAATAGGAAGCCATCGTCGATGCCCAACAAAACAAGTTTTGCTGGTTATCCGCTTTGATAAGGTTGCATCATTGTATGGTAGACATGCTAAATACCCTTGACCACTCCAACCAAATAAACTACTACGAGTAGAGAAGTCGTTAAGTGCCATTAGCAATGTTGCCCATATCTGGAAAGATGTTTTCAAAGCAGCATTGCACACAACAATCCCTTCATCTCATAATTCTGTTAACTCATCCATAAGAGGCCTTAAGAATACATCAATATCTTTCCAATCTTGTATGGGTCCTTGGTGCATAAACCATGGGGGTAAATTATAGGCAGTCATAACCACCGGCCACATACTATATGAGAGACTTATGCTCTCAAAAGGATTGAAATCATCAGCAGCTAAACCCAATTGAAATTTCTCGAATCATGAGCAAATTCAAGGTATTTTTCATCAAATTCCTTCCACTCATTACCGTCAACTAGATGACACATTAAGTTTTCATCCTTAGATCACCTACATTAATGCCACATCATTTCCTTAGCAATATAACAAAAAGCATACAAATGCTTCAACCGATCCTTCAAAGGAAGGTAACGTAGTACTTTCCATGAAACTTTCTTCCCCTTCTTACTCTTCCAGCGATTTGTGTTTCAAATAGGACACGCTTGTAGATCAACATTTTCCTTCCAAAACAAAGCACAATCATACTTATAGACATGAAATGTCTTGTAGCTTAGGCCTAGTTTACTCAATAACTTCTTCGACTTATAATGAGATTTAGGTAACTTGTTCCTTCTAGGTATGTATCTTTTAATAACTTCAACATAACATCCGTGCATTCATTAGGCCACTTATATAGCACCTTTAGGTGCATTAATTTCACTAAAAAATTCAATGATGAATACTTAGTACAACCCGGATACAATCCCACTTGGAGCTTGGATAAGAGATCCTTGAATTCGTCATCCTGGGGATCTTCAATATCCACTTCCATCTCACCCATCATATCATGATCATCATTAATACCATTAACATCTTCAATGAATGCAAGCACCTTGTCTACCGGTTCACTTACAACAGAATTAGCACTTGAAACCTCCTCTACACCACCATAGTAAATCTATTTTGTGTACTACGTATCAAAACCAAAACAATATATGTGCGCTTTAATTGTTTCAATTGGCTGCATGTCATGATTTTTACACTTCGCACAATGACAACTGATATTTCCAAATGAATTTGCATAATTCTTTTCAACCTCAATAGAAGCAGATAATCTATCCCAGTACTCATCTGACAACTGGTTCTTCAGATATATCCAACTCTTATCAATCGACATTTCAACTATACACAATAATAAACACATTTAGTAATATCAACTGTTCAATGTATGCATACATCTAATTCTACACACCACCTTTACTTCAACCCTATTGAGTAAGGCACTGTCCCATTTAGTATTGTAATTTACGTATTGTGTCATTCATCCCACAACACCCCTTTTTCTATAGAAATTTCGACAGCATCTCCTTTTAGCTATCCTAATTGTGCTATTAGGCGCACACTTGGAGAACAAAGGAAGATATACCTAAACCTCTACCAAAAGAGCGAGTGAAATTAAATGATAAATACATACATTACCATACCAAATGTCCAAACAGGACAATTCATGTATCAGTTTTATTACATACCAATCCTTGAACGGGTCTAAGGTAAACTTATGCATGCACGTGCAAAATAAAAATAGAAATTTGTACTTGCGTATATTTTTTTGTGACTATAAATCAAACCAAACCATCTCCAAAAAAGTCACAATTTTATTAAATTTTATATAATCTTATCAACTTGTATGATGATTTTATTGTTCTTATTGTTTTTAAATAAAATTAATTTCTTAATTTCATAAATAATAATATTACAATTATTTATCCATTTATAATCACATATAATTTTAAATTCAATTTATTCTTTCATATCAATTAATAAAAATAATATATTAATTAAGTAATCCTTAACAATAATATTATAATTATTAAATTATGATGTTGTTCATCAATTTATAATAATGATTTTTTATATTATTTTACTTTATATTTAATTAATTCATTAATTGTTACTTAAAAATTTTCATTTTGTTATTTTTTTTAATTTGTAATAAACTTTGAATGTGATATTTAAATTATTATTATTATTAACTTCGATATTTATTCTTTCAAATTCTTAATTACTATAATGCATTAAAAATAATTTTATACTATATTAACTTAATTTTTTTTTCAACCCAAACCACTTGGATAAACCAACTTGTTACTAATTTAACCATAACTACATAATTCCAAAAACAATCACAATCACAATTAACAATCTCAAACAACAATCACAATCCAAAAAATCCAAATTTCAAATATCACAATTTTACAAATATAACAATCTCAAAAATCTAATTCTACAACAATCCACATTATAACAATCCTACAACATACCATTCTAAAAAAATCACAATCACAATTCATAATTCAACAATAATTCACAATCCAACTAACTTATTCACAATTCCAAAAATCCAATTAACAATACAGTTCCAAAATTCCAAATACCAAAAAAAAAAAAAAAAAAAACTTGCATAATCTAAAACCCACTAAGAAGGGAGGTTAGAAAACGAGGATAACAACGAAAACTTCAACGTTGGATGGCTATAAAACAACCCAAAAGCTTCAAAATCTAACCTAGAAAAATTTTGAGGATTTTTCAATTTAGGGAGGTTTCGATGAATATTGTTTCATAATTTGAGTTTGTACAATACAAAACTCATGAATCTATGTGTTTTTACAAGTTTAGGAGAGAATTGAGATGGAATAGAGCTAAGAAACAGAGAAAAATCGGAGGAGGAGAAGAAATCGCTAGAAGAAACGGGGGAAGAGGAGCTCTCGAGTTCGTTTATACACAGAGTTTTTTGCAATGATAAAATAATCATAAAGTCATCACAAAAGAAAACAAAACAATAACGTTTTATTTAATCTGGAAAAGATGATTGACAAAAAAATTTTGCGGCAACAATTAAAAAATGTCATCACAAATAATATTAAATATGGTGCCCTTTTCTCCACTAAAATTTTGGTGAAAAATTAAATTTTTACATTTTTGCGATGACAAATGTTGTCGTAAATAATCTCACCGCTTTCATGAATAATAGTGGAAGATAGCTATAAACCATTTAGTATTTGTGACGACTGTCGTTGCAAATAAAACCAGGTGATTGTTATAAACGATGACAGTGTCGTCGCAAATAATCTCACTGCCATTGTGAATGACAGCGGAAGACAACTGTAAATCGTTAGTATTTGCGACGACTATATTGTCGTAAATAACTACATAATGATTGCCACGCATACAGTGTCATTTTGCGACGACATTGTTGTCGCAAATAACTACATAATTAACACAAGCACCCTTGCACCAAAAGGGTGTGGCGCCAAAAAACTAATTGTGACGACATATGTCGTCGCAAATATGAAAAGATATTTTCTTTCTTTTTTGCAACTCTATGTCGAGGCAAATAAGGATTAGATGCGACTACATATTGTCACAAAAAATTATTATATTTGCGATGTTTTGTCGTCATAAATGATGTAATATTTGCGACGACATATGTCGTCACAAAAAATATCGTCGCTATTAGCCCTGTTTATAGTAGTGAAACCCAGGCTGCAGACTAGAATTTACTTGACCTACTGGAACAGGTTCGATTTCATAAGTATTTGGAGACTTAGTATCATAATTACCTGGAGACTTAGTGGATTATTGGATAGGAACAAGCTTTGGTTTAGATTCATGGAACCACAGAGGAGCTTTGGGCTCTTTTTTCTTCTTTTTTCCCTTCCTCGTGTGAACATTGAATTCAGAAGCAGTTGTGTCTTTATCATTACCTGTACTACGAACTCATGAGTATGAGATGGCTTTATAGAAGGGCCTACACCTACATTTTCAATAATTAAAATACCCGGCTCCGAGGATAAAATCAGACCTGGTTCATCAGAGGAATATTTATCACAAGGAGTTTGTAAATCTACAGTTTTGTCAAGTTCAAACACATTAAGAAAATTATCTTTACTTTTCCTCTCCCCCTAAAGATGAGTGCTAAAAACGGCTTGGACTCAAAGAGTGTCACATCCATAGTTACAAACATATTCTTAGAAACCGGATCATAATACTTGTATCTCTTTGATTTGGTGCATATCCTACCAACATATACTTCGGAGCTCTTGAATCAAGTTAGCTATGATTTTGTGTATTAATATGTACAAAAGTAGTACAACCAAACAACTTCAAAGGTTAGTTTAATGAAAGTCTTGTTGTAGCGTTACACTTGTGAAAAACACTTAGAGGTGTTTAAAACCATAAAATTTGTATAGGCATTCGGTTAATGAGATATGTAGTCGTTAGAATAGCTTCACCCTAAAGACACATCAGATTTTTCTTATAAAAGGTACACCTAACTCACCCGAGTGTGGTCATCAATGAATGTCACAAACAATTTTTTTAGAGATTAATGGTCCCCAAACATCACTATAAATCAATAAAAATAGTATAGATGCTTTATATGATAATGGAGGGAAAAAAGTACGATGATACTTAGCTGATTCACATATTTTCACATTGAAATGCAGAGGGATTGCTATTTTTTAACAAACTTGGAAGCAACCACTTTAAATAATGAAAATTTTGGTGGCACAGCCTATAATGCCATAACATGATCTCATTATTACTAGAAACACAAGCAGATTCAAAACAGGTAATTACTACTTGTCTGTTCAAATCTGTTCCATCATCAAAGAAATAAAGTGTTTCCTTTTGTTTAGCATTGCCAATCGTCTTTCGCGAGGCTAACTGCTGAAATTCACAATAAGATGGATAGAATTTAGCTTGACATTTGTGATCATGAGTCAACTTACTGACAGACAATAAATTATAGGATAAATTAGGAACATGAAGAACGTTGCGTAGGGTTAGGGAAAGAGTAAGATCTATGGATCCAATTCTGGTTGTAGTCAAGAGAGAACCATCTGCAGTCTTGACCTTTTTATTTCCGACACACGGATTATAAGAAGAGAAATGTTCTGAGCAACTTGTCATGTGATCGGTTGCTCTAGAATTAATGATTCATGGACTGATATGACTCGGATTGACACTTAGGAGAGCAGTTATATAGTTACCGTGAACTGTGGAGATTGAAAACGTTTGTACAAATACTCCAGTTGTTCCTTCATGAATGGAATTGAATCTTAGTTGACTTGATGCCCTAGAGATTCCTCATTTGTGGCTTATAAGGCTCGACTGTCTCCCCGTTGGTTTCTTCTTCAAGTTTGGTGGTTTTCCGTGAATTTTGCAACGTCTCCTTAGTGATATACCATGGTTTCTGACAGACATCATGGTTTTTTTTCTTCTCTCTCCTTCTAATTTGGATCCCCTTGTGACAAGAGTAGAACTATCCATTTCAAGGCTACGCTTCGGTTTAAAATTAGACAACATAACCTTATTTCGAGCCTCCTCACATCTGACTTTAGAAAGGACCTCATTGAAAGAAGGGAGAGGTTTCTTCCCAAGAATCGTCCTCTCACTTCATCTAGTTCTTGATTGAGACTTGCCAAAAACATATAAATTCCGTCGTTTTCCTCTCTTCATATGCCTTGCACCGATGTAACCATTTCTTTGTAATAGACAATGACTTCGCAGTCTTCTTACTAGACTGCCACAGCCGTGTATTCTGATGAAAAATCTAAGAAGATCTAAGTAGGTCTCACGTACAGCGTCCCACACATTCTTGGCAGTTGCTAAGAAAAGGTAAGGCTTACTGATTACTTACTCCATAGAATTGACAGGCCAAGCAGTAACGAGAGAGTTCTCGAAGCACCATGTTCTGAGGTGCGGGTCGTTGGCTTCTGGTTTCTTCACTTCTCCGGCCAAACGGCCAAGCTTTCCACTGTCATGCATTGCTAACTTCATAGATTGGGCCCATTCCACGTAATTCTTCCCGTTCAATTGATGAACGGTTAATTGAAGGGAGGGGTTAGAAGAGAACTGATCTACTCCATTTATCACCATGGTGGATCCAGGTTGAGAGGTCTCTGTTGTTGTTCCTCCTGTCGTCGACGAACTGTTATTTCCAGCAGACGCCGTCGTCGCCATTGAAATTTTTGGATCATGAGTCGTAGCTCCGATACCATGTAGTTTTTGAGAAGAAAATATTTGCTTTCTTCTTATCGAATTAAATGAGAAAAGATCATAATTATATAGTGAAATTAATTTCACATTCTTCTCAACTAGAACATGAAAAAAGAAACAACCTAACCTACTTAACAAACAAATTCAAACTAGATAATTCAAATGAGCTTTTGTTAGCCAGGAATTTGAAGAATAAAACATAAATTCCAAAAGAAAAGGAATTAAGTTACATGGGGAATTGAATTCTATTATTTTGTTTATTTTGCCAAACAATGAGAAGGGATTAGAATAAAACAACTGTAATTACAATATTGCCCTTATGTGAAGTGAATAACTAACTTAAATTAAGGGTATATTTAGAAAAAGGAATCAAATTCTGTAGATAAAAGGTGGGAGATAAGTTCTCCATATTAAGGAATTTAATTTGTTATTTATAAGTGAGACCTGTATCATTTAATTTCTAACTACCTTTTTCATTAGTTAAAATGTGTGTGAGAAAATTCATGGTCTAGATCTTAAATAATTTCAAGATTTACACTTACGAATTTTCAAGGCATTACATGACCAAAATTAAGGATTGGGTGAATACATCTTGATAGAAGAGGTGGCGATGGACGACTGAATTGAGAGTGACTTTGACGTCTTGACAATAGGATTCGAACCCTCTCATTCTGTGTTGCCTCTAAGCTAGGTAACCCACTGTCAACACTACACTCATCCCTCTCTAGGCTCTGTTTAGAAGTGCGGAACAAAATTCAATACCCTCTTGAATTATCACACTACATAGATAATTACGAGGATCGACTTTCAAAATTCAAGGAAAAGTAAGAAAAGGACAAAAAACTAAAGGAAAAGACAAGTTTGGGAGCATCAGGTGCACACCTTCATAGAAAGAAATACACGCGGCCGCACAAGTCACAAAAGCAGGGCAAGCATGCGGCCACGTGTGTGTCCGAGGCCTAATGCTTGTTTGCTGTTTTTTGGTGGGTTGTTACCTATTCTTTGTAAACCCATAAATAGAAGAGATATTTATCTTTTTATACCCTCTATTTTAAGTTAATTCAAAACCTATACATTTGGTTTTAGATTTCATCAAATTTATACCTTCAGATTAAATTTAATACATAAATTTATACCTTTTCTCAATCACTTTTCAATTTTGACTTAAGAAATTGCTTTGATACCCTCAAATTAAAATATACAAAAACTTTACAAATGAAAAAAAAAAAAACCGTTATACCAAGGTTTTCGACTTCAAAAATGTATAGAATACCCTCAAAAATAGGTGTTTTATGTGTTTTTTTTTTTAGTTTTAATTTTTCTCTATGTTTCTTAAGAATAATTTGATCATTTTAAAGGTCCAAAACCGAAGGTATAGTGTTTGAACAAACCTAAAATGCTGGGTATTCAAAGATAAATATCCCTAACTAGAAGGGTTGTGCTCTTTTCTGGTGTGTGTAACTCAGAAAATTAGAGTGAGAAAGGCTAGAGAAAAATATTTGAAAAAGTGTGTAATTTTTCTCTTGAAACTTCATCAACATCATAGTGATTTGTTCTGCAGTGGCTGAAAGTGAAAGTAGCTCTCACCACTAAAAATTTCGTGTATTCTTATTTATTCTTTATTCACATATTTTTCGTTCTCGGTAAAATTAAGGCTTCAAATTCGCAACCCTCTAAGTCTAAGTGAGGAGAGGGGAACGCACAATTTGCATCTCTTTGCGGAGGAATCGGGGAATTGCGTTACTCTACTCGAGTAAAGCCTTGGAATGAAAGACTTGTAGTTCACTTCCTTAATAAGCAAAGTCTTGCATCAACTTTTATCAAAGGTCCCCACTTCAGAACATAGTCACCACTCGCCTAATTCATTGAAAATTATGATTGTCAAGCATATCCGCTTTTACATATTTCCAGTGTTTTTCTGCAACAATTCCAGACCAGGAGTTTTCAAAGTGAGCATGAAATATTTACATTGGCATACGAAATGTGCATCCGAAACACAAAAAGCAACCTTCATAGTCGTAGTACGAGAGCTGCATTAGACATGTCACACATCGCTAGATAATAATGCTATCCAGTTCTTTACAGAGTGAGAAAATGACGTACTTTGTTACTCGTATGAGGGCTCTAAGGTAGTGGGACAATGATTTGGCTCATTTTGTCGCCTTGGTGAATTAGAGGAATACCACTTACTGGGTTCTCAGCCTCTAAAAAACATTTCAATCCAAAAATCAGTCTCTACAAACACAGACAGAGAGAGGGATCAATAGCTTATATTTCATTAAAATTGAGGCAAACCCCAAAGCCGCATACCAAAATACAACGATTAATATAGCTTTAGAACCTGTAAAGGCCAAGACTAAAACAGTTTTATCATCACAATAGTTAGCAGACTAATATTCAGTGGTGAAAAAAGAGATGACTATATGACCAATCTAATAAAACAAACCACCTCTATATATAATATGAGGCACAATACAAGCTTACAAAAGAGATATCCTGCTGTTTTTCCAGCCATATGATCTACGTTTGGTAACAGTTGGTGTCAAACTAAGACCAAACATCTCCTTGAGTGCCTGCCCCTGCTCAGCAAACCTCACCAGCTTTGCAACGATTGCGGCACTCACCCTGACGTGGTTCATATCCTTTGGGTTACTCCATAGGCGGTTCGCCAGTTGCAGTCTCCGACGCTTCGAGTCCAGTGCAATGCCCCACTCCTGGAAGAGTCTCTTCCTTTCTTCTTCCGAAAACCTTTTCTGCATCAGCTTTCCCAGCACCTCTCTCTCACGACGAAGAGCTTTCATACTGTTTCCAAAAAAACATGTTGGTGTTAGTTTTATGCCTACGTACCAATAGATATGAGCATAAGAGTAAATCATTTATCATGAAATGGTAATTCTCAATCAATAACTTTGATTTTTCTCAGAAGGAATATGTCGAAGTTTATAATCGTTTTTTTTTTTTTTCCTTCTTCAAACTTACAACTCCTCTTCCTTTCTACTCCTAGCCTAAATCTAATGCTATTATGTCTTATAAAAAGTTTTAAGTGAAGCGTGCAACCCACTGCTTAATTAGAACATATTATCCATTCAAAAGCTTGGAAAAGTTACCAATATTACTGTAGCCTTTTTCCTTTAGGAAAATATACACCCACCATTCTTGGTGTCCTTAAAAGCATGGCAGGGAAATTAGCATTGAACTTTGCCAATATTCAGAGGGTTTTGGTTGGGGTTGGGTGGGGGGGAGGGGGTGGGGTGGGGTGGTGTGATAGGGCGAGAGAGAGAGAGAGATGAGAACCTCGAAGCTGGTGTGGGGGTCCGACTATCTTCCATGGCCTGATTACCACGAGAATATGTTTCCTTTAGGAAAGACAGTCTCCTAAGCTCCACCTCCATGTAAATGGAATCTGACGGATCACCTTTAAACAGCAAGAAGAAGTAGGTTCTGTGGACTAATGACACATGGCAGGCTTGCCAAAGTTCCAATATCGCCTTTTGCTGTCTTTCAAATTCTAGAGGCCAATCTGGAGTTACTTCTGTTTCTAGCATTGGATCAACTCCTATGTCTTTCACATTCTTCATAGCTTTGGACCCTGTCTCTTGTGCCTAGAATGCACATACCATGACAACACAAAACATGTTAATGAAGAATAATGTCTGAGAGGAGGCATGTGCATTCAATGAGTTAAAACAAGAACATATATCAAAGACGGTAACAAAAATGTGTAGTTCTTGGACCAATCTTGTCTATTTTCATTTTGAAATGTCATTTACGGAATATTAGCCAATAATTGTCAGTATCTATTACAGTGCCTAACCAGAAATAGGATATAATTACTAACAAACGTGAAACAAAATTGACTCAACATCATGCAAGAATGTGGAGAATACAACATTTCCATCTCACCTGACCATCAACAAACTGCTTCTCATACTCAAGCTTGGCCATTTCCTTCAGTCCTGCAACAAAAGTATGGAGGCTGGTAACATCCTCATCCCCAGTCCTGCCAGCCTGTGCTCTTAGCTCATCCACAGAGGCACTTCCAAAAGAAGATTGAGAATTATTTCTTGACAACCTTATACTTTTGGCATCAAAATTTAAATGAGGAAACTTCCTTCCGAGACCCTCTGGTCTTCCAGAAAAGCCTTTCTCAAAACCATTAGGTGGAGTTCTATCTGCTTTATCAGGAGATGGGCCCGTCATCAGATCAGCTCTGCAACTCCAACTTCTAGTTAAGCTAAAGCTTCTAGAGCTAGGCATGTCTGATGCAGTGGCCAGAGAGTCAGTGGTCATTTGTACGTCATTAAGTCTTTGCTCCAAGACATTATACGCATAAGCGTTTTGAATCTGACTCTGTTCTCTATCTCTGCTCGCTGAGTTTTCTTGAGTAGTTAAATCTGTACTTCCAGAAAATGACAAAGCTCCTTCATGTCCACCACCAGAATCCTTGCGCCTACTTGAATCTTCCGTCTCAATACACTGAACCTCCTTGCAGTAGTCATCAGGATCTTCTGCAGTATCATCTTGACTCTGTCTTGAATTAGACTGAACAAACTTGTTTCCAGATGCACGTGGTGAAGAGGTTCCGTCAGACAGGTAACGGTCATCGTCATTGTCCTGCAGTTGACGCTCATCAGGACTACTCTCACTGTCCCTGTCATCACAATGCGCATTGTTGTACCTCCTAACACCAATTGAGCTAGGATCAACTTCACTTAATGATTCTGATACAGAACCTTCATCTTCCCACGTATCCCCTGCCTGAAATTTAGGATGATCTTCTTTACGCTGAAAGAAAACAAGAAATCATGAATTAGTTGTCTTCACAACATGGAACTGTATCAAATAAAATAAGGCAATAACATATACTTCTCTTGAATGGGGATCATTTCCAACCACCTGCAGTAAATCCTGCACACGTGATTGAGCCAAATCCCGTTGCTTCTTTAGCTCTCTGATTTCTCTCTCCATCTGCATTATTAAATGGACACAAAAGGCAATTTTCAATAAGAGGTTTATAATAAATGACAGGCCCAAGAAATGAAAAGACAAATTGTGTATGGTCATCTTGTTCGTGGTGTGCCTCTTGTCACTCTAAACTGGAATTAACCAATCTACCTTACCAAGTCCATCCTGGTTTAGGCAATGTTGATCAGACACTTGGATAGTGCAGAATGAATAGATAAAAACACGAAATGTGGGGTAAAGAAATTTGGCAGGTATATTTATGATAGTGGGAGCAAGGGAGATACTATTGATAACCAAAAATTCTTCACTTTACTTATCGGCTTGTGCACGCTACTAAAATTCCAAAAAGAAATATTATTCTTTCTTTCTGAGTAGCTGTACTGCTGAAGTGTGGCTAATGATCTTTATAAGGCTCTAAAGTTTACTTTTGTAGAATTATAACACACATGTAAGCATAATTCAACACCTGTGGACATACAAGGGCACGAGTTAAGAAAGGAAATCAAACCTTTTCAATCTGAAGATCTTTCTTTCTGAGTAATGCTACATAATCACAAGCTGAAGAAGCAGGTCCAGGAGTTTTTAATTCACTTTCCAATCTAGCCAGCTCTTTCTGTAAATGCTTGACCAAGGCCTTGTCAGACATGACTACATTGACTTGTGCTTTTGTAGATACTTCTTTGGCACAACAAGCAAACAAGAGAGTGTTTCTAGTTTGCTCAACATGGCTTCTTGCAGGGCTCAGAGTGCAAATGATGGCAGTCCTAGCATTGCCACCCAATGAAGGCTGTAGGATGCGTGTCAGCTTAGAATCTCTGTAATTGATATGTCCTTGTCTTCCCTTACTGCATAATAGTATCAAAACATTTATGAGGCTAGAAAATTATCTAATTACTTAAATTGGAAAAAAAGTACACAATTTTTAAGGAAAAATATTAAACCTTAGTTTGCGAATAACAGTCCCCAGAGTTAGTAAACTGCGATTTATGTGGCAACCCTCTTTTAATCTTGCCCCTGCTGCTAGTGCCTGAGATGCACGTTCACTTCCCGCCAAATCAATAAAACTCTGCCCAAAAAAGCCAAATCAATAAAACTCTGCCCAAAAAATAAGTCAATACATATAACTCAGTATTACGAATGAATTAATTTTAGTTACCATCTATCAAAAAGAATTCTAACTACTGAACATAAGATCCATAAGAAAATAATATACCACACTAGCTGCAAGAGTAGTTGAATTATCTTTGCCTAAGAATTCGCGAGCAGAGCTTTCGATCCCCTATAAAAATGAATAATGCATAAAAGAGAGCTAAGTAAAACATATAAATAACTGCATTGGCAAATTGAGGTTTTAATCAAATATGAGATGGAGAGGGCTCACCAATCTTATAATTTGATGTGATCTGGAGCTTTTCTCATTTAGCAAGGTCTCTCCTATCTGTCTTTGAGCTGCAGTAATATATTAACTTAGTAAAAATTAAAACATAGCATGAAAAAACAGAAGGGATTTTGTAAAATGCTTCACCTTCACAAATAGAAAGAAGCTCTTTTAAATGGCTCCAATCTCTGAGAGTTTCCTCTGTGAGTTTCTCCACAATGGTCCCCCTCTGATGATAAGAGAAAAGTGTTAGTGACATTCAGAAAAATATAAACTGAACTACTAAAAAAAAAATGGAGAAATATATACACGCACATCTGGATCATCAAGCAGCCTAAGTGGAGCATTATCTGTGCTAAGGAGGTCTCTTACAGCTTCATTGTAAATCTCAATCGCCGAGAACTTTACAACAAATGCTCTTTCTTCATGCTGTAGTGACACCAATAACGATTCATTAGTTAATGCGGCCAGCAAAGAGAGGTATGATGGGGTGTTAAAATCCCCCCATCACCAAAAAAAAAAAAAGGAGAAAAATAAGCGACTTTAATTACCCTATGTATGTAGTCAAATATTTCAGCCACCGTATACTCAGTTATACCATTCATGGTGTATGTTTTCCCACTACTTGTTTGTCCATATGCAAAAATACTCGCTGAAAAAGAAAAAATAAAATTGCTTTCAAATTTGTCACACAGCATTCTACTATAGACTTCAGGAATATACTCACAGTTGATCCCACTGACAACTGAAATAGCAATTTCCCTAGCTCCTTCTTCATAAACTTGCCTTGTAGAGCAGTCACCTCGAAACACTCTGTCTATAACCAAAAACAATAGAAGAAACATTTATTTATCTCTTATTATTCTGTTCCCTAAGATAAACCTTCAGTTTTATTTATCTCAAATAAAATTTCTGCACTAAGCCAATTATGCATGACTCAGATAAACAAATTACCCTCTGATAAATTAGTCAGATAAACAAGTGCAAGAGAAACATGGAACTGGACGGTTTAGATTTGATAAGTTGAGCAGTGCAGAAAAGACATAAAGTAAACTTTTTCTTTTACAAACAAGGAACAAAGCAGAACCACTAGTATAGGCTGTAAAGTGCATGCTGATCGCCGTTACTATTAGCCATTCCAGACTTGAAATAAGGTTTCAATGACTATCAAAATGACATATTTACTTACCAAATGTATAAGCATTTGGAAATGTAGATCCCTCACGCAGGGTATTCCGGTATAAGATAGTGGTGTCATTGATGCATTCCCAATCTGCCACCTCATCTGATGCAATCTCCTTCTCACTCAAAGGCCTCAACCTCACCAAAACAAGAATCTTCTCCTCACGACCATTTGCTCCTTGCATCTTCTCCCACTTCACCAGCTCTTCTCCGCCAATCGCCCCCATTATCTAGCTTTCCACTAAACTTTTTCTAATCCTACAAACAAATTAATCAAAAATAAGAATTAAAATTTCACAAAAGGGAAAAGGAAAAGACAAGCTAACCATTACTTACTGTCGCTTTTGCTGTCTAAACACTAAAGTGCAAGTTGGTTTAAACGTTAGGCAAGGTTGTTGAACTTGCCAAAATGAATCAATACCTTCAGTACCAGATCATCTGCAACAATAGAGCTAATCATGGGAATTAGGCAACCGCACCAAAAAAGAAATGAAATTACAGGTCAAATAGTAACCATGGATTTAATCCAACAACTCCCTCCCTCCCTTTTTCCAAAAAAAATTTACAAATTAATTATTCATACAAAAGCTCAATCACTTTTGTGCCTGCAGCCACAAGGTAATCATGGGTATTATCCAACCACCACAAAAAAAAAAAAAAATGAAATAAATAAAAAATAAAAAAGATTAAAGCCCAAAAAAATTATAATAAGTACAGGTTTGTTTCGATTAAACACTCACGCACCTTGCTTATTCTTTGAATCCAAGCTTCATAATACAAAATTGGAAATTAATTAAAAAAATTTTCCTTTTTCCCTTTTTTTGCTTCAACTATTACCAATGCCAACGTTCTCTGTCAGTAAGAAGAGAAAACTTTCCTTGGTGGCTACCCACTATGCTTGAATACGAAGCAACAGAATGTCATATTCTAAGTGACCATTGAAATTTTGGAGCTTTCTCTCTTTCTTTCTTTCTTTCTTTCTTTCCCCCCTCCCCCATAGAAATGGTCCCAAGTCGCAACCTACCGGACCATCTCTTTCCTCTTGACCTCTTCTCTCTCTCACACACATACATTATCCATCTGAGTTTAACTGGCTCAGAAATTTCACACACAAATATAAACCTCACGTAAATCTTACCTTCAAATCGCCTCTCACTTTCATGAAACCGATAAAACGGTGCTCAAACCACTGAATCTACCGTCAGAACCTGCGGACGAATTCTCCAAAAACGCCGCCGATTCTACTTCGCCATTTTGAAACTTTCACTGCTCAGCTTTCTTCTTGCTCAGCTCTCTCTGGTCTCTGCAACGCAGAAACCGAAAATTTATAGTTTTTTTTTTTTGCACTTCTGATAATCAATTCGAAAGCGATTCTCACGCATTTGAACGTTGCTACTAAAAAAACCGATTCTTCAACGGTTAATTAGTTAAGAAACCTAGATATCAGCAAAAAAATCCAGATTTAATATCTCCGATTCTTACAAATTCTGCGAATGTACCAAATTTCCAATTTACTTACCAGCTCAAAACTTTACTCCAAACTTTGGGAGAAAACCAAAACAGACCTGATTTTTTTCGAAATTTTACGAGAATTTATGAGTTTTGCTTAGCTCAGAAACTTTCGAACCCAAGAAGAAAAGAGGAAATCGAAAATCTCCCTCACGTAGGTTCAAAGCTCAAAATTTGAAGCGGAATTGCTGAAGAAGAAGACTTTTACGCGTCGAATAAAGCCATTTTGGACAAAAAAAGAGAAAATGTGGGGAGAAAAAGGGACCAAAAAAAAGCAGTGTAAAGAAGAAGAAGAAGAAAAAGAGAAGAAGTGAAAGAAAAAGAAAACGAAACTGAAAGAAGAGAGCTTTGATGCAACAGTGAAAATGGGCGACGGTTCACAGACCACGATCTCAAACGCCCAACCGTTGTCCTCTCTCTCTCGTTTCTCTCTCTAACTCTCTTTCCCTCTCCTCTTTCTCTCTCCAACTCTTCGTGGAAATGGACCAAATGCGGTCCTGCAAATCTGGTGCGGCGTCAACGTCGTTGAAGTTTCTGCACTCTCGTTGCAATGAAGGGGAGTTACTGAAGTTACCATTTTACCCTCGCTTTCCGTTCGCTGACCCCCCGGGAGTCACGTGCAAAAAGGTTAATGAAGATTGAAAGCGGCATTGTGATTGGGCCACGTGGGATTATGCTCCTGTCGGTAAGTTCGAGGTTTGTAACTGTTGGATTGGACAGAATCGCCGTCCGATCAACAAATGTCTGATAAAATAAGGATCGGACGATTCTGAAGGTGGAGTTTTAGGGCCAACTTTCGGTTTTCTTGCCGTGAACTGCGGTCCGACCGAGTAATAAATTTTCGTGTGTGTTGCCTGTTGGATTTCAGGTGAATGCTTTTTTTTTACGGTGAAAAAAAGTTGTAAATAGTGTACCAATCATGTGAAAGAAAATAATAAACAATGTCATTTAAAAAAAATGATGATAAACAACGTCCTCGGCAGTGGAAAATCCTGCTTCTCAGCTCTATTTCCTAAAATAGAATAATCAATAGGCATTTTTTTTTGGCATCGAAGAACTAAAAGATTGTCTAATACAGAGATTCAAAACCGTTTAACACAATATAAATTATAAAAGTAATTTAAATTAATATTTAATAAGTAATAATGAAGACTAATTTAAGCTATAAATACAGTTTTAAAATAACTAAAATCTCTAAAATTTAAATTTTTATTTTTTTTAAGTTTATACAGTTTAAATCATTTTCGATGATAAAAATTATTCTTATTTTCGTTTTTTTTATTGACTATAATTTTTTAAATACCAGTTCTTGTTTTAAACTTGATGTGATGTTTTATTTTTGTTTTAAACATTTACATTTTAAACTTTAGTTCCAAGCCATCGTTTAAATCATATATTTTAGAACTCATAATATAAACCATAAAGTTTTAAACCACACTATTTTAAACCCACACACTAAACAAACTATTATTTATAAGTATTTATCTTTTAGGCATAAGATCTGCAAAACATTTTTGCGCCGTGTGTGCCATTGATGAAACGCCTCATTGGAGAAAGACCCAAATAAACGACAATAACATTTTTGTGGAAAAATAACAATTGCTTGTTGTAGTTCACGGTTGTGGATTTTTTTAAGTTTTTTTAGCGTTCTACCATATAGAGTACCTAGTGGGTAATGTACCTTTATAGTATATGTTTTTAGACGCTAAATCTGGTCCAAATTAAATTAAAACATATGCCAAATAAATAGTTTTTAAGATATTTTTTTTTGAAAAAAAAAAGTTTTTAATATAAACCTGACAGTTAAAAATAAAGTTTTCTTAACACAAAAATTTTTTCCTAAAAACATTTCATACCCTTATAAAAATCCTCTCTCTCCCTATTTTTTTAACAAATTCCTTGTTCTATTTATGGAATTTAAAGGTTCGTACTGAATTTGGAAATTGATGAAAATTTGCAAAATATTGCTTTAGAAGTATCATAGTGGCCCTGAGATTTATTCAATAAAAAATGCTATGTTTATCCCTTTTTTTAATCAATTTAAGAGCATTATCAACAACTAAGCACAATATGATTGAGGCATAACATATTAGTAAATTTATACATAATTTTACCTTAAGGAAAAAAAAAAACAAAAAACAAACAAACAAACAAGGGAAAACCAAAGCCTACACTAAGGCAAAAATTAATACGATGTTTGACAAATTAGTTTGAACTAAAAAATAAGTTTAAACGCTATAATATGTAACTTTTACATTGTAATATATTTTTGTTTTACACAATAATATATATTTTTATTTTACACAATAATATATAAAAAGTTATATACTATAAACTAAATTGATTTGCCAAACACAAAGAAAACAAAAAAAAAAAAAAACAAACAAACAACAACTACCAGACTTGCAACTCATATATCCAAATAGCTTATTAAATTAGTTGAAGCCCACTAGGCATTATTCTCCGACTCTTTTGATTCTCTCACAATTAATGGAAAAAAAATATTACACTACGTTATAAGATTATTGTAATAAAATTTATAAGGAATGCCTTGTCATATACCTTGTTGTTAAAACTATCCCTTCTTTTTCCTTTTTTAAAACTTTCTTTTTTATTTTTCTTTGAATAATAAATGTTATACATTTACCTTTTTACCCATTTTAATTTTCTTTTCCTACTTTCTATCCCTCTGTCCTCTCTGAACCCTAATTTTTTTTCCTCTACCTCGTTCCTATCTCTCTCCTCCTTCTCTCCCTCCTTCCCCCTCCTCCTACTCTCCCTCTCCTCCTTCGACGCCTCCAACTCTACCTCTTGCTCATCACCACCCCTCTCCTTTTCACTAAATCCCTTAACGACCTCCTCATTTTTTACTCCTCCAAATTCTCCTCCTTCTTCGACGGAGATGAAGATCCCATCGCCATCAAATTTCTTTGTTCATCATTGTCTCCGACCTTTTAATATCGCACGCGTCGTGCTCCATTCTGACTGCAGATCCAACAGCGACGATGACGGTAGCTCGATTCGTGCCAATCTCTCGCAGGTGACGATCTCCATGATTTAGATCATAGATCCGCGGCGGATCTCTCGTAGGTGCCAAGCATCATCCATCCATCCGCGTCGCTAAAGATTTTTTGCAAAGGTTCGCCGATGTGTTGTTGGAGATTTTGAGTTTAGTAATTCTTTTTTTTTTTTAATTTTCTTTGCTAAATGATATTTTGTTTGTTTGTGATTTCACCGTTGCTCAATCTCCTTCTTTGCACAGATTTTGCTCTCTAATTTGTAACCTTATAAATTAGCATTGTGAAATGGAAATTTTGAAATAGAAACTAGCATTATAGTTTGATTTTGTGAGATTTGTGTTTTAATTTTTATGTTTCTATTTGGTTATGTCGATCTTATTGGATCTTTTTTTTTTTCAATTTTTATGGTTGAACTATTTGCTATCACAAATCTAAAAAAATATATATTCTAAATTGCAGATATGTTAAATCTTAGTTTCTTCATTTTCTTTTTTGTTTCAACTAAGAATTTCTCAGATTTGTCAAATATTTTTTTAGCTTCAAGCTGAATCTAATTTTTTCTTTTTTTTAATTTTTGTTTCTTAGTTTCAAATTTTTATTTGTGGTTTTGTTCAAATTGATGATCGGTTGGTTTTGGGACGGAATTTGGCAGCTTCCAAAATGAACCTAGTGGGTTCCATTATACTTCGACACCCCGCAACGACGACAGGAGGCAATTGATGCTTTGTTTCAAAGAAAATATATTAGCATTTGATAGATTTTAACTTTAGAATCTATCAAATTATAATCTAACACCATGGTGCTTTTTGTATTTAAAAAAAAATATGTAAAGATTTAATAGGTTTTAAACTATTTGGTACCCATGCCGTTGACGGAAGATAGGTGCTTCTCTGTTTAAAAAAAAATTGTAACTTTATAATTTATCAGGTTACAAGCCGGTACCTTACATCAGCGACTAAAATAATGAAGAGTAATTTAAACTTTTAATAAGTCATATTTTTTAATTAAAAAAAGATGTATAATTTAGATTTTTAATAAATTATTTTTTTATTAAAAAAATAATTTTAAAAAAAGTCTTTTAAAAGAATATTTTAAAAATATGTTTTTTTTAAAGGGTATTCTTATAAGTTATTTAATTTAATATTATAAAATTATTATGATAAAATTAAAATTTAACATAATGTTTATAATGATATAATTTTAAGTTGCACCTAAAAAAATCACAAATTGATTATATTCTAATTCTACTATCATAATTATGTTATGTTTGTCTCGTTGCTCAGGAAATCTTCAACTATTGGACTGATAGCCCACAAAGGCGGATTTAAGCTGTGAAAAGCATTAATGACAACAAATAAAAGCAAACTAAAAGGCAACTTTTTCACGCAAACGTCTGAAAGGAAACCAATTGCATTCCTGATAAGCACAACTAAGAAATCAATATTTTCAACTGAACATCACAGACAAACACAGCTACGAAACTAGCATTTTCAACCCTCCACAACTAGATTTGGAGAACAAAGAGCAACCTATAAGTATGACTATTTTGTTTGCACTTGGCAGTTGGCTTATGGTACGGTACAGGTGAATTTTTTCAGTGATTATTTTGTCTTAGCGATCCTAATTAACTCTATGCTTCCAACTCATTTTCTCACAAAATATGTGCCCACTACATAAGGCCCACCATCTTAGTGAGTGGGTATACAATTTCAAAGGTTCAATATATATAGACTTAGTTTAGAAAGTAGGTTAAAATTTGAAATTAGTGTTAGACATGTATGTCTTAAGGAATAAAAATGTAATATGTTTTTAGAGACATTTTTATCAATAAAAGGTTTATTTACTATTCATATATCAAATTGTTGTCTTTTTTACGTTCATATTTGTTAAATGCATGATAAGCAAACAAACTCTGAGACGGTCAGTCTAAGTCTTTAGAATCAGGAATACGATGGACAAATTATCTGGAAAACATGATTCTAAAGATGACAGTTTAAATCATAAGATCAGCATTTGAGGGAATAAAGTTAGGTGCTTTATTCATGCAAAGATTGTTATGTTGTCTATATTCCTAACAGGAGACGTTTGTCTTGGCCATCAGAGGTGGACTCCGCGAATAGAAACATTGATGCATTGTTATAGGTGACAATGTATTGGATCGGGACATAAAGTGTAATTGATTTCGATTAATAATTCTATCTCAGCAAATCAATTCACTTTAGACAATTATATGTATTGTATCTTAATCCTGAGATGAATAGTGGGCCCATTATCTTAATTTATGTCTTTTGATATACCAAAGAGTGACATCCACAATTTATGTTGGTACATATGTCAGTACATTAGAGACATGACTCTTGATAGCGTAGATCTGTTATTCATAGATACGGAATCCATAACTCTTATTTAGGAGTCGATGATATCCTCTTATATACGTTATCCTATAATTAAAAACTGAAGCGCTCAACTATTTGGATACATGGGTGTAACCGAATGGTATATGTCTTTAGATGGTAAGTTTTCCGATGGTGAGATAATGGAACGGAAGAGAAAAATAATCAGAAAGGTAAGACAAAAGTTATGCTTAAACCGATTATGAATATCTTATAGGGATATGATGCATTATGATACGTCATGGAGACTTAGTTATTCAGACTTTGTAATTCTATATAGTTTGAGAGTACAGCTCTAAGCTTTTAGTGGAGTAGCATTAAGTTGATAATTATAAAATATATATCTGGAATATTGGGTTTCATAATTATCGGGTGCTTGAACTATATAGGTCCATCATGAGACGACTCGCCTTTTCAAGTAGTCATTTAGCTTTTTTTAAACATCATTTCTTATGAATTGATCTTACTTACTTAGTGAAAAAAATACTGAATGAATTTTTTCTATTTTCATCCTTGAAAACATTCTGAAAAAGCTGTTGCAACTTCTGTCGCAATTTGAGTTGAGACATTGCCCAACACTTGACTTTAAAACCATTTCAAATTATTTCTTAAAACTTAAAAAGAAATATTTATTGAATCATAGCTTAGAAACTTAACATTATAATTATATAAAACATTTTGTAAAATATAACTTAAAACTTTGAAAACATTTTTTAAAACTTTAATTTTCTTAAAACTTTGAAAACACTATGTCAAATAGTGAAAAAACCTTTTCTTTTGAACAGCGGAAGCATACCATAGTAGTATCCATACCCAAATCTTCGTATCTGTCCTCTGTAGCACCAAGCTCCCTAAATAGGTCCTATTAATTACCCGTAGGACTAACTACAGTATGAAGAAACTTTTAATGAGCTTTCGCTCAGTAAGTTCAAACATAATCTCACAAATCATTTAAACATGCTTTAAAAACATTTCTCATAAAAACCTTTTTTTCTTAAAATGTTTTTCATAAACATTTCTGAAATGTTTTTCATAAAGCATTTCGTGAACGTTTTTCATAAAACGTTATTTATAAACCTTTTTCTAGTAAACATGAAAATGTTTTCATAAACATTTCTTGGAATGTTTTTTATAAACATAACACATAAACATTTCATAACAAGTAATAGAAGTAAAATCAAAATGCATGATTCTATTTATGCTTAATTATGAACTTTCAATTATGAGCGTCTTATGAACATTCTTTTCTTACTTTAACTTTCTATCTTTATCCCTTAACTTTCCTTATCTTACTTTACTGTTCGTACTAACATCATTAATCATGAGATCATGAACATAATGCTTCCCTTGTGGAAAATTTTAGACTATCAAACACCAAGGTCATGTACCTTACATCAAGGAGGTCAAGCTTTAGTTTTACTTGCATACCTCACATCAAGGAGGTTGGTGCGATACTTTTTTTTTTATTTTTGCTTTACCTTCTTATTAACTTAGTGAGCATATCAAATGTAATCGTATCATATGCAAATATATTTGCAAATCATAACTTGTACTATAAAACTCATTGCATAACAAATGCAACATAAAACTTATAATTTAAACTGTAAAACATTATGTATTAACAAAATGCAAATGTACTTTAAACATATTTATTGCGAATACATTGCAAACTTTTACTTAATCTTTAAAACTTTATGCATAACAAGTGAAAAACATACTTTAAAAACAACTTGCATTACATTTGCAAACATATAAAATGCATTTAAAGTTTATTTACTTCATGCTGTATGTGAGATTTAAACTTATCTAGTTCTATCTCTAACGTTCTCGTCTCATTCCTTTTCCTTTCATTAGTCGAATTTTGTGTCCTGTTTATATGACACTCAACTAATTAGTTAACTTTTTTTATTATCAATCTACTCGATTGATAACATAACTTAAACATTAAACATTCATTTCCTTTCAACTTAACTTGTATACTATAGGCTTACCTTCTTTTACTTAGCTTGGTAACCCACTAGAGTTACCTTTCCCCTTTACTTAAATTTGTAACCACCAGGTTATCATTCTTTCTACTTAGCTCTGTAACCCACTGGGTTACCTCTTTCTTTACTTAACTTTGTAACCTACCGAGTTACCTTTGTTCTTAAGTGTCTCTTAGTTAAATTTCCCGTCCCACTTGCGGTTTTGTTACTTAATGTATTTCAGTACATTTTTTGTCTAAGAGCGTTATGCTAATTTGGAGTGTTCGACTCTATTCTAGCCGTTTCAAAAATGACGATTTTATCCTTCTCAGGTTTTTCGTCAACTTTGTAACTTCATAAAGCCCATTGCTTAACTTTACTATTCCATTACCTACCTATTACTAAAAAATTTCTACTAAGGAACGTTTCTCAACATCAAACGTTTTGGATCCATTTTGGCTATTTTCGCACAGTGACCATTTTATCCTTGACGGGTCTTTAAAAACTTCCAGAACCCATTTTTAGAACATCATATATTTCTTTATGTCTCATAATATTACAAAAAACCAAAATAATGGTTTTCCCTTCAATTAAATCTGTTTTGTTAAAACTTTACAGTTTTGACCCGTAATGCGAAAATCTTTATATTTTTGTCCTTAACTTTTTTCTTTCATTCTTTCATTGACTAAACTTTAAATCCTTTATGACTTAGCATCTATGATTACTCACTGCCTACAGTAGTGCAGGAACTCAATGTTCCCTAGTGAAAATCCAGTTTTTACACAATTTTATGGTTTTGGCCCGAAATATAGAAATATTTATATTTTTGCCCCCAGAACCAAAAACGACCACTTTATACCAAAACGTTCAGTTTTTCCCAAGGAATAAAACTTTCCAAAGTTTCATGGTCAAATTCTAAACATTTCATAACATTTCCATTTCTTGAAATTTGGTACTCAAAATTTCGTAAAACCATAACTCTTCAACTGAACAAAAATTTTGACAAACTGTTTACGTTGTACTAATAGCTTCGATGAGTTCTACAACTTTCACGTTTTAACTTTTCTCAAATTCTAACGTTAAAGTAAACTTTTTGGCTGATTTTTAAATCTACCGAGAATTAGCAAAACTTTACAATTTAATCCTTTTGGAATTTTACAAAACTTTGTTCATAAAAGTTGTTTCCCTCACTGTGTTTACAAATTCCAGACCTTATTTAAAACATAATTTGGCCTATAAGGCCCTCAAAACTCCATTCCTTTGAAATTAGTTAAACTTTACAAAGTTAAACAATTTTCCATTTTTAGCATCAAAACCCTTAGTTTCTTTCTTTCCATCATCATCATCATCATTATCAATCTAAAACATAAACCAATCATACCATAATGTCCATTTTACATCCCATAGCCAAAACATTTCATCAAACACTTGGCATACATGTTATAACATAAAATTTTTAAGTATAATTTCAAGTATAAAGTTTAGAAATTTACCTAAACTTTGTCAACCTTTTTGATCCCGCTTTGCTGGGCTCAAAGCTTTGTCATGTTCCTTCATAATAACCATGACAAAATCCCATCAAAAAGCATCCAAAGTTTCAAGAGAAATATCAAAATCTCTAGGAAAAAACTTGAACTTTACCTTGAAAACTCCTTAATCTTCATCTCCTTAACTTAAACTTGCTTTAATACATGATTTGGAGGCTTGGAATTCATCAAAAATTTGAGAGAGAAAGCCTAGGGGGGATGGTTTTTGGGAGGAAGGAAATGAACTTTTTTTTGTTCATTTTTTTTGGGTTCCTTCAACAAGTAAACAAAACTTGATCTTTTGTAGACTTTGATAACTCACAATCATCATCATCACTTATCATCTCTTGTGATAAAAAGTTGGGACAACTTGGCCTTATTTAATTGGGCCACCCAATGGGGTATGTTGGTAATTTTTTTCACCAAATTTGATGACTTACTAACATTAGTCATCACTTGACATCATCTAGCTTAACTTGACAATATGTAATTAGGCCACCCAAGGGGGTGTGGTGGCAAGCTTCCATTTGTTGTGGTGTCCATAGTGGGTTCCACAAGGACTTTTTATACAGTCTAAATTTATACTGGTATTATTTTTCTTATACTATTGATATTCTTTTCTATACATTTCATGAGATCCCACAACCTCCCATACTTATTTTCATCCATCACATAAAGTAATTCCAATATTATCTAACTTTGTACAGTCTAAATTTATACTAACAGTATTTTTTTATACTGTCGATACATTCTTTGTACTGTTACAGCATTTCTTTTTCATCTATGTTCTCCAAACAATATTATTCTTATATTTCTTTTACTTAAACAACCTAATTTCTGTACAGCTTAACCTAAACCAGTCCAATTCCTATACTGTATTACTTTTGCAGTGTAATTTTTATACTACATAACTTTATCAATGTACTTTCTTACACTACATTCTTTTAATACTGTATAATTTTTCATATTATTATACAATATTTTTTTAAACTATATTTTTGTCTTAATATTTGTTGTAACACAATTTGCAATAATTAAGATTTTCACCTTATTTCTATATCATTTTTTTCTTTATTTAAGGCTATGACATGATTCTTACCTTTAAAAATCTCATTTTTTGCTTTTATGGACTTTATTATATAAATTGGATTAAATAACAATCCTTAAATTATTGCATTTTTAATGCTTAGGTGTTATACATCATGTCTCCTTTGCTAGCTCATAATAAATCCTGTAACGATATGGCGTGCTTTTTCAATAAATTAGTGACTTATGTTAAATTATCAGATTGGCTAAAATTTGATAGGATCAAATAATTCATGTCTATTTATCGGTTGAATTAATTTTGTGAAAAATTAATTCAAGATAAACTTGTTGAATTATCATGAATATTTATTTTCCTAGACATTACCTAGATATGATTGTTTTGATCAGATAATTTCTCTATTGGATTATTTGAATTAAAACTAAGCTTTTTCTAAAGAATCTCAAGTGGGAAATAAAAAATTCACAGGAATCATTTATCGTAAGTTCGGCAGGCTGGTCTTCAAGTTCGGCCTGTCGATGGAGTAAGTTCGGTAAGCCGATCTACTAGTTCGGCCTATCGACTGAACGATAATATGATCACGTTTTTTTATATGATTTTATTATACATTGATCTAGATTCAAATTTTTGAGGCCTTATCTGATAAGGACTAACTCTTGGGTCCATCTCTATGAATAGGAAGTGAGACTCATAAGTTATTTAGATCAGTTAAGAAATCAAGAGTGAGTACTCTAGTCTGTGAGTCTTTGAAACTCCCCTGAAGAGCTATTATTTACAATTCACGAACGTTAGCTCTGGGTATTTCTCAATTGGTTGGAAGGAGAGTCACTAGGAAGAGCTATACGTTGTGCGCCCACACGCATATCGATCGTGGATAAAGAATAGCAAAGAAGACTAGCTGATTGAGGCTTTTTTGGAACGCCCTTCTCTTTATAGATTGCAGGAGCTCTTCAGTATACAAGATTAGTAAGATCTGGTTAATTTATGCATATAGCGTGTCAAACTTGTACTTTGGAAAATACTCTCGTATAAAAAATTTTAAAATTTTTGCTACGTACTATTTCCCAATAGTTAGAACTTAAATACTGCACCATATGAAGCTTTATACTATAACAAACTACTGTAACATATAAGAGCTTTATACTGTAACAAGTTAGAGCTTAAAATATTTAGGTAATCAAATATTTGAGAAAAATATCGTAATAAAAGTAGATTAGAACAAAAAAATTTAAAAGGTTCATTAGAAATATAAGATTTAAATCAAAAAATTTTTGACACGTTTGCCCCCAATCTTTACACTTTTTTGCAATGCGATCCTTACAATTTTTTTCATAGCAATTGATTCATTAAACTTAGCTAAGTGTGGTTATTATAAGTCTCTAATCACAAATGTTTTTCAAAATTAAGATGGTCAACATATTCTTAAAAAACTATTAATTTAAATATGAAAATATATAAGATATTGGGAGGGAAACAATAAAAAAAAAAGTATAATAGTTAGAAGAAACAAAAACAGTGCATTGAAAATGCAAATGGGAGGTGGTTGCTGTTAGACATGTATGCCCTAAGGAGTAAAAATGTAATACTTTTTTGGAGACATTTTTATCAATAAAGAATTTATTCATTTATACATACCAAATCTTGTCCTCTTTACGTTCATATTTTTTGAATGTATGATAAGCAAACAGTAGTCTGAGACTGTCAGTCTAAACCTTAAGAATTGGGCATATGATGGGATGATTATACGGTAGACACGATTCTTAGGGTGACGATGTAAAACGTATGATCTGCAATCGAGGGAATAAAGTTGGGCGCTTTATTCATGTAAAGATTGTTATGTTGTCTATATCCCTTTTGGGAGATGGTTTGTCTTGACCATCGGAGTTGGACTCTATGAATAGAAACATTGGCACATTGTCATAGGTGACGATGTGTTGGATCGGGACATAAAGTGAATTGATTTGGATTAATAATTCTGTCTTGGCAAATCGATTCACTTTAGACAGTCATTTGTATTGTATCTTAATCCTGAAATGAATAGTGGGCCCGTTATCTCGACTTGTGTCTTTTGATGTACCAATGGGTGACTCCCACATCTCTATAGTGGTATGCATGCCGGTACGTTAGAGGCATGACTCTTGATAGCGTAGACTTGTTATTCATAGATATGGAATCCATAGCTCCTCTTTAGGAATGATGATATCCTCTTATATGCATTGTCCTGTAATTGGAAAACTGTAGCGCTCAACCATTTGGATACATAGGTGTAACCGAATGGTATACTATCTTGGGTTGGTAATTTTTCTAATGGTGAGACAATGAAACGTAAGATAAAAATAATCGGGAAGGTAAGACAGAACTTGTCCTTAAGCCGATTATGGATTATCATATGGGGATACGATACACTATGATATGTCATGGAGACTTAGCTACACGAGCTTCGTAATTCTATAAAGTTTGAGAGTGCAGCTTCAAGCTTTTAGTGGAATAGCGTTGGAGTTGATAATTGTGAAATGTATATCTGGGATATTGGGTTTCATAATTATCATGAGCTTGAACTTTATAGGTCCATTTTGGTCCCCTTTGCTAGCTCACAAAATCCTGTAACGACACGACATGCTTTTCCACTAATTGGTGACTTATGTCGGATTTATCAGATTGGTTTAAAATTTGTAAGAATCAAATAATTCATGTCTATTTATTGGTTGAATTAATTTTTGTAAGAAATTAGTCCAAGATAAACTTGTTGAATTATTGCGATCAGATAATTCTTGTCTGTTTATCAGTTGTTTTAATTTTGGATAAAATTTGAACAAGATAAATTTGTAGAATTATTGTGAATTGATTTATTTTCTTAGAGATTATCTTGATAAAGTTTGTTTTGATCAGATAACTTCTCTATTGGGTTATTTGAATCAAAACTGAGACTTTATCCTTTAGAATCTCGGGTGGAGAATAAAAGATTCGCGGAGATTTTTTCTCGAGAGTTCGGCCTACCGGATGACGTGTTCGGCCTGCCGAACTGGCCTGTTTGGCCTGCCGATCAGCGGAGATAAGATTACGCATTTTCACGCGGATCTTATCAGATATTGATCCGAACTTGATTCTGTTTCGAGTTTTTGAGACCTAATCTGATATGGACTGACTCGAGGACCAATAGCTATATAAAGGGAGTGAGTCTCATGATTTACTCAGATTAATAGAGATCGATTTGAGAGATTAAGAGTGATACTCTTCTAGTGAGCATCTGAAAAACTCCCTGAGAGCTTTTGTTCACAATCACGAGCACTAGCTTTGGGTTCTCTCTGTTGGTTGGAAGGAGAGTCACCGGTGGAAGAGCTGTACGTGTGAGCCCACACTCACTCCGGTTGTGGATAGAGAATAGCAAAGAAGACCAGTTGGTTGAGGCTCTTCTGGAACGTTACTTCTCTACACAGGTTGCGGAGGTTCTTTGGCACACTAAGGTTAGTAAGATCTGTTTAATTTATACATATAACATGTCAAACTTGTGTTTTGAAAATTACTCTGATGAAAATTTTTTCAAAATTTCGCTGCGCACTTTGTTTCCAACAATTGGTATCAGAGCCGAGGTTTTTACATAAATTTGCAAGTTTGTGATCATGTTATATGCATAAATTTTGTGATCTTAATCTCTCCTATGCTTGAATTGAATTTTATAGAGAGATGGCACTCTAGGTTTCTATATAATATATATGTTGTCATGGATTATGTGGTGAATATTTATTAATTAATTATGGTTGATTAAATCGTAGTTTAATTATTTATTAATTAATTAATACCGGTTATGGTTCCTTAGAGGTTAGAATGTGTATCTAGGTTTTTCATGTAATTAGTTGGCGGACTATCATCTCTGTCTATGAATTGTTATTTAATTTTTAATTTGTAAGAATTTGTAATTAAATAATTATCTGGAGAAGACGGATTGAGAAGTCGGATCTAGAAGATTGATGATGGCGCCTCCAGGTATTTCCTGAGTCTCTAAATTTATGTTTTTGAATTGTTAAAAATAAAATTGATGAATTGCATTAAAATTGTATTTTCTGGATTGAGGGTTTTCTGCTCGGTCGACATGCTGGATCTCACAGTTCGACAGGCCAAAGGTCACAGATCGGCAGTGCGGACGTGTTGTCCGGCAGGCCGACACTGGGGCAGAAAATTTGGTGCTCTACCGGCTGGCCAAAGTTTCAGTTTGGCAGGCCGAATTTGCATAGATCGACAGGCCGATGGAGCAAGACCGGCCTGCCGACCGAGAGCTGCCAAGTGTCCAGAAAAGGTGCAATTTTTTCGGTGCAGTTTTAATTTTATTTTTGGGACGATTCTGAGAAACATTAAATTTGGATATGACCAGAAATATGAAGTATTTGATTCATACGGGATTGAAGACTTGAAGATGGAAATTACATGAAGAAGGATACAGCTTGAGGATTCAAGGATGAAGAATCGATAAATGTCTCGATTATTCTCTTGTAATCTTGGTTTTCTATTCTCTAGGGTGGAACCATAATATTACGGTTATTATTATTTTGCTTGTAGCTTTGCTTGATTGCTTTGCTTGTCTGCATTATAATATGATTTACCATGTATATTGATAACATATCATATAGAATAGGGAGTGCCGCTCATATTAAAATTGTTCATGCATAATTTTAAAATAAAACCTTGACTTCAAAAGATTGAGTGGGAGAAGGTTTTCGAAGAGAGAACCTAAGGCCTCCATCGTTGGTCCATAGGAAGAACATGGTGGTCCCGACCCCTAGAAAGGGATTTCTATCATGTACCAGATTGGATCTCTGAAAGGATAAGGTATTTTAGTATGATTTATGGTTGCACACCCCTAGGTGGTGATTATAAATCATGGATAAAATATTGAAACGGTGGTTATACACTCATGTTGATTTTATTATTAACCTCCCCTAGGAGCTCTATTAATAAAATTAATGGCCAAAGAAATGATTATTAGTATATGCTGGATCATACGGGTCCTGGATGGCATATATTAATCAGGAGGGGATCCGTGTCCCTGATTGAATTTGGCATGACTCCCCTAGGAGCTTGTTAAATTCTGAGTTGGGAATTATCGTTGTAAGGTTGTGATATTTTCAAGGTTTTGACACAAACACATTTGTATGATTTTACATGATTGTGTTATCTTACTAAATTATTATATATGTTTGCTTATGTTTGGTATATGATTCTTTATTGTAGATTGAAAATGTCTAAAAACGCTTTATCATCGATACTTGACAAAAACCAATTAACCGGTGAGAACTATAACGATTGGAAACGGAACCTGGACATCGTCCTTTCCTTTGAGAAACTGAAATATGTACTGACAACTCCTTGTCCTCCGGAGCCTACGGGAGACTCAAGTAATGAGCAATTCCAAGCGTATGATCGCTGGAAAGATGCTAATGATCAGGCCTGCTGCTATGTTATGGCTAGCATGAACAACGTGCTGCAGGCTCAACATTAGGATTATGAGACTGCGAAGCAGATCTTGGATAATCTTGAGGACATGTTTGGAGGCCAGGCCATAACAAAACGGCAAGGGGCGCTTTGGAAACTCTTAAACTGTAGACAGAGACTGGGGACATCTGTAAAGGAGCATATGATGTTGGTCATGGGTTACCTCGCTGAGGCTCAAACCAATGGAGCCGACATCGATGCTGAAACTCAGATGACTATGGTCTTTGAGACTCTGTCTAAGGAATTTATTCCGTTTAGAGCTACTTTTAATTTAAGCAATAGACGGGATATGACCTTGACAAAACTGATGAAACAGTTACAGGAGTTTAAACTACTGATCAGGGAGTCTCCTGCTGGTGGAGAGGCCAATATGGTAGCTGCTTCTGGTTCCAATCCTAACTCTGGGAATGGAAAGAAGCAATGGGCCAAGAGTGGGAAGTCTTCTATTCCTGCTGCTACCAAGAGCAAGAAGAAGAAGAAGAAGAACCCAAAGAAGCTTAAGTGCTTCTTCTGTGGTAAGGTCAGGCATATAAAGAAGCATTGAAAGGACTTCCTTTCCAAGGGAGGTAGGCGTGATCTTCTATATTTAGAAACTTGTTTGGTTGAGGAATCAAGTGACATCTGGGTCATAGATTCCGGTGCAACTAATCATGTTTGTGTTTCTCTGCAGGGATTCAAAGAAACGAGAAGTCTACTTCGTGAAGACTTAACGCTTCGGATGGGCGATGGATCCTTGGTCTCAGCGGAAGCAGTGGGAAATGCCCATCTTTATTTTGAAAATTATAGGAGTTTAATTTTGCGAGACTGTTTTTATGTTCCTAAATTTAAAAGGAATTTAATTTCTGTATCTTCTTTATTTAAAGACTCCTACGTGGTATCTTTTAATGAAAAAGTGGTGATTCGTAAAAACAAATCTTTTATCTATTCTGGATGGATGCAAAATAATCTATATTTTATCAAACCTAAGATGGACTTATTGCTTAATGCTGAGATAAATGATAATAACTCAAAAAGACCTAAAACTTCTCACTCTAATAAGACTTATCTTTGGCATTTGCGCCTTGGCCATATTAACCTGAATAGGATTCAAAGGTTGGTAAGGGATGGACCTTTAAGTCACTTAAAGGTGGAATCTATACCTCAATGTGAATCTTGTTTGGAGGGTAAAATGACCAAAAGACCATACGGGTCTAAGGACAATAGGGCCGAAGGGGTTCTAGAACTTGTGCATAGTGATGTTTGCGGACCAATGAACATCCGGGCATGAGGAGGGTATGAGTACTTCATCACTTTTATTGACGATTACTCAAAATATGGGTATGTGCACCTAATGCACCACAAAAGCGAAACTTATGATAAGTTCAGGGAGTTTCGGGCTGAAGTGGAAAAGCAATTGGGTAGACCTATAAAGGCACTTTGATCTAATCGATGTGGGGAATACCTTTCTGATGAGTTCTTGGGACACTTGTTAGAGAATGGGATTTTATCCCATTTGACTGCGCCGGGCACTCCGCAGCAGAATGGCGTAGCGGAGAGAAGGAATAGGACTTTGTTGGACATAATTAGGTCCATGATGAGTTATTCATCATTGCCTTTATCCTTTTGGGGATATGCACTACAAACCGCATGTTATCTTTTGAACAATGTGCCTTCAAAATCGGTCCCTAAAACTCCTCACGAGTTGTGGACAAGACGGAAGACATCTTTAAACCATATTTGCATATGGGGATGTCCAGCTCATGTCCTGTTTAAGGATCCGAATAAGTTGGAAGCACGTTCGAAAGTTTGCGTGTTTGTAGGATATCCAAAAGGGACTAAAGGGGGTTATTTTTATAACCCAAAGGAAAATAAAGTCGTGGTTTCAACTAATGCAACTTTCCTTGAGGAGAGTTACATGGATGACTTTAAACCTCGAAGCAAAGTAGTGCTTGAGGAGTTAAGGGGTGATTCGTTCACTCCGGAGGTTCCGAACGAAACCATTCCGATCGGTGTAGAAAAACCAAACAAACCTGAACAATAACCTCAGGGGCTTCGGCGTAGTGGGAGGATCGGGCGTCAACCTGAAAGGTATATGTTCAAAGGGGAAATCTTTTTGGCTGAACCGGATGAACATGACAGGGATCCTTATACTTACGCAGAAGCTATGGAGGATGTTGATTCAAAACTCTAGACAAAGGCCATGAACATAGAGATGAAGTCTATGGAGACTAATCAGGTCTAGGAGCTTGTGGATCTTCCCGAAGGGGTAAAACCCATAGGGTGTAAGTGGATCTACAAGAGGAAAAGAGGAGTGGATGGAAAGGTCGAAACCTTTAAGGCTAGACTGGTAGCTAAGGGTTATACACAAAAGGAAGGAATCGATTATGAGGAAACCTTTTCGCCTGTAGCCATGCTTAAGTCCATCCAGATTCTCTTGTCCATAGTTGCCGCTCTTGACTACGAGATTTGGCAGATGGATGTCAAGACGGCTTTTTTGAATGGCTATCTTGATGAGTCCATTTATATGGAACAACCAGACGGGTTCAAGGTCGCGGGTCAAGAAGGTAAGGTTTGTAAGCTGCTAAAGTCTATTTATGGACTTAAGCAGGCTTCTCGTTCTTGGAACATAAGATTTGATCAAGTGATCAAGACTTATGGGTTCTCACAAAATGTGGATGAACCATGTGTTTACAAACACATAAAGGATGGGAAGGTGGTTTTTCTACTACTCTATGTAGATGACATTCTGCTAATTGGCAATGACGTTGGGGTGTTGTCATCGGTCAAATTATGGTTGACCAAGCAGTTTGACATGAAGGACTTGGATGAGGCTAATTTTGTTCTCGGTATCCAGATCTTTCAGGATAGGAAGAACAAAATGATAGCTTTGTCATAGGCTGGCTACATAGATAAAATTCTCAGGTGGTTTGCAACGCAGGATTCCAAGAAAGGTGGGCTACCATCTAGGTCTGGAATTACTCTTTCTAAGAAAGACTCTCCAAAGTCTTATGAAGAAAGAGAATACATGAAGAAGGTGCCTTATGCTTCGGCAGTGGGTAGTCTCATGTATGCCATGCTTTGCACCCGACCAGATATTAGCTATGCGGTCGGGGGATTGTAAGTCGATTTCAGGTAGATCCAGGACCGAACCATTGGGTTGCAGTAAAGCATATTTTCAAGTACCTGAGAAGGACTCGAGGGTATATGCTTGTGTATTGGGGTGAGGATTTAACTCCTCTAGGATACATTGATTCGGATTTTCAATCCTGTCTGGATTCTAGAAAATCGACTTCGGGGTTTGTGTTTACTCTGGGTGGCGGTGCCATCAGTTGGAGAAATGCGAAGCAAGATTGCACTTCGGATTCAATGATGGAGGCCGAGTATGTGGCAGCTAGTGATGCTTCGAAAGAAGCAGTGTGGCTCCGTAAGTTCCTTGGGGATCTTGAGGTAGTTCCTGGTATGGATAAAGCGGTATCACTATACCGCGATAACAGTGCAGCGGTAGCTAATGCTAAGGAACCAAGATTTCACAAGAAGAGTAAGCATATTGATCGAAAGTATCATGTGATAAAGGACTTTGTTGAGGGCGGGCATGTCACGGTGTGCAAGATCGCGTCAGAGGATAATTTAGCTGATCCATTTACGAAGACACTTACTAGGAGAGTCTTCGAGAGGCATGTGGAAGTTATGGGGATGCGAATTTTGCTGTATTTACTCACTTAGTGCAAGTGGGAGATTGTTAGACATGTAGGCCTTAAGGAGTAAAAATGTAATACGTTTTTGGAGACATTCTTATCAATAAAGAATTTATTCATTTATATATACCAAATCTTGTCCTCTTTACGCTCATATTTGTTGAATGTATAATAAGCAAACAGTAGTCTGAGACTGTCAGTCTAAACCTTAAGAATTGGGCATATGATGGGATGATTATGCGGTAGACACGATTCTTAGGGTGACGGTGTAAAACGTATGATCCGCAATCGAGGGAATAAAGTTGGGCACTCTATTTATGTAAAGATTGTTATGTTGTCTATATCCCCTTTGGGAGATGGTTTGTCTTGACCATCGGAGTTGGACTCCGTGAATAGAAACATTGGCACGTTGTCATAGGTGGCGATGTGTTGGATCGGGACATAAAGTGAATTGATTTGGATTAATAATTCTGTCTTGGCAAATCGATTCACTTTAGACAGTCATTTGTATTGTATCTTAATCCTGAGATGAATAGTGGACCCGTTATCTCGACTTGTGTCTTTTGATGTACCAATGGGTGACTCCCACATCTCTATAGTGGTATGCATGCCGGTACGTTGGAGGCATGACTCTTGATAGCGTAGACTTGTTATTCATAGATATGGAATCCATAGCTCCTCTTTAGGAATGATGATATCCTCTTATATGCATTGTCCTGTAATTGGAAAACTGTAGCGCTCAACCATTTGGATACATAGGTGTAACCGAATGGTATACTATCTTGGGTTGGTAATTTTTCTAATGGTGAGACAATGAAACGTAAGATAAAAATAATCGGGAAGGTAAGACAGAACTTGTCCTTAAGCCGATTATGGATTATCATATGGGGATACGATACAATATGATATGTCATGGAGACTTCGCTACACGAGCTTCATAATTCTATAAAGTTTGAGAGTGCAGCTCCAAGCTTTTAGTGGAGTAGCGTTGGAGTTGATAATTGTGAAATGTATATCGGGGATATTGGGTTTCATAATTATCATGAGCTTAAACTTTATAGGTCCATTTTGGTCCCTTTTGCTAGCTCACAAAATCCTGTAACGACACGGCGTGCTTTTCCAATAATTGGTGACTTATGTCGGATTTATCAAATTGGTTTAAAATTTATAAGAATCAAATAATTCATGTCTGTTTATTGGTTGAATTAATTTTTGTAAGAAATTAGTTCAAGATAAACTTGTTGAATTATTGCGATCAGATAATTCTTGTCTGTTTATCGGTTGTTTTAATTTTGGATAAAATTAGAACAAGATAAATTTGTAGAATGATTGTGAATTGATTTATTTTCTTAGAGATTATCTTGATAAAGTTTGTTTTGATCAGATAACTTCTCTATTGGGTTATTTGAATTAAAACTGAGACTTTATCCTTTAGAATCTAGGGTGGAGAATAAATGATTCGCGGAGATTTTTTCTCGAGAGTTTGGCTTACCGGATGACGTGTTCGGCCTGCCGATCAGCGGAGATAAGATTACGCATTTTTACACAGATCTTATCAGATATTGATCCGAACTTGATTCTGTTTCGAGTTTTTGAGACCTAATCTGATATGGACTGACCCCAAGACCAATAGCTATATAAAGGGAGTGAGTTTCATGATTTACTCTGATTAATAGAGATCAATTTGAGAGATTAAGAGTGATACTCTTCTAGTGAGCATCTGAAAACTCCCTGAGAGTTTTTGATCACAAATCACAAGCACTAGCTTTGGGTTCTCTCTGTTGGTTGGAAGGAGAGTCACCGGTGGAAGAGCTGTATGTGTGAGCCCACACTCACTCCGGTTGTGGATAGAGAATAGCAAAGAAGACCAATTGGTTGAGGCTCTTCTGGAATGTTACTTCTCTACACAGGTTGCGGAGGTTCTTTGGCACACTGAGGTTAGTAAGATCTGTTTAATTTATACATATAACATGTCAAACTTGTGTTTTGGAAATCACTTTGATGAAAATCTTTTAAAAATTCTGCTGCGCACTTTGTTTCCAACAATTGCAGATATAGCTTAATGATAAAACCATTCCTGATTCCACCTAAAGGTGAAGAGTTTGAATCTCTCATCCCCAAGTTCTAAAAAAATCAAATGAGAAAAGAGAAGAAACCAAAAACACATAAGGGCAAACAAAGAAAAAAATAGTAAAGTAAAAGGAAAATTTAAAGAGAAAAAAAAAGGCTGGAAAAGGGAAAAGAAAAGAAAACAAAAAAACCCAAAAAATAATAAAAAATAATGGGGATGGGGCCTTTCAAAAGAAATTAGAAAATAAAAAGGGGGGGGAGTGTTTCGTTCCCCTCCACGTGTTGGCTCCAAGGGAGCCGAAGAAAAGTGCGCTTAAGTGCCTTTTATACACAAAAGATCTTTATTTTTTATTATTTACTTTTTTGTTAACATACTTAACATGCACATGTGGAGTGCGTGTTTATGAACTAGTTATTTTTAAAAATTTAATATGACCTCAAACTGATAATTTTTGCATTGAGATTGAAGAGACTGTATAGGCACGTGTGACTCCACTTTTTTTTATCTTTTTATTTTGTTTGTGAAAAATTCTCCTTTTGAAAAACCAAAACTTTCTCCTTGACTTAAGTTAGATTTGATTACGTGGATTAGGAGTCAATCTTTAATTCAATCCATACATATATAATTGGGAGATTCCCAATCCAAAACTAATTCATAAACACTTCCAATCTAATCAAAACTAATTTAAAAACAACAGATTTTATAGATTGTATTCTAAAATCTAACATGTCATAACCTAATCAAATGTAAGCCTTTAATAATAAACCAAATTGTAGCATTGTAAAACATGACTATAAAAAAAAATTAAATTAAAGAAAATAGCATATTTTTAGTATGCTAATAAAAAAATTAGCAAATCTTTTACATATTAGAAAATTGTGGTGTATCATCTAATATGTAATGGTATAATACCTAAAATACCCCTTTCTCTATCAATTTCTCACCCACCTCTCTTTCTCTCGACTCTGCTTTCCTCTCACTCTCTCCCCTAATTTGCTTTCTATTCTCGTCGCCATCGTGGATTGTAGCCAGCATCACCATGGAAAGGTCATTGTTGCCCAGTTTGATAGAACTTATCGTCATGGAGACTGAGATCATCGATTGCTCCATCACAATCATGAGAAAATCAAAGCCATGACAATCTCGTTGGTTCTCCCTTGTGATCTAGGAGAAATCCGTCACGATTAAGAGAACTTCATCGAGATCAAGGAGAGAATTTGAAGCAATCGAGGAGAGCAACTAAGTCTGTTCATCGCAAAACTCAAATCTTGCCTTTGTCGCGAAGTTTGGTCGGCATTGCATTTAGGATTGAGATTTATCACAAGATCGGCAAGGATTGATAAATCATCCGATTGTGAGCACGATGGGTTGGGTTGTGTTGGTGGACGTGCGGCAGCTCACGATGGCGGTGGTGGCTCATGGACAACTGTTAAAGTGTATTGGATTTTTTTTTTTTTATGTTTCTTTTGATGATTGTGTTTTGACTAGAATTTTGTGATTGTGGCTGTATCGTAGGTATTTATCGATTGACGAAGTCGTTGTCAGTGTCGATTATGCCTAACAACTTCGACAGTTAATTTTTATATTTACATAGAAATACAATATTTCATGTAAATATGATAATTTAAGGTCATCAACAACGTCGTCTGTGCCGTGATGTCTAATGACGTTATCGGTTAATTTTATGTAAAGTATTTTTATGTAAATACTTTATTTCATGGGCAACGGTGAGATTGCCTATAATTTTTTTTATTTCCATGTAAATAATGTATTTCTTGGCCAACCGAGAGATCACTAGTAAATTTTGTATGTACTTGGGAATATGATATTTCCATGTAAAGAGTATATTTCTTGGTCGTCAACAAAGTCTTCATTAAATTTTTGTATTTTCATGAAAATATAGTATTCACAGTATTTCCCAGCTACTTGCAATGTCATTGGTGCTAGTAACCTAAAATCATTTTTGGTAAATTTTGTATTTCTGTGAAAATAATGTATTCCCTAATTGCCAATGAATGCCAGTAATGTCAAGCGACGTCGTTGGGACATGCTATATTTTTAGGAAAATACTATAATTTTAGGGAAATATTGTATTTTTAGGAAAATACAACCAGTTTAATTTTGCTTTTGAGATGTTTTTTTTTTCATTTTGAAAAACACAAAAATCAAAATGGTTGTAAATACTTGTGTTGGTTAATAAAATAGTTTTAAATCATAGTAAAATCATTTCTCAAAATAAGAGAAAAAGTTGAGATTTTTGAAAATTAAAACAAGAAACTTGTTTTTGGTGGTGTTTCCAAGTTCCAATTCCCTGAACCCCCTCCCCTATGCTCTCTCTCCTTTCAACCTAGAAATTTGACGCCACTTATCACTAGATTTTGTCAATGCCTTAACTATCCATGTCCCACACACATCACCTGAGTGCACTGAACATCATTATCGAAGAAACCCACCCTAGCAAATTGTTGCCTAAACATCATCGATCACCATCAGATCACATTGCCGGCTTCCACAGTAATCGTGATCCCTCACCACGCTGGAGTTTGTCCCATCTTTGATGATCAATGACCTAGAAATCCACCATATCAATCACGACCTACCCCCTAGCGACAATCCATCCCCATCATTGGATCACAGTGGAGGCACGATCTGAATTGTGGATGAGATATCAAGGTCCGCCGGTGGCCTGATGGGACAAGGTTTCATCAAATTTGCTAGTGCGGCGTTGAGGGTGGGGCCATCGCACCATTGTCTAGGGTGGGGGCTGGGTTGCTAAGAGTGGGAGCTGAGTAAGAGAGTGTGGGGCTAAAAACCTATCCAATATAATTTCAAAAAATAACCCAAAACAATTTCAATAAAATGCTCAAAAAATAAACCAAACACAATTTCAAAAATAATCCTAACACATTTTTCAAAATATTCATTTTCAAATCTTACTTAAGCAAAAAAACATAATGGCCTTGGCTGCTGCTGGTGCCCGTGAGGGAGGAAAGGATGAGGTGGGGAGGAAAAAGCAGTAAGGGTATTTTAGGGTTTTTGTTTTCAATTTCTCATGAAATAAATCTCAATTTCTCAAGATATGTTATTTACTACACATTTTGAAAACATATAATATTATTTAAAAGTTCTTACCCTAAATATGCTATTTGGCTCCTTTTTCCTAATTTTTAGACATGAATACATGATGTAGGGTTTTTGTAATTGGGCTATTTTTTTTTTCCTTTTTAAGTATATAAACTTGGGAAATTGCGCTAAATAGTACGGTTTCAATTTTTAATATAACTAAATAGCATACTTCTAAAAATATTTAAGTATATAGCATTTTTGAAAGCACGTGCTCTTTTTAGGCACTCGAATTTTCAATTTTACCTCCTTATTTTTCTTCTTTTTTCTTCTTCTCTTTATTTTTTTTTTTTAGTTTTTCATTATCTTAATGTTATTTCATATTTTTCTCTACATCATTTTATACCAAAATAAATTTTCTTTTAGCATAAATGGGCCATTTACTTAAAATTGTTGTATTTTAGTCTATTTATTTTTATCTTGATAAATGATGGTTTAATTATCTTGTTCTCCTTATAAACTTTAGACAAGTGCCGAAGATGTATAGATTTATATGTTTACTAATATATATATACTTATATATAATTATAAAATTTATATAATATATAATTTGAATTCACAGATTACATATTTTAGGAGATACTCTATTCATAATCTAATTCGTACACATTAGATTGAGAAAATTACAATCCATGCAACTACCATACTTATGTAGCCGTTACTTAACTACATAATTTTAGTACTTAAACATATTTTAACTGAGGTCTTAAATTTGTGGAATAGTTTTTTTAAAACATAAACATAATCAAATTTTTTTTGAATAAATTTAAAGCGTAATATAATTTCTTGAAACTTATTCTTTTAAAAACTAATATAACAACAACTTATTAAAACTTAATCTTTTAAAACTAGCATAATAATTTTACAAAAAAAATTTCTTTAAATACTTTTCTTAATTTAAAAAGATACTTTAAAAGCTTTTCTAAAACTAATTATTGCTATAATTTCTTATTAGAAAATTTGCGTGTATTCATTGCATTTTCCATTACAATATCTATTTATATATATTTCTTGTTGAAAATCCTAAACTCTTGTCTTTCTTTTCTTTTTTTTTTTCCTTTTAAAATCTATAGTCGAATAACTTCAATCTCAGTCTCTAAAGCTCCTTACGTAAAAGTACTTAATTTTTCACACATACAAAATTTTATAAAAGACAACATAATACGAAAAAATACATTTTTGCATAAATGGTATCTATTCTCATCTCCATCATTCGTCTGTCGCTCGCCACTGTCCAATTAAGTGATGTTGACAGGTTCCTTACCTACAACATGAACACACTTAAATAAGCTTTCGCTCTGTAAGTAGAAAATTCAACTCACAAAACAATTTAAAGATCATTTAATAAAACTATGCATGATCATTTTATGCTTACTTATTGACTTGTTTACGATCAATTATTTAAGCTTTATCTTATCTTACTATTTAGGCCGGGGTGATTGTACCAGTTGTGTGCGATATTCGGGAAGTCAGGGTTTACGAAGTCCCTAATGATACTAAGATTATAAATAGTATTGAACCGTATTGAAGCCTCACCGTAGCTCTAAAGGTTAGTACGACACTCTTAACTTGTCTTATTAATTTCACTTATCTTATTGTGTATATGTAGTATGATATGTTAACATCACCATTTCATAAATCATAATTCATAAATCGTAATCATGCTTAACTTAAAGTGACTAAACAATATAATTTATTGTTGCATATATCACATAGTGATCATGACATAATCATAACATAGCAAGAAATGGCAAGACATAAACATAACAATTCATAATTATATCATAACATAACACAGTGTGACAAATCACTTATCATGCATTTCATAATTTTTTTTCATGAAAACATGTAAGACAATATATTTAAAAATTGTTTATACCGTAGGCGAGATTCATACTTACCTATTTTTTGATGAAGTAGGCTTCCCTATACATTTTGAATTCTCTTACTCTCTAATGGAAACAATATATACAAAATACCCATTTAGAGTGTGTAAGAATACTTTATTGTATACTATTTAGATTTTACTATAAACGTTGGCATTTAAGCATTGATCCCATTAGTATTTCCCTTCCATCAAAGGATCATAAAATTCACTATATCTTTTACAAAGATTAATTATTTTATTAAATCCTCATAATATTTAATTTTTTTCTTAATTGCTATTAGTTTGTATCAAAGTTGATAATTAATTAATTTAAAAACAATTAATTAATTATCTATCATCATTAAATTTATACGACCTTAATCCACTAATTTAGACATTTGCTAAATTCGTTATTTTTAAACTAAGTTCTAATTTACCTAATTCTTAATTCTTTTAATGGGCTCATAATTGGTTCTAAGCCCATTAAACCCACAAATGATTCTATGACAACATATACACTATATTGATGAACTATGACTCGAGCAGCCTTTCAAACTAAAACGGGCATTGGACTTGTGCCTACCATCGTAGTACTAGGACTCTAGCGTATTGGGTTTTTATGATAGTTGTCTTAGTGTCAAATTGAAAACTATTAAAGTTTATCTTTAGAAAATCTCATCCGTAAAACTTAAAATTTCAAATAAAAATCGTTATATAAAATATTGTCCGAAATTGGTAATCCACTAAATCTTGGGCTTATGTAATCTTTATAAAGTGCTGTAATTTCTTGGTTTGTTGAAAAATAGGACTTTATAGTCATGTGATCTTTGTTTATAAAAACTAGTATCAGAAGGTACTTTCTTAGTAGTTTTAGAAAGTTAAGGTGAAATCATATGTTAAAAATAGTTTTTATTAAAAACCTTTTCTTTATAAAAATTACTTCTTTTAAATATATGTCTTAACAATTTTCATGCTTGTTTTAAGTTACCATTTTTTGGCATAATCGTTCCCCGGTTAAACTTTGTAAATTTTATCAATTAAAAAGTTTTGGCTATTTTTATAAATCCCAATTAAAATCCATTTTAAACGTAGATTTTTACAAAACTTTCTTTATAAAAGTTCTTCATGTTGCCACAAACTAAAACTTTCATTTTTTGTAAAAATTGAAATTCGGTCTCGAAACGACTCAAAACTTAAATACTGTTTTCTACTAAAAAACATAGTTTTTGGATAGTTTTGGAAAACTATCCGTAACTGTATTTCAAAGGTATATTTTGAAAAAAGTTTCTTTACAAAAGTTGTTCTCTTGTCGAAATCTAAAACTTTCGTGTTTGGCAAAACATGAAATTCGTTCTTGAAATGGCCCGAAAACTACAAAAGAGTTCTAATACTCTAGAAATTATTTTGGCAGATTTTCACAAACTATTTTAGGCAGTTTTGGGACTGCCTTTAGGCAATTTTTGGGACTGTTTTGGTCAGTCCATAAATTTGTCAGGAAAGCATATTTAGAGTCAAAACTATACTTTTGTTTAGTTACAAAGTTTTGTTCAAAACATCGAAAACTAAAGTTTTGTGTTCGGAATAGTTTTTAAAAACGACTCCAAGGCTTCTATTTACGTGTTTAAGGTTTGTGGAAAATTGTGAAAAACTTTTCCACAAACTAAAACTTGCAAAAACATAATCCTAACATGTAAGTATTAACTTTTTACATCCCATACAAGTACAAACTAAACTAATTAACACATAAATAATTATTACAAACCATTTCCTCACCCAATCATCAAATTTCTCATAAAGTTGTAAACTTTAACCTTAGAAAATAAGGAAAAGTACAACTCTTGGGAGGGTGATCGTAAAGCCTCTATCACCTGTTTTTCCTCTTCTTATATCTATACTAAATCTCAAACTGAATTATGTAAAAACCTAGCTTTGTTTTGGTCTTCATATTAAGGCTATCTAAGTAACATATATATTTTGTTCTTTGCTAGGAAAAAGAAAAAAATATATAGATATTACCTTGGTCCCAAAGCTCTAAAACCTCTTCCCTCTTTTTCCTCTTCTTCTTCTTCTTCTTCTTTGTTGGGGCTAATTTTTTGTTGTGTTATGACAATGGTGTGGAAGTGTTTGAAATGTGGCTTGATTTGGGTTTGGTTTTTAAAAGTAAGTTGGAGCACAAATTTTTTTCTCTTGGAGGCCTTGGGATGCACGGTGAAGAAGGAAGTGAAGAAGCAAAAAATGAAACAAAGTTTTCATCATCATTTGGTCGCCTATATATAGGCCTTACTTAATCAATCTTCCCCACGTAACCCAAGATTAATTAGTCTTTTAAGTGATCTAATGAAGCTTAAATGTGGCTTAGAATTCCCTAAGTGTGGCACCAAAGATAGGGTGGAGTGAAGTGTGGGTTTGGTCCTATTGATTGCCAAGTACAATCATCATGGGTGGAAGCTTGATTTAAGGGATTCTTGTCCCAAATTTATTCTTGCTATACTATTAGCAATGACTGACTTAGCTGACAAGAAACTTTAATATCTGACAGTTTTTCTCATATTTTTCAAATACTATGACACGTCAACTACAGTATGAATCAATATCGATATAAGTTTAATCGCGTACCGATTTTGACTAGGTTGAGTCTAGAAATTTATTCTAGACTTAATAAAAATCTATACTTGACCTTTTTTAATATCTAGACTCAGTAACGACATAGTTTTTAACAGTGTCACTATTCGAGTTTGCTTAACATTTTTTATCGATACTACTACTCGTGTAGCTTTGATTTTTTATTAATTTGCAATTAAGAATCTAATTTGCGTTAGGGCGTTTCTCTGTATAGTGCTAACTTAATACTACACTCAAAAATTCTCATAGTTAAATTTCTTGAGGAATTTACAAATTGAAATTTCTTCCCCCTTAGTTGCTGTAGAATTTATCATTCAATCTATTAAATTATGATAGTTAATAAATTTAACTATAAAATTTATTACAGAATTTTTGAAATATTCTTATATTAATTTTGCATATTCTTCAATCACAAAATTCATATATAATATTTTTAGGAAAATCCTTGATTTAAATATGTAAAATATATTATTAAATTGTAGGATTTTCTCACCATTTACTATAATTGAGGACTAGGTTCTTAGTGCTTGTAACATTAATTTCTCGATTTCAGTAATAATAAACTCTTGAAATTAAATAAGAGCTTACTAATTTTGTTTAACTACATTAACGCGTTTATATGTACACCTTTAACACAGTACTTATATTTGAAATTCTAATTTATTAAATTTAAGATGTCTCGCTGATAAGCTCCATTCATCTTCAATTTTAAGATGAAAGGTTTGCTGATTTAAACAATTTTTTTTAAAAATATCCTTGAGATGATTAACGATATTGAATACTACAAAATTCACTTCAATTATAAAATTATGGAAATTGTAATTGAATTTCCATGTTAAGTGTTCATGTTTTTCAAGAAAATCCTTAACTTAAATAATTGAGTTCTTTATAACGTAATTAATTTGATACTTAACTATTAATTTGATACTTAACTATTAATTTGATACTTAACTATCGGATTCAAGCCTTGCTTAGACTATTGAAAAAAGTATTGACTTGTGTAAAATCAATAATTTCTTTGATTTTCGTGCTCTCTCGTAAACGTTTCTCGTAATTCTTATCGAAACCTAAACTTATAAGTTCTAAACTTATTTTTCACCTATGAACTTGATAGCGTAGTTATGGAAAAATTCTTAATTAATTATACTTATAAATTTCTGGATTTTTTTGGTCATTATAATTCAAATCCAATCCATATTTTTCATAATTTAATCAAATCCCATAGATTGGATTGGATTCAACAAATTGCATAAAGAAGAGGCTCTTCCTATCATATAAGATATTTGTCAGTCACTTTCCTCTTAATATGTTAAGCTTATTAATTTGTCCAGTGTTAGCTTATGCAGGCCAAAAAATACATTATATAAAAGTCCGTTAGTTAACAAGTTCTCTCCAATTTTCGAAGAAATTGACTATGCAGAGCCCTTTAATAAAATTAATGAATAGCTTGACTTTTATTCAGTTGAAGCAAAGGGGAAAAATATAGTTTGACAGTTACTTGGAAACGAACACAGAAATAAAAGGAATACCATAGTAAAAGTATATTTTTATTTCTCACCTTCTGAAAATTTACTATGCCATTGCATTAATTTGCAAAGAATTTCAGAAATGGAATGGACTTTATCTTGCATAAATTAGCAAAGATTTTCAGAAATGGAATTGACATTTTCATAAAATTCAGGAAGAATGATTTATACCCGCTAGTACCCTGTCTTCGGTAGATAAGTTCTTTCAATTGCTGGGTAAATTGAAAAAAAAAGAAAGAAAGAAATCAATCCCCTATACTCATCTAATAAGTTCGCGTCGTGCTTCTTGTAGAATTTGTAATTTTGCTCGGTAATGTAAGCTCAAAGTTAAAATTTTTAACACAAAGGGAGTGAGAGTATATTAGATTTTCATGGTTGCAAGAGAAACTAGTATTTAACAGAGTATATTAGATTCTCAGTTATAAATAGTGTAAGGCTTTCATATGTTATAGCAATAATAAAAAAAATCGTTACAGTATAAAGTTTTTACATGTTACAATAAAAATAATTTTAGCCAACGGTTTCAACATTTCTACCAAACACCCTAAAATGGGCCACGAAATAAAGTGCTACCTTCACCGCTATCTTCGTAGGCTTCTCAGGCGATTCAAATGGCACGAACGACGATATCTATAGTAAATTTGAAAAAGGACAAGTTACCAATATGGTGTGACATCTTTTGCTGCTATAAACATTCTTGTCTTTTTCATGCACATTTACAAAAACCAGTTCCGCATAAAATCAAGTTGTGGGCCGAACCGAACTTGGTGGCGTGAAATGAGGTCACAGATTGTAACAAATGAACAAGGATTGGACTAGGGGGAAAAAGGATTTAGAAAGCATCAATAATTGCAAGAAATAATTTAATAGTGAAGCCAAAAAAGACTTTGTGCTTTTAAGATTGCACGCCTACCCATCATTGGTAGGCCCCATCTCATTCCTATGATGAAGGCAAGCACGTCTAAAAAGGCCCGTAACACGATAATTACAAAAAAAGATTAATTTCTCTAACCATAGTCAAAGCTTTATTTAGCTTTAGACTATTAAAGGATCTTAGAACGAGTGTCGAAATTTTGATGTCAAAAACTAGTTCTTTTGTCTATGCAACTAATAAAATCTCAACGTAAAAGGCATGATTTTCTTCATAATGGTCTTGTCTTAACATTATAAAATTAATGTCAATTTTCCACATAGAGAAAAAGAAACTGGATGCTAGACTTCTTATTAGTAAAGTTGAACAAAAATATTTAAATATTAAAACAAACATAATTCGAGTGCTCTACTTATAGGGTGCAAAGCGAAAGCAATTTGATTCATAATATTGCAAATACTCATTATCTTAAAGTACATTTTATTGCAACTCCAAATAACTCTAATATCATGCCTCAAACTCATGATATCTTTGCAAGTAGCAACTAAACTTTTGCCATTAAAAGGTGCACACAAAAAAAAAAAAAAAAAAAAAAGGATTAGCAAATAGAGTGTGACTTGGTAAAAAGCGTGCAAGCTTATACCAATTGAAAGAGGTGAAGAAGGCAAATACCAAAGGAGGAGTAGAATGCAAACGCCCAATCAAATGAGGGGGAGAGTGCAAATGACCCAACACGCCCAAAGAAGAGAGAGGAGAATGGCATTTACGCCCAAAGAAGAGAGAGGAGAATGCGAATGCCATAAATAAATGTTAGAATAAGAAAATTTCAAACAAAAGTCTGATAAGTCAACACTAGAAGCTGCAACATCTGGTCTTCTCAGCGTGTCCATAATATATTCCCTCTTTGCCAACAGCTTGCCCCAATAGATTTCTCAGATTGCAGATCTTAATGGGCTAGAAGATGACAAACGTACAAGAGAGGAGACATGTGGTTGCGTGATAAGAAACTTTTGAAACTGCTTAGCAAATATATAGCCCTCGCATTAAAAGATGATAAGGCTTTGTTACCATGTATCATTACCCAATTCAACATAAGGAAGAGAGAAGAAGAAGAAGAAGAAAAAAGATGCTAAAATTTCTTAAGGCCATGATCTAGCATAAAATTTGTTGGGTATTAATCTTATAGACTCATACTTCTCCTTAACTATTGGCTACGCTTAATCAAAAGTATAGGGTGGAGAGAGAGAGAAGATGAACTGTGAAGTTGTGAACCAGCACCAAGCCAATCAAACTTCAAGTGTCCCACTAATCGTCATAGAGACTAAAACCCTACAGAGTTAAAAAGTGGAGCTGTTACAAAACGAACTATAGGTGCATGCCCACATGTTACTTAGTATCCCTACATGACCATAATATATGTCTGCAATAACAAAAGTACATAACTCAGTACCTCTCTCTCTCTCTATTTTAGTTCTTTTCCTCTTCATAGAATTTTAAGATGATTTATGACTTAAGAGGAAATATCTTAACAGTAAGTTTGATATCATTTTTTTTTTAATTTTTGATAGAATCACGATTTAGAGTCGCTTTACATCCACATTCTCATTTTTAGCTTTAATAAGCAAATACATTATGTAATTGAGACGGATAGCACTCCATCGAAAGTTTTAAAAGTTAAAGGGTATATTACATTCACACCCTTTGTATTTTACGTAAATTACAATGACAGTCCCTAAACTAAAACTAACTACACTGACACCCCCTAGAGTTAACCCTGTTAAATTTTCGTTTGAAATGACTAAAATGCACAATTTAATCGCAACCATTGATCTTTGAAATTAGATCTTAACTATTCATTAAAAAAAACCCTAAAAACTAAAAGCCCCAAACCCCCCGGCCCCACTTCCCTCCCTCCTCCCTCATCCCTTCTCCCCCTCTCCCTCCGCTCTACCCGACTCCCCCTTTCCAACCGTTAACCTGTCAAGCAGCCAAGCTGTCACATTCCATCGTAACTTGACCCCCTTCCCCCTTTCCTCGAGCCATAGTAGCCTCTCGTAGCCATCGAGCCCTACACGTCCAATCATCGAGCCAGCTTTCACTATTGCACCTCATCCACCTTCCTCCCCTATTGCTCAGCCCACCCTAGACCACCAGAGGCCCCCCTTCCCCCAACTCCTTTATTTCCCGTCGTGCCCCCACACTCCGTCAGCCCTTCTCCCTTTAACCCAACCTAGCCCACCCCTCACCCCTCAGCCCCCACCCCCCACCTACAACCACCCCACCACAAACCATTAGGGCGCCCCCTCCACCATCGCACCCACAAAAGAGAGAGATAGAGAGAAATAGAGAGATTTCTTTGGTTTTTTGTTTTTTTTTTAAGGAAATCAGATTTTTTGGTGGGTTTTTAAAAAATCAGATTTCTTTATTTTTTTTCTAATAAAGATTTCTTTGGTTTTTTTTTAATAAATTTTTAACTTTTATAATACACTTTTTATTTTTTTCAAAAAATCTATTTTTTATTTTTGTTTATAATTTTTAAAGTTTAATGAAAAATAAACACTCTATAATTGAATTATGTTTTTGTTAGAATTTATTAGTTTTGATTTTGTTGAAATTAATTTGTTTTAGTCTTGTTGAGGTTGATGTGTTATTTTGATTAGTTTGTATGGTTGTGCTTATTTTATGTGATTAGTTTGTATAACAGCCAACTTTTTAAAATTGAAAATGTGGATCCATATCTTATATGTTTGGGGCATTAATTTTGGACTTTTTTTTTTCTGTATAATTATAATCTTTGTATTTTACTATTTTGGACATACTTATTATCTTTAAAAAAAGAAATAAAATTATATCTTCTATAGAGAGAAATTTATAGTTATAAGTGTGTTTAAATTGTTTATACTCATTTTTTATTGTCAAAGAAGGTCAAAAATGTAATTTGTAAATAGTTGAACACATTTTTTTTTTAAATTTGGACTTTTAAGCAAAATTAATGGTTAATTAATGGTCAACTCTCACAGTCAACTAACAGAGGAGGTCTCTTTGTAATTTTTGCAAACAATTAGGAGTACAAATGTGATTAGTTTTGTTCAAAGAGTGTCACCATAATTTGGATTGAATACAAGAGGTGTTAGTGTAATTTACCCAAAGTTGAATAAGGGCATTTAAAAAAAATAAAGAAAGAAAGAAAAAAAAAGAGCTTGAAACGGTGATTACTCCTGGCAAGTTTCACACTCCACAAGAAAGGCATATTTTAGTTGCCTTCCGTGACTAAACGTGCCTACGTTAAGGGTGAAGTCTAACTATTACCTTGACTATTACTGTCTTATATAAACAAAGCATGCGGATCTGTCTTATAGATTTCATACTTGTGAATTTACTTGTCCTAGTTCTAAAAAAGGGGCATTGATTTTATGGTAAATTAGAAAGGCTAAAAAAAAAAGAAAAAAGAAAAAAAAATACAGAGGATTACGAGTGGTGTAATTTTCTTTTATAAACTTTTTCTTCAACATAGTGACTGAAAGTTGACGTATGTCTTGCATTGAGAATGAAATACTGTAAATTCTATGATATTCTTGTTTGTATTATTTTTCTACTACAATTTTTATTGCTCTTAGTATTATAAAATCAGTGCGTCTAATTTTTAACAATCTACTTAAAGAGGGAAAAAGGGCTTGGCATAGAAAAACTATGACTAAGGAGTATCGTATGGTACATATATATCTTTTTGATAACTCATCGTTCCAACTAAATAACAGATTTGTTCTTTCTCTCACTCTCACTTTACTTCTCCCTCTAGCCAAACACATTCTTACTATCTAAAATTTTTAGGAGATCAAATACCACGCACAATGTACCATCTAATTTTTGTCAAGAATGTGTGCTTGGAGAGATAAGAGGAATGAAAAGAGAGGGAGAGAATGACTCTATTTTTGGACCCGCCTGTTTACATCCTTGTACTAATAAAAGGATTCATGAAAACCATCATGATCAATGTGAAAAACTATTTTGTAATTACAGGTATAGCCCAGTGGTAATACCATACTTGACTACACCATAAGGTGTAGAGTTTAAATTTTCTACCCCCAATTTCAACAACAGCAACAACGATAACAACAATAATGAAAGACTATCTCACACCTTAAGAAATTATTAACAAATAGTAAAACAGACACTATAATAACTTTACAAATAATTATTATCTATCCTTTCAATCCTCTTTCAATCTTACAAAACAACTAACTTAACAAAATCTTCTCAATCCTTTACATTCCCCATCCTTGTAACTCTACATTTGTCCAACCAAAGGAAGCCTAAATTTTGATGGTTGTGAGTAGCCTGCACCAAAAATAAAATTTGATTATCTAGATCGCCCTGATCTTATAACCCTTCCAATTTGACGTGTCAAACATGATCAATGAGTTATGTAACATAACAATACTATGGACAGTGATAGCTATAGAACGGTTACGGACTAAGGCGTCTCCAATGCTCACCAAAATGTGAGGAAATGGTAGAATGGCGTTGGAGTTCTCCAATCATGGAACATTTTATCCCTCCATTTTGGGGTGCATGTAGAGGATGAACAGTGACACATCAAATATGGCCTCTAACTGTTCATCAACATCATACTCCTTTTTTAAAGTTTTGTTAATGTCTAGAAAACTCCATAAATTAAAGGAAATTAGTAGAAAATAAGATAAAATAGAGTATATAGGGAATATTCTTTTAGTATTATAAATAGAGTAAAGGGTTGGAGATAAAGTTATTATTTAATGTTACAATTTTACCATTTTGACGTAAAAGTTACACTACTTTGGTTTGTTTGGTTGGAGATGCCTGATTAGATTTGCAGTATGTTTACAATTAGTTTTATGGTATGATGGGTATTTTTTAAGTTTCAAGGAGTGTTAAGAAAATTATAAAATATCCATCGATGAATCAACACATAGCTTTTTTTTTTTTCTAATTTTATTTTTTAAGAGTTTTTTTGCTGTAGGAATACTTTTAGGGGATTTCCATGGTAGAAAACGCCTCTTTTTCTCTACCGGTGGCTATAGTAAATTGACGTTTGATTAGAAAATCCAATGGCTTGGGATGAGCGTGTACATTATTCGTATGGGGCTCAAGCATGTAGTAGAGTCATCCTACAAAGTAGCAAATTTCTTTTTTAAAGTTAAAATTTGACAAAAAAACATAACTTAAGCGAAAAAAACGAATAAAAGGAATGAAATCAGACATTGTATTTGATGTTTAATGGTTTGGCAAAGCTTGGTATTCTGCAAGCCAAGCCCAGCATCGAAGAAAGCATGAGACCATACAAAGAATTCCAGATCCTCCTCACTCAGTTTGTGGAAAAAAAAATCAAACAGTAGCATGTTGGAATTAATTCCAATAATATATGGGCTGATATATTAAGTAAATGTGTATTATTGCTCTTAAATAAAATTAACTCAATAAAGTGATTTAAAAAAGTGTAAAGAATTGAGTTTTAAAGCATCTCATAAAGTGTGGGTATAAAATTATGTGTAGAGACTTAAAGTATAATTTTCTATTTTTATGATGGGCCAAAATAAAAATAAGAAAAAATTAAAATATTAAAAATGGTTGTGGTCCCTGAATCAGAATATAACGTGATATTTTTTCTGGCATTCCATCACTGGAAAAGACAAAGATAACTTTCTTTCACAGATATCACACCTTCTTGGCTATCAAGAACCAAGAATTTAACCATTTTAATAGATTCATGTATGCTTCCGTTATACTTCTTGATGAATTAACATGAGTTTTATGATTTGATGATGGTCTTCATCAATAAAATTTATTCTTACAAATAATATTAGAGCCTCCCATGTTAAATCATTGAGAAATATTTTCTCATAATTTTCGGATGAAATATTACGTTGAAAACGATGATGGTCATTTACTTCATTGAATTCGGTTCTCATATATGTATGTCTGTGCACGGGTTTCAATTTGGTTGAATGTGTGTATATATATGACGTATTTGTTGAACAAATCAGGTTCAGTTTTTGAGGATTCAAAAGGTTTATTGATTCTAGATTCTTTATATGTATATATATATATATATATATTAATATTATATATGTATATCAGTTTTCAAAGAATAAGGAATTCAATGATTACAGTCTTTATGATGTAATGGATTCATAATGCATGTTAATACGGCACATATGCCGAAAAGAAGATTAAAAAAAAAAAAAAAAAGAAGAAGGTTCCTTTATATATATAAAGAATTTGATACATATATATATAGAGAGAGAGAGAGAGAGAGAGTTCAGTTTAATGATGACTTCCAGAGAATTTTCTTTTCGTTGTAATGAGTTACAACCATTCAGCCATTAACCGGAAAGAAATGATATCACAGTCATGACATATTTGTGTTAGGCTGCCATTAATGGTTACCAATTAAAAAAGAAAAAAAACTTTTGATTTTTGTACGGCACATTTGCCGAGAAGAGAAAAGTTGGTTGAATCTGGTAACGTTGCAACTGTTTCGGGAAAACTCTTGGATTACATTGAGTTACCAATTCAAGTTTATTTAAGATGGGCCTAAAGTCAGTCAAGCCCATCACGTATGATAAGTGAGCCTGTTTTTTTTTTTTTATTTGGGTTGGGTTTTAATAGTGGGTCAAATAATAGATTAATGGGTTGGGTTTGGGTAAAGAGTTGGATAGAATAATCCGTCCGTACAGTACCCGACCCGTAGGAACCCGATCTGGTTGACTTTGATTTTGACTTTGACCTAGACCATTGACTTGACTTTGACCAATTTTTTATTTTTTTATTTAAATTTTGGTCAATTTTTGGTGTAATTTTAAATTCAAATATTGGTATTTTATATGTATTTTGAAATAAATTAATTGAAGCAACATGTCACCAAAGTGACATCTCTTGTGTAAATTAATTTATTTTAAAATATAAATGGTTGTGTCCATGTAACATCTTTGTGAATATTGACCGGCCCAAAGGAAGGTTAATATTTGCAGAATTGCATGTACACCTGTGGTAATAAACATGTGATGATTATCCAGTTTTACGTGTGAATAATAAATCGGCCCAAAGGAAGATTTATTGTTTGATATGAACTTATTGTCAATGTTTGATTACTACACCAAGAGTACCACTTACAAGTTAATGTTTCTGTCCAAAGACTAAATATTAATGTTGTGCTAGGTATCTTGTGATGGGCCCTACCATTATTTGAATTTATTTTAAGTATGATATGGAATTTATGTGAGCTTTTGTTTTGCTGTTTTGTTGTTTTGTTCTCTGTTCAGCTACAAGTTCTGCTTCTAATATTTCTGCTAGCATCAATTCAATTCCCATGCTTAATGGCACAAACTTCAAGGCATGGCAAGAGAACATTATGATTGTTCTCGGAGTCATGGATTTAGACCTTGCGTTGAGGGTTGAACGACCTCCTGACCTTACAGAAAACAGTTCCCTTGATGAAAAGAGGGATATGGAAAGGTGGGATCGTTCGAATCGCATGAGTCTAATGATCATGAAGCGTGCTATTCCAGAAACTTTCAGGGGCACTATGTCCGAAAAGGTTACTACAGCCAAAGATTTTCTTGAGGAAATTGAGAAGAGGTTTGTTAAGAACGAAAAGGCTGAAACAAGTACGCTTTTGGCAAACCTTATTTCAATGAGGTATAAAGGAAAAGAAAACATAAGGGAGTACATCATGGAGATGTCTCATCTTGCTTCAAAACTAAAGGCACTTAAGCTAGAGCTGTCTGAGGACTTACTTGTGCATTTAGTTTTGATATCTCTTCCTACACAATTCAGTCAATTTAAGGTGAGCTACAACTGTCAAAAGGACAAATGGTCCCTTAATGAGCTCATCTCATATTGTGTGCAAGAAGAGGAAAGACTTAAGCAAGAGAAGGCAGAGAGTGCTCATTTGGCTACAACCTCTAAGGACAAGAAAAAGAAAAGGAAGAAAGGCAAGGAAGCTGCAGGTGCGGCACCACAGAAGAAACAACAAAAGGGACAAAGTGATGAATTTGCCTGTTTCTTCTGTGGAGGTAAGGGACACAAGAAGAAGCAATGTACCAATTATCACGCATGGCGTGCAAAGAAAGGTACGCTTCTCAATTTGGTTTGTTCTGAGGTTAATTTAACTTCGGTACCAAGACACACTTGGTGGATAGATTCTGGTGCTACTACTCATATAAGTGTGTCTATGCAGGGTTGCCTGAGTTGCCGAAAGCCAAGTGATGGTGAAAGATACATCTATGTGGGCGATGGCAAATCAGTGGAAGTTGAGGCAATAGGAATATTTAGGTTATTATTAAAGACTGGATTTTATTTGGATTTGAATGAGACTTATGTTGTACCGTCGTTTAGACGGAATTTGATTTCTGTTTCTATATTGGACAAATTTGGTTATTCTTGTTCTTTTGGAAATAGTAAATTTAGTCTTTTTCAGAATTCAAAAGTTATTGGTTCTGGTTCTTTATCTGTTTATGATAACCTTTATTTACTTGATACGGTTGCCTCATTTAATGAAACCTTGCATATAAGTACACGTGGTGTAAAGCGAAAATTAACCAATCAGAATTCCGCTTCGTTATGGCATAAGAGATTAGGTCACATCTCCAAGTAGAGAATAGAGAGACTTGTGTCAGACGGGATTCTTGATCCCCTTAATTTTACAGATTTTGAAATTTGTGTTAATTGCATAAAGGGAAAACAGACAAACATAAAGAGATTAGGTGCCAACAGGGCTTCAGACGTCTTAGAACTAATTCATACGGATATTTGTGGGCCATTCCCTACAGCTTCTTGGAATGGTCAACAATATTTCATTACGTTCATAGACGATTACACACGATATGGCTACCTATATCTCATTCATGAGAAGTCCCAGTCACTGGATGTGTTCAAGAATTATAAGGCTGAAGTTGAGAATCAACTCAGCAAAAGGATTAAAAGCGTTAGATCTGACTGTGGTGGAGAATACTATGGCAGATATGATGGTTCAGGTGAATAACGTTCAAGACCTTTTGCTAAGTTCCTAGTAGAATGCGGTATCGTCCCATAGTACACCATGCCGAGATCACCTAGCATGAATGGTGTCACTGAGAGAAGAAACAGAACACTTAAGGACATGGTGAGGAGTATGATTAGTCACTCTACCTTGCCAAAATCTCTCTGGGGAGAAGCCTTAAAGACTGCAGCTTACATACTCAATAGAGTTTCAACTAAAGCAACTGCCAAAACCCTTATGAGCTTTGGACAGGCAAGAAACCTAGTTTGAAGCACTTGCACATTTGGGGTTGTCCAGCTGAGGCAAGGCCTTATAGGCCAAATGAAAAGAAATTGGACTCCAGAACTATCAGCTGCTATTTTGTTGGATACTCTGAGAGGTCAAGGGGTTACAAATTTTATGATCCCACGACTAAGTCGATTTTCGAGACGAAAACTGCTCGGTTCTTTGAGGATGTCGAGTTTGTGGGGAGAGATAGAGTGAAGGACTTTGTCTTTGAAGAGGAATACATTAATATTCCCACAGCTGCTATTGACATTGATCAGGTTTCTATCCCTGACATTGTTCAAGAAGCAGATCCAAATCAAGACAATGTCGAAGAACCTCCCATTCTAGAAATTGTTCCAGAAGAACAAACTCTACCACCTCAAGAACCTATGCCATTAAGAAGATCCACTAGAGAAAGGAGAAGTGCGGTGCCAGATGATTACATTGTATTTCTCCAAGAACATGAGTTTAACATTGGTGTGGTGGAAGATGATCCAATCAACTTCCATCAAGCCATGGAAAGTTCTAAATCTCAAGAGTGGATTGATGCCATGAATGAGGAGATAAAGTCCATGAAATACAATGACATTTGGGATCTTGTCCTGTTGCTTGAAGGTGCGAAACCCATTAGTTACAAATGGATATTTAAGACCAAGAGGGATTCGAAAGGCGATGTGGAGAGATATAAGGCTCGTCTTGTTGCAAAGGGTTTTACTCAAAAGGAAGGCATTGACTATAAAGAGACTTTCTCTCCGGTTTCTTCGAAAGACTCTTTCAGGACTATAATGGCTTTGGTGGCACATTTTGATCTTGAGCTTCACCAGATGGATGTAAAGACTGCGTTTCTCAATGGCGACATTGATGAGACAATTTATATGGTGCAACCAGAAAACTTTGAGTCAAAAGACTCAAAGAAGATGGTTTGCAAATTAAAGAAATCCATCTATGGGCTTAAGCAGGCATCTCGTCAATGGTATTACAAATTTCATCAGGTTATCATCTCGTTCGGTTTTGAGATAAATATGGTTGATGATTGTATATACCATAAGTTCAGTGGGAGTAAGTATATTTTCCTAGTTTTGTATGTCGATGACATATTGCTTGCCAGCAATGATATAGGCTTATTGCAAGAAACCAAGAGATTTCTATCAAAGAAATTTGAGATGAAGGATCTTGGTGACGCCTCTTTTGTATTAGGTATACAGATACACCGAGATCGCTCTCGGGGTATACTTGGATTATCACAAAAGAGCTATATCGAGAAGGTACTTAAGAGATTTGGCATGTAGGATTGTAAACCAGGTGACACCCCTGTTGCTAAGGGAGTGTAACACCCGTATTTTTAACGGGCATAATTTTGTAAAATTTAATGAATAAAATGTGACTATTTAAAATTACTAAGTTGTTTATGATCATTTAAAAAAAATACCATTTTAGTATTTTCTTACCAAGTCTTCCTAAGAAACATTCAAAACTTACCAACACTTACTTCTACCAATCTTGTCTCCCTAAATTATTGCTCAATTATATAGACTTCTTCTCATTTTGCTAAAGGTATCCGAAGGGGACATTGAATTATTTTCCGTCAATTCATAGAAGACATGGAGATATTTCTCAACCACCTAATTAATTATTTCCTTATCTTCTTCTATAATTCACTCCAATTATCCCCTCAATTATGTTGGCATTATTTGCTAAAAGTCTTCATGGGAGACAAGATGATATTTTCCTTTAAGACTCTTTTGTTTCTTCTTACAACTTTTCCCCGTAAACATCTCATTCCTCTTAAGCATTTTGATATCTTTTTATTTAACTATCACCACCTTCTTCTCTAGTTCTCATTCTCTCCCTTCTCACTTCAAATTTCTAACTAAAGACATAGAGCACAAAGCTCTCTTTGTGGCCAAGACAATTATAATTCCCAACGATGATCGAGGCGGTTTTAAAGTTAATTCAAGCTTGATTGATAACCCAAACTTTGGTGCTTTTCAAAGAAGTTTTGAGGTAGGTTTTCTTTAATCTAAACTTAGTTTTTAGTATGCATTTTCTCCATGTTTAATGCATAAAAATACTTTAATGGCACTAGTAGACGGGTTTACACATAACTCACTTATGAATGTGATTATACGTTGTGCTTTAGTTTTAATTGTCCTTATGCATGCCTTAGGGTCAAGGATGTGTGGAGCTAACGTTAATTGATTCCAGGATTAAAAGATTGTTGATAAGCTTGAAAGGTAGGGATTCTATTACTCATTTTTGTGAGGTTTTTATAGAATTAAAATTGATTGTTTTGCCGCAATATATATATATCTATGTTGAACTGATATTATATGAGTATCACATATGAAACTATGACATGGACTCGTCTTGTATTGTACGGCGAGGAACATAATGAATTGACACATGTTATAAATTGAGAAGCATGGTTAGGAAAACTGACTCTATTAATAATGATTTAATATAGAGAAATTGTGAGACATGAAGAGGGCGGCGGTTACGTCCTTGGGCATGAATACCCAAAAAAGTAAAATAGGGGGAAGGTGATGACGCTTCCTTGGGTTGAAAGTCCCAGAACACACTGTACAGGAATTGATTTGGTGAGGACTCGGGGCTTGATGTCCCCTCACCGGAACACCCTTGGAATGTTTATGGGGTGATCAAGTGCGCCCATTTGGGTTTCGATGAGTTGAGTGATACTCAATTTAACATGGATACCTAGGAACAATGATGATTGGTAATATTTGTATAAATGTGTAATTATGACACTTGGTAATGATTAACTACGGTATCCATAAGATGTGATCATAATAAACCTCATAATCTGGAATATGATGTAACCTACTAACCATGCAGTTTTTAATGTGGTAATGGATAAACCATAAGGTGAGTCATGATTTCCCTACTGGGCATGTCGATGCTCATCCCTATCATATCTTCATATCTCAGGTGGAACTCAGTGCAACATATTTGAAGAGGAATAAGCGAAAACAATCCTGCTGTTTTCGTGTTAGAAGACCCTGTTTAATTACAACTTATCTACAACATGTAAGAGTTGTATTATTTTTTTTTATGGCTGTGTTAAGTTATTTGGGAATTGTACTATGGTGATGATGACTGTAATTATATATATTTGGTGCTACACTAAAAACTGTGGTTTGTATTTAAAACGTTTATTTTTATTTTTCTTGTTGTTTAAAGACCCATGGGCATTGTTTAATTGATTTAAATAATATAAAATTTAAAATTATTTTTATTTATTTAAAACTGTTAACCCCCACATAGGGGTGTTACAGAATTTTTGGTATCAGAGCCTAGGTTCGATTAACCTAGGGGGTATAGCACCACCTTAAAAATTAATCTTTGGGAATGGTTTTAAAGTTAGGTGTTAATGTCATCATCATTTGGTACTGATCCTAGTTAAATTTTCGCAGCCAGTAGAAACTATGCCACCAAGACGTCAAATGCAATTGTCTGAGCTGTCACAACCGGTTGAACATGCTCAAGAAGTTGAGCAACCGGAACCGATGGAACAAGCTCAAGAAGATGAGCAACTACGACATGCAACACAATCCCCGCCAGCTGCACCAGAAGTAAATAATTTAGGACAAATTCTTCAAGCATTACAAAATGTGCAAAGACCTGTGGAGGTTCGTGATCCCAAACAACGACATCTAACTCTGTTGAAGGAGTTTATGAAGCAGAAACCACCCACATTTAGTGGAGAACCTAACCCGGTCATAGCAGAACAATGGCTAAAGGCAGTCAAAAAGAAGTTGGACACCTTGAGGATTCCACGGGAGTATTGGGTTAGCTTTTCAACATATATATTTGAGGGTAAAGCCGAAGAATGGTGGGATCTTCAGAAAGACGACTATGACGTGCCGAATCTTACATGGGAGCAGTTCGAAACCATTTTTCGCAACACCTATATTCCTCAGAGCCATAGGCAAGCAATGATGCGAGAATTTGAAAACCTGGTGCAGGGAGATACAACAGTTGCTGAATACCATGCTCGATTTATAGAATTGTCTCGCTACAATCCCGGGGCTGTATCGGATCCAATGGCGAGATGCGAAAAATTTAGAAATAACCTGAGGCCGAAAATCAGACAAATGATAGCTGCTGTTCCATCAACAGATTTTCTTGATCTTGTAGCTGCGGCACAGCGGGCAGAGACAGAACTAAATAACTCCTATGGAGAGTATAAGGGTTCTGGTGGGCGTCAAAGGAAAATAAGTAAGAAAGAGAAGTCACAAGGGCAAGTCATTCAGCATAGTGGAGTGACTATTGGTGGTGGATCTTCTGGCAGTGGTCGTTTCCAACCGTATGCTTGTCATAACTGTGGACAAGTGGGACATCTGAGGAGAAATTGCCCTAACCGCCCTACACAATCATCCTTTGCACCAAGGCCACAAGGAAGTCATTTTGGCTCCACTGTTTGGGGAGGGAGTCAAAATCGTGGAGCGCCTCAGCAAAACACTCCAGCTTCCCAAGTCTCAGTAACTCAACCTCGAGGGTTCCAGCCTCAGTACAACTATCAACAGCGGCCACAGGGTTCCAATTTTTATGCTAATCAGAACTTCCAACCGACTCCACAAGGCTCAGTGAATCAAAGGCCATATTTTTCTGGGAGAAATAATAATAAGGCTAGTAGTAGCCAAGGAAACCGAGGAAAAAGTGATAAAGGAAAAGCACTAGCACAAGCTTATGCAATTACGGCTACAACTGGACAAGGAAAACAGGCTGATCACTCAGTTGTAGACGGTATGATTCACGTGTCTCATTCTTGGGCTCATGTATTATTTGACACTGGTGCCACTCATTCATTTATATCTATGTTATTTGCTTCCGTACTACAATTAGAAACTGAGACATGTAGTTCATCATTAACCCTTAGTACACCAATGGGCGGGATAGCTGAAGTATCCATAATTTGTAAATCAGTGTGTATTGTTATAGGAGAACATAAACTATCGGCTGACCTATATGTAATAACTATGACAGAGTTTGATGTAATCTTAGGAATGGATTGGCTAACTAAATACCAGGCAATAGTAGATTGTCATAGGAAACGTGTCTCTTTATTCACCAAGAATGGACAAGTCATCGAATTTCAGGCAAAAACAGGAACAGTGACGCCAGCCCCGGTACTAAAGGCTTGTATTGGAGGACGAAGGAATTTCACCAATCTTGGGACGATCTTTGCTTCAGATGGAGAACTAAAGAAGAGTGACCTATCCTCTCACACTCCTGTGGTGGACGAATTTTCAGATGTTTTTCCAGATGAATTGCCCGGACTTCCGCCTGATAGAGAAATTGAGTTTGTCATCGACTTAACTCAAGGAGCAGCGCCTGTTTCTATTGCCCCGTATCGAATGGCACCTGCTGAGAAAGTGGAATTGAGGAAGCAGTTGGACGAATTACTGGAAAAAGGATTTATTCGACCAAGTACATCACCTTGGGGAGCTCCAGTACTTTTTGTGAAGAAACATGACGGATCGTTGAGGCTCTGTGTCGATTATCGCCAGCTTAATCGATTGACTATCAAGAACAAGTACCCTCTACCCCGAATTGATGAGTTGTTCGATCAGTTAGGAGGATCTTGCTATTTCTCAAAGATTGACTTACGATCCGGATATCACCAACTGAAGATAAGAGAAGAGGACATTCCAAAGACAGCTTTTCGGACTCGCTACGGTCATTTTGAGTTTCTTGTCATGCCTTTCGGGTTGACTAATGCACCAGCGGCTTTCATGGACTTGATGAACCGTGTCTTTCGACCGTACTTAGATCAATTTATCATTGTTTTCATAGATGATATCTTGATCTATTCTAAAAACGAAGAAGAACATGCTGAGCATTTGAGGATCGCTCTACAAACGTTGAGAGAACATGGTCTTTATGCAAAAAGAGAAAATGTGATTTCTGGATGACGAAGGTCAAGTTCCTTGGACACGTTGTCTCTGAAGAAGGCATCTCAGTGGACCCCTCCAAAATTGAAGCAGTGCTAAATTGGGAACGACCAAAGAACGTGTCAGAGATTCGAAGTTTCCTCGGACTAGCTGGATACTATCGACGCTTCGTAGAGAATTTTTCAAAGATTGCTTCTCCATTAACAAAACTCACAAGGAAGAATGTCAAGTTCGTGTGGGATGATAAATGTGAAGAAGCATTTGAGGAACTGAAACGAAGACTCACTAGTGCACCTGTGCTGATCATACCTAACAACGAGGAGCCTTACACAGTATACACTGATGCCTCAGGAAACGGTTTGGGTTGTGTGTTAATGCAGCATGGACGAGTAGTTGCCTACGCCTCACGCCAGTTGAAACCCCATGAGAGGAACTACCCCACACATGATCTTGAGTTAGCTGCTGTGGTTTTCGCACTCAAAATTTGGAGATGTTATCTATATGGCGCAAAGTTCGAGCTATATTCAGATCATCAAAGTCTGAAATATTTGTTTACTCAAAAGGATCTCAATCTAAGGCAACGAAGATGGACTGAGTACATGGTGGACTATGACTTTAGTATCCAATATCATCCTGGAAAAGCAAATGCCGTGGCAGATGCTCTAAGTCGTAAGAACAACGGACGTATAGCCAGTTTAGCATTGGAAGATTGGAGACGAGTCACTATCGCCGACTTCAACTTGCAATATTATGAAGATAACGAGAGAGCTTTCTTATTCAATGTGATAGCAACTCCTACGTTAATTCAGAAAGTAAAACAAGGACAATGGCACGATGAAGGATTACGTAGGGTTTGGAAACAAATACAAAATGGAGAACAACTGGATGGATGGCAGATTGAGCCAGAAGGATTTTTACTTTACAAAGGAAGATTAGTTGTTCCAGAGGATCCATATCTCAGGCATGCAGTGCTAGATGAGGCTCACCGTTCAAAGTTTGCTATTCATCCTGGAAGCACAAAAATGTATATGGATCTAAAACGACAATACTGGTGGCGAGGAATGAAACGAGATGTAGCAACCTTTGTCTCTAAGTGCATGACGTGCCAACAGGTTAAAGCGGAACATCAAAAGCCTGGAGGCGAGTTGAGGAGCTTACCTATTCCAGAATGGAAGTGGGATCATGTGACAATGGACTTTGTTACTGGATTTCCTAAGACTCAAATAGGGCATGACGCCGTTTGGGTAATTGTAGATCGTTTAACTAAGACAGCCCACTTCATCCCAATCAGAACTAATTATAGTGTCTCAAAATTATGTCAATTGTACGTGGAAAAGGTAGTGACATTGCATGGAGTGCCAATGTCAATAGTTTCCGATAGAGATACACGTTTCACGTCGAAATTTTGGAGAGGATTGCAGAGGGCCTTGGGAACTCAATTGAATTTTAGTACAGCTTTTCATCCTCAAACAGATGGACAATCTGAACGTGTCATTCAGATTCTCGAGGATATGCTTCGGGCTTGTGTGCTGGACTTTGGAACAAATTGGGCTGCACAGCTGCCATATGTTGAATTCGCATATAACAACAGTTACCAAGCAAGTATTAGAATGGCTCCATATGAGGCCTTATATGGTAGACCTTGTAGATCTCCATTGTGTTGGGCTGAAAAGGAAGAGCGTCTTGAACTTGGGCCTCAGTTTATCAGAGAAACAACGGACAAGATCCAGATTATTCGCGAACGTCTTCAGACAGCTCAAAGTCGACAAAAGAGTTATGCAGATAAGAGGAGGCGACCTTTAGAGTTCATGATCGGAGACTTTGTGTTCTTAAAAGTGAAACCAAAACGAGGTGTATCTCGATTTGGTGTTAAAGGAAAGTTAGCACCAAGGTATACAGGACCGTTTGAGATTGTGGAACGCATTGGAACGTTGGCATACCGTTTAGACCTACCACCACAATTGTCTCATGTACATAATGTGTTTCATGTATCGATGTTGAGAAAGTATGAACCCGACCCTTCACATGTGATCATGTGGACAGATGTGCCAATTCAAGGAGATACGAATTATGAAGAAATTCCAGTTCAAATACTGGATCATGAAATAAAATTATTACGTCGTCGTGGAATTCCTCTGGTGAAAGTGATGTGGCAACACCATGATGTGAAGGAAGCCACATGGGAACTTGAATCTGAAATGAGAGAAAAGTACCCACATTTGTTTTAACATTGTAATCAGTGTACGAAATTGCGAGGACGAAATTTTTATAGGAGGGGAGAGCTGTAACACCCGTATTTTTAACGGGCATAATTTTGTAAAATTTAATGAATAAAATGTGACTATTTAAAATTACTAAGTTGTTTATGATCATTTAAAAAAAATACCATTTTAGTATTTTCTTACCAAGTCTTCCTAAGAAACATTCAAAACTTACCAACACTTACTTCTACCAATCTTGTCTCCCTAAATTATTGCTCAATTATATAGACTTCTTCTCATTTTGCTAAAGGTATCCGAAGGGGACATTGAATTATTTTCCGTCAATTCATAGAAGACATGGAGATATTTCTCAACCACCTAATTAATTATTTCCTTATCTTCTTCTATAATTCACTCCAATTATCCCCTCAATTATGTTGGCATTATTTGCTAAAAGTCTTCATGGGAGACAAGATGATATTTTCCTTTAAGACTCTTTTGTTTCTTCTTACAACTTTTCCCCGTAAACATCTCATTCCTCTTAAGCATTTTGATATCTTTTTATTTAACTATCACCACCTTCTTCTCTAGTTCTCATTCTCTCCCTTCTCACTTCAAATTTCTAACTAAAGACATAGAGCACAAAGCTCTCTTTGTGGCCAAGACAATTATAATTCCCAACGATGATCGAGGCGGTTTTAAAGTTAATTCAAGCTTGATTGATAACCCAAACTTTGGTGCTTTTCAAAGAAGTTTTGAGGTAGGTTTTCTTTAATCTAAACTTAGTTTTTAGTATGCATTTTCTCCATGTTTAATGCATAAAAATACTTTAATGGCACTAGTAGACGGGTTTACACATAACTCACTTATGAATGTGATTATACGTTGTGCTTTAGTTTTAATTGTCCTTATGCATGCCTTAGGGTCAAGGATGTGTGGAGCTAACGTTAATTGATTCCAGGATTAAAAGATTGTTGATAAGCTTGAAAGGTAGGGATTCTATTACTCATTTTTGTGAGGTTTTTATAGAATTAAAATTGATTGTTTTGCCGCAATATATATATATCTATGTTGAATTGATATTATATGAGTATCACATATGAAACTATGACATGGACTCGTCTTGTATTGTACGGCGAGGAACATAATGAATTGACACATGTTATAAATTGAGAAGCATGGTTAGGAAAACTGACTCTATTAATAATGATTTAATATAGAGAAATGGTGAGACATGAAGAGGGCGGCGGTTACGTCCTTGGGCATGAATACCCAAAAAGGTAAAATAGGGGGAAGGTGATGACGCTTCCTTGGGTTGAAAGTCCCAGAACACACTGTACAGGAATTGATTTGGTGAGGACTCGGGGCTTGATGTCCCCTCACCGGAACACCCTTGGAATGTTTATGGGGTGATCAAGTGCGCCCATTTGGGTTTCGATGAGTTGAGTGATACTCAATTTAACATGGATACCTAGGAACAATGATGATTGGTAATATTTGTATAAATGTGTAATTATGACACTTGGTAATGATTAACTACGGTATCCATAAGATGTGATCATAATAAACCTCATAATCTGGAATATGATGTAACCTACTAACCATGCAGTTTTTAATGTGGTAATGGATAAACCATAAGGTGAGTCATGATTTCCCTACTGGGCATGTCGATGCTCATCCCTATCATATCTTCATATCTCAGGTGGAACTCAGTGCAACATATTTGAAGAGGAATAAGCGAAAACAATCCTGCTGTTTTCGTGTTAGAAGACCCTGTTTAATTACAACTTATCTACAACATGTAAGAGTTATATTATTTTTTTTTATGGCTGTGTTAAGTTATTTGGGAATTGTACTATGGTGATGATGACTGTAATTATATATATTTGGTGCTACACTAAAAACTGTGGTTTGTATTTAAAACGTTTATTTTTATTTTTCTTGTTGTTTAAAGACCCATGGGCATTGTTTAATTGATTTAAATAATATAAAATTTAAAATTATTTTTATTTATTTAAAACTGTTAACCCCCACATAGGGGTGTTACAAGGAGACAGGTTTAGTCTTAATCAGTGCCCTAAGAATGATTTTGAGGTTAAGGAAATGCAGAAGATTCCTTATGCGTCGGCAGTAGGGAGTCTAATGTATGCTCAAGTTTGTACGCATCCGGATATTGCGTACGTTACAGGGATGTTGGGCAGATACTTAAGTAATCCAGGGATGGATCATTGGAAAGCAGCCAAACGAGTCATGCGGTATTTACAGAGAACAAAAGATTACATGCTCACATATAGAAGATCAGATCAGTTGGAGATCATTGGGTATTCAGATTCTGATTTTGCTGGGTGCCAAGACAGTCGGAGATCCACATCAGGCTATATCTTCCTGCTTGCTGGAGGAGCTATTTCTTGGAAAAGTGCTAAGCAGACACTGATAGCTTCCTCCACCATGGCAGCAGAATTTATAGCATGTTATGAGGCATCCAACCATGGGATATGGCTACAAAATTTTGTTACTGGGCTGCGAATTGTGGATGGAATTGAAAGACCACTTAAGATATTTTGTGACAATAAGTCAGCAGTGCTATATTCCAATAACAACAGGAGCTCAACAAAGTCGAAGCATATAGACATTAAGTTCCTTGTTGTTAAAGAAAAAGTACAGAGTAGTCAAGTGTCTATAGAGCACATTGGGACAAACTCTATGGTTGCGGATCCGCTTACGAAAGGAGTACCACCTAAGGTCTTTCATGAGCACACTGCTCAAATGGGTGTTGTATTTCTTGAGGATATGTCATTTTAGTGGGAGTTTGTATTTTAGATGCTTTCTTGTTGTAGACACATTTTATGGTTATTTTCTGCAGAAATAAAGTTTATAGTTTATTTTCACTCTGTATATGTTTGATTTGATCTCACTAAAGAATAAGGTTGGACCAGTAGGAAATAGGCATGTTAAGATCACATTGCATGAAATTCCTTGCTACACATCCTTACTTAGTCGAAGTCGTTCGTTATATTAGTATATGTGACCATTGATGGGTTTAGTTACGTAGAATGTAACGAAAACCGCTTTGATCCTATATTAATATGATTGATGGACCGGATTGATTGGAGATGCTTTTGGTAATGATAGCACAATTCATGAGCTCATAAGGTATAATTCACATTTATAAAGTTTCATATATAGCCCAAGTGGGAGATTGTTGGAATTAATTCCAATAATATGTGGGCTAATATATTAAATAAATGTGTATTATTGCTATCAAATAAGATTAACCTAATAAAGTGATCTGATAAAGTGTAAAGATTTGGGTTTTAAAGCATCTCATAAAGTGTGGGTATAAAATTATGTGTAGAGACCTAAAGTATAATTTCTATTTTTATGATGGGCCAAAATAGAAATAAGGAAAAGTTAAAATATTATAAATGGTTGTGGTCCCTGAGTCAAAATATAACGTGATATTTTTTTTGACATCCCATCACTGGAAAAGACAGAGAGAACTTTCTTTCACAGATATCACACCTTCTTGGCTCAGAAGATCAAGAACCAAAAATTTAACCGTTTTAATAGATTCAGGTATGCTTTCGCTATACTTCTTGATAAATTAACATGAGTTTTGTGATTTGACGATGGTCTTCATCAGCAAAATTCATTCCTACATAGCATACAAGTCATCGAATCCTTTTGAGTCTAAAACAATATGGCTGGCTTCTGTTTGCCTTAACGGTAGAGATCATTATCCACAATCTACGGCTGTAACGGAGCCCCAACAAGCTTCAAAACAAACCCAGTCTCCTACTCTCCCCCTCGCTCTAATCAATTTCTCCTACAAACAAAACGAACCAAAATAATAATAATAATGAAATTCTCTGAAAAATATATTCAATCATCTACAAATCGATTTTTAAAGCACAAAATAAGTTCACAATAAAAAAAATAAAAACCCAAATCTCTGCTACAATATTAACGTTACGATCCTAACAGAGGTAGAGGCCAAGGATGCCGACTGGAAAACCGCTCGTCAAGGTCGACGGAACCGTCTAGATTCTATACATCGCCGATGAGATCCGGAGCTTAGGGCTTTGATGAAGGACCAAGGCTCGATTGAGAAGAGATTGAAGGAAGAATGGCGACAAAGGGTAAGCCGATCGATTTTTAGAAAACATAAACCATAGCGAGACTAGTTAGTGAATTCGGTGGCAGCGGCAGAGGCGAAGAAGGAGGCAGTGAAGAGGGAGGTGAAGAAGATGGAAGAGCCATGGGTTGTTCTATTTTTTTGTTGGTTTTTTACTTAAATGTTATTGGGCAATCTTATTGTAATATGATACTCTTTTGTTTTTATTACCACTTGATTTCGATCCAATGATCCAACTAAAAACACTCCACCGATGAAAAAAAACATTGGCATTCCCACCGTAGAAATCCCCATACTTTATGTTCTTCCATGGTCTCTTTGTTTTGTGTATATTTTGGATTCAATAATCTCATATTAAGATTCGAGTATAAAAAATCTTTATATACGTGTTTGTTTTTTTAAAAATTTGAATATTTTAAATATTTAAGTTTTTACAGTTTTGACCTCCCTTAAACTTTGATACTCTCGGATATCTTTGTTATAGTAAAAGTTGAAATTTTCTCTCTCATATTTGAGGAAAAAAATCATAACTTTTTCATTTGATATCTAAATGAGATGATTTTTTTTCATTATGTTCCTAGTGAAGAGAGATATAAACTAAGATCTATATTGCATATTTTTTAAGATTATTAACATTAAGATTTTGTTAGATTTGTTAATAAATCAAAAACTATTTTTACTACCTCTCCAAACGCATATCTAATTTTATTCCATACTCAAATTAAAACTTAAATACATATCCAAAAGTCAATTTTGATAACAATTCAAATCACTAACTTAAATCCTAATTTATCGGGTGGTTCCACCACTTTTTCAATTATAAACAGTATAAAACTCTCACATGCTACAGTAACAATAAAAAAAATCGCTACAACGTAAAACTCTCATATGCTACAGTAAAAGTAGTTCTAACCAACGGTTACCACCACCCCTCTAAACACTCTTTCAAATCACATAACTCAAATCAAATCATTAATTCGAACTCATTTATCAAATGGACCCTATGAGGTTGTTTGTTTTAAGGATTCTTTGGACTCAATAGATTCAAATTTGAATTCGAGTATTAAAAATTCTTTCAATACATGTTTGTTTCCCTAAAATCCAAATTAAATGAATATCAAGAATTCAAGTTTTTAGAGTTCTAACCCCCTTAAGCTCTTAATACTTGGATATCTTTGTTACAATAAAAGCTGAAATTCTCTCTCCTATAATTGAGAAAAAAAATCATAACTTTTTTATTTGATATTCAATTGAAATGATTCTTTTTTCATTGTGTTCCTAACGAAGAGAGGAATAAATTAAAATATATATTACATATTATTTGAGATCATTAACATTAAGATTTTATTAGATTTGTTAATAAATAAAAAACTATTTTTACTTAAATTAAAACTTATAAATATAAACCCAAATGTCAATTTAAATAATAATTTAAATCATTAATTCAAATTACATAATTTAAATTAAGTTATTAATTTGAATTTATTTACTAAATGAATCTTATGTTTTCTAACATTAAGTCTAATAAAAATATATTAAAATAAAAATAATAAAATCTTGGCACCGATATATTAGTATTTTATTATCAAATGAATTTTTCATTGTTTGGAATGTCTCTTGCTTTGAAACCAAGGCTGAGGAATCAAACGTCTCTGTCAATGTAATGATTGCAACCGCAAAGAAGCGAGTTTGTCTGTGAAACTTTCCACTTAAAAGAATCCAAAAATATGGCTATTTTTAAAATTATAAGTTTTAATTTAATATATAATGTATTTTTTAAACTAAATATTATTATTTTATTAATAATAAAATTATAATTGTAAGTGAGTTAAATAGAATTACTCCTTGCTAAACCTATCTTAATTTCCTGTTGCTTGTTACTAGCGATGAGGGAGAATCCCAGTGCAATATCTATCAGACAGTCAAGCACTCATCAAGTCAAGCTTTTGGGACATTTTCACTGGAAAAGGAACCAAATTAAGATAACTATAGCAGTTTTTTTTAATCTAATTATAACAAATTACAGTGCCCAAAAGAAGAATTCTTTAGGGCGAAAAAAACTCCAATTGTTAGTGTGCGATTTTAAATTACTAGATCTCATCATAATTCACCATATTTATATACTGTTATATTGTGACATGTGGAAAATATGATCAGGAATTTTACATAACATGCTTCATTAATAAAATTTCTGTGTTTGTAATTAGATGGATATAATATTCTTTTTTCTTTGACACCATGTTGACAAAAATTCTAATGAACGAAATAAATAAATGGATGAATAAATAGATGAAGTGAATGAATTATCAATTCTTAATGCAATTGACAAAGGAAGGATGCTTTGTCCGCTTAACAGCCATTATGATCAAACTTCCTAGCAATAAAAATAAACTATGAATACATAAATAAATAAACAAGTGATTTTCGGGGTAGAATCTGAAAATAATGATAATGACTATGTATTATCGGTAAGTCTTTGTTTCTGAAATATCAAACCCGAACTAAAAATACTATTCTATGTAAATCTTTTTATTTTGATATGATTTTCAACAAATCCAATTGTCATGCATTGTGGTATATAAAAGATGAATTAATCATCGCTGAGAACATTTGACCATTTCCAAACCGCAGAGCATCTTGAAGTAGTTGCATAATGATGATGACATGTAAGGGCGTAGCTAAAATTAAGCCACCGACACTAACTGTTTTTATTTTTCCAAAATAAATTGAAAATTATAACCAATAGTATATTTTAAATCATTGTTGTAGTAAGTACCTTATGTGTCTCGTTTATTTTTTTTAAAGAAAACAAAAAGTATAAGGTAAACAAAGAAGTTATTAACTAAAAATTAGTAAATGAAATGTAAATAAAAAATTATCAACTATTTTGTAAATTCTTGATAAATAATGTATTTAAATTGGGCCTTATGAGGGTAATTCCAGTGAATTTCAGATGTCTCACTTTGGGCCATGAGGTAGTTTGGGCTGCATGACCTTCAATTGTTAGCTCAAAGTTGCTAATGATTAATCTTGAGCACTAAAATATTAGAAAGGGTATTGGTAGGGCCGGCAATACGGGTTGCGACACGACGACACGACACGAATCCGACACGCTTTTTTGGGGGTTAGTGTCGGAAAATTTGACCACGGGTCATTTTAGTGTCGACCCGAAACTGACCCGTCAAAAAACGGGTCGTGTTCGGGTCAACTCGTCTGACACTAAAATGACCCGTTTCTGACCCGTATTTAATTAATTAGCTTTTAAAAAATTAATATTATTTCATATATAATATAAGCTCTTAAAATATCAAACCTTACCTCTCTTATCACTCATCTTCTTGTTGAAGTGGTATGAAACTCTTCTAATTTTATTTTTTTTAATATTATATATATTAATGTGGGCGGGTTAAAGGCGGGTTGCGGGTCATAATCAGGTTACGGGTCAAAATCGGGTCACGGGTTATTATTTTTTGGCACTATGCATAAGAAACGGGTTGACACGGGTCGGGTTAGTGTCAACCCGTGTCAAAACAGGTCGGGTTAGGGTTGAGAATTCTCAACCCGTTCGGGTCACGGGTCGGGTTAGTGTCGACCTAATTTTGTAAAAATTAACTCCAACCCGACACGAACCCGACCCGCCAACACGTTTTGCCACCCCTAGGTATTGGCACTAAACTTACTGCAGGTTTACAATTTATCCGTTGAACTTTTAATTTTGATAAATTTTTCTATAAACTTAAAAATATATGTCAAATCACCCCAATGATATTAATTTTTAGTTTTTAATTAAAATTGACATGAGCACATAAATAGTTGATTTTTAACATGAATTGTCATTTTTATATACATTAACCTAAATTTGTTGTGATTAATATCTTTATTTAAGTTTTTATTAAGATAGAAAATTTTGAATTAACTTTATTTTGAATACAAATTTGGCTTAACATTTATATTAAAAAACCTTTTATATTTTTAAAAACAATTCATACGAAAATCACATGTCAATTTTACTTAAACACTTAAAATTTCCATCAATAAGGGGTGATTTGCCATAGATTTACAAGTTTAAGGGGCAACTTGTCAAAATTAAAAGTTTGAAAGATAAATTGCTAATATTTAATAGGTTTAGGGGGTAACAATGCTAAACACCCTAATACAAATCAATTAATATTTTTGGGGAACTTAACTCGATTGGTTATATGGCGGGAGTTTTCAAAGTTTAAACCTCGTTTCATTGTTTCTCTTTACCTACAAAACGGTTTCATTATACTTCTTTTCCATTTTTTTCCTTTTTCTTCTTTTTTTCACTCTTTTTTTTATGGTGTTTGGTTGCATTTTTGCTTCTCTTTTTTCTTTTCCTTTAATACTCACTCCTATTTTCTTGTTCTTCTTTAAAGCGGCCATCATTTTTGGCTTTGATATGGTGTTCAAGTAGTTTCTTAATAAATTTGTGATTGTGTTTATTGATGACATTTTGATCTGCCTTGAAAGTAAAAAGAACACAAAGAAAACTTAAGAATTGTGCAGCAAGTTCTTAAGGAAAGTAATAAGTTGTATGCCAAAATTACGAAATGTGAATTTTGGCTAAGAACAAGTGGCATTCTTAGAAGATATAAGCCCTGTTTGTTTTTGTTTTTAAAATTTTTAAAAACGTTTTTACACGTTTTTCGAGGCAAAAAATTTAAAAACACTCTCAGTACAATTCCTAAAAAATTCTCATTTTTCAAAAAAAAAAACATTTTCACCTATTTTGAAAACAATACCAAACGGCCCCTAGTGTCCAAGAATGGAATTAATGTTGATCCAAGTAAAGTAAAAGCTAAATGTATCAGAAGTTGGGAGCTTCTTAGGATTAGTGGGGCAATATCGATAATTCGTAGAAGGATTCTCCAAAGTAATCACTCCATTAACATCATTGACCTAACAAAATGTGAAATTTCAGTGCATTGGTGCTTGTGAAAAGGAGTTTTCAAGAATTAAAGCATATGCTGACCGCAGCTCCAGTGTTTAACATCCCAACAAGAATTGGCGGATTTTTGGTGTATAATGATGCCTCCAAGAATGATTTAGGTTGTGTTTGATGCACAATGAGATGGTAATCATCTAATCCTATAGACAACTAAAGGAATATGAAAAGAATTATCTATCTCATGTTTTGGAACTTGCTATTGTCATTAGCTTAGATACTTAAAACTTGTGAAGGACTATAATTGTGCCTTCGGTACAAAATCAATTTCATCCTCCACGTCATTCAAAAGCCAATATTGTTGGATTTACAAAGATTGATGCTTAAAATAGTTCCAAAAGGAAGAACAAGTAGGTTACTAGTCCTGGTATTGCAACCTGTGCTAAAAGATAAAATTAAAGAAGGTCAAAAAGTGGACAAGTATTTGATTAGATTGAGAATCAAAATTGATGTAGGAAAGAAACCAAACTTTTCAATTGTTGATGATAGGATTATAAGATATAGAGGGAGGTTATGTCTGCTGTTTAACAAGGGCATTAAAGAGGACATCTTAAAAAAGCCAATATGACTTGTTATTTAGTACACCCTGGTAACACAAAAATGTATAGAGATTTAAGGCACCATTATTGGTTAAAATGAAGAGAGATGTAACAAAGTTTGTGGTTGGATGTTTAACTTATCAATAAATTAAGATTGAGCGTCAAAGACTAGCAGGGTTGTTGAAACCTGTATTAATTTCAGAGTAGAAATGAGAACACACTATAATAGAATTTGTACTTGGATTGCCTAGAATTTAAAAAGGATTTAATTTTATATAGGCGATTCCAGATAGTTAACCAAGTCAACCTATTTTCTTCTAGCAAAATCCATTTACAATATGAACCAGTATGCTCAACTTACATTAAAGAGATGGTCAACTTGCATGAAATGCCAATATCAATAGTGTCTGATAGAGATCCTAAGTTCACATTTGCATTTTGGAAGAGTTTACAAAGTTTCATGGGAACAAAGATTGCATTTAGTGCAGGATTTCATCCTCAAAGTGATAGACAATCAGAAAGGGTAATTTAGATATTGGAAGATATGTTTAGAGCGTGTGTGATCAATATACAAGGGAGTTAGGCTACAAAACTTCCTCTAGTAGAATTGACTTACAACAATAATTACTAAGTGATGATTAGAATGGAGCCTTATGAAGCACTGTATGGAAAAAAAAATGTAGATCATTGATTCATTAGGTTGAAGTTAGAGAAAGGGAATTACTTGTTCTAGAGATGATATAGAAAACTGCTAAGGTAGTGGAAAAGATACTCAAAAGAATAAAGATAGCACAAAATAGACAAAATAGCTATGCAAACAAAAGATGAACATATATAGAGATACTATTTGGGATTATGTATTTCTAAATGTTGCTTGGATGAAAGGTGTCATAAGATTTGGGAAAAGAGGTTAGCTAAGCCTAATTGAAATTCTTGAAAGGGTTGGTGACAGAGCATATAGATTGGCCTTACCTTCATCATTATCCAGCATACATGACGTTTTCCATACGTCAATGCCCAAGAAGTACATTCCAAATCCCTATCATGTTTTGAGTTATGAGTCATTGGACTAACTTATAATTTAGCATACAAGGAGAAACTAGTATAGATCCTTGATAGAAAAGAAAAAGAATTGAGGACTAAAAAGATTCAACTTATAAAGGTTTTATGAAGGGATCATTCAATAGAAGAGGCTACATGGGAAAGATATGAAGAGATGTAGAAGAAGTATCAAGAACCATATGGTGTGTCAAATTTCAAGGACGAAATTTTATAAGCAAGAGAGGATTGTAATGCCCAATCAGCCAGTAATATGCACTTTACAAATCTATGCATTTAGTGAATATAATTACAAGCATATGGAAAGCCTATTTTCACGAGCATGAGTAGTTACAATTTTGAAGATGGAATCATATATAAATGTACTTCTATTCATTGAATATGACATTGAATTACTAATGCATGATTTAGCATGCGCTTAAAGTTCTAATTATAATGAAAATCTCGGTTACTGGGTTAAGGAATATTGGTGTGTTATTCATTCTTTTAGAATAGCCAGATTTGATTAGAATTGAAAGTATACAAAATGATGCAAATTGATTGGTTTATTGACTAGGTTATAGCAAATTAAGTTACACTTGTTTGTACTTGATTTATTTTGCTAATTATCAGTTGCAATCTCTTACTCAACTCCTTTTCCATAGATCAAATCCTAAGAAAAAAAAAAGCTAGCAAAAGCTCCCAAGCAACTACCTTCTTTCTCTCACCTTCCCTTTAAATGTCAAATGAGATAGAAAATTTCATTTTTGCTTTTTACCTTCTCCTAAAGCCCTAAATTCTCTCACACCTTTTTCTTTCTATTTCTTTCCATCTTTAGAGCCCTCAAACCTATAAAAAAATTGAAATCATCATAGAATTCAGAATCCATAAAACAATACTTATTTTGACCCTTTTAAGCATAGAACATAGTGGATTTGAGCTTTCTAAAAACCCTGAATCTATTTGAGCTTTCTAAAAACCTTGAATCTAACTCCTTACAAGATCTTTCATTTATATATATTTTTGTATGATGAATTAATTGTGTTTATGAGTTTTATAGTTAATTCTCGGTTTGTAATGGTACAAATTCAAATTGGACATATTTGAAGCAAACTTGAACTAGTTGATTTAGTTTCTTCACAAAACTAAGAATTTTATAGAATCTAATTCTTTCTTTTATTTCTATTGATTCTATAGTGTTTATTGAATGATTGTGAATGCTTATGAATATTTAAAAATTAGTTAAAATGTTACTTTTGAATTTCTGTAAAGAAAATGCAAAACGAGGTTGAGTGGCAATCAAGGTTGCACCATGCTTAATTCTTATACGTTGGACTGTTTTTTTGAAATTATTTACTGGCCTAAATGATATTTAATATTTGGAAATGTTAGTGATTTATGGAAAGCCTAATATGGTCAGAAAGTGATAATCTTGTTATGTGTTTGATATTATGTAATTTGATATGTATTTTTGTTGAGATGATTGAACATTAGTCTCTATATTTAATTATATTTTAAGTAATACAATATGTTCCTTGGCCAAAAGTGTGCATTTTGATATTGTTATATTTGGTCCATTTAGTGTTTGATTCAATATAAAACTCTTATAATATGAACTTATAACCTGATTCAATGAGAGTTTGTTGCATGAGAGATTGAATAGTATATAATTTTATGATGTTAGACCTTTAGCACATCATTAAATCAGGACAATGTTATATATTGTTGAAAAGCATTTATGATTCATGACATTAACATTAGAACATATGATATGATCTAAAAAGGAAATGAGGTTTTTATCAAAAATGGGGGTATGGAACTTAATTAGTAGTTAGGTAGGCACAAGTCATGGGTGAGACCGGCATATCCAACAAAGGATGGTGAATACTTGAGATTGAAAAACCAAGATAGAAAAATCCATAAAGACTAAGACTGAATACGACAAATATCTGAAGTCTAATGAAAAAGATGGGAGACCCTGTATTATTACTATTGTTTGGCCAAATTATGATAAATAGGTTCTAAAAACGACAGCTTACTACACTTTAAGGATACTCAAAAGTTAAGTAAAACGTCTAATTGTATTGTCTTTCAGCGTCCATTTTCATGCATTAGTTTCCATTTACTGAGCCTTTAACTTATTTTAGTTCTTGTGATACATGCAAGGATGTACAAGGTTAGAGTTTGGCCTAGTGTTTAGAGCTGCCAGATAGAGATTTGTTTGCATGCTATTATGGATCAACTTTTGAAATTTATTTTGAAACTCTATTTTGTCAAACTTAGTAGATCTATTATGGTTTTATAAATAGATATGTTACCAACTTTAGATATGATAGTATACCCCACATTCATCTTTTTTTTTTTTTTAATATGTATGCATATTTTATAAATATATAAGAAAATAAATAAAACAATAGCTTCAGGGCTCTTTTGTAGTGAGATGATTTTTTTAAATAAACCATAACATTTATAATGTAAATGAAAAGTTAATACGTTTTATCCTGACTATATAGGTTTTGCATCAGCTTATTACTTAGCTTAAGGGGTGTTACAATAACTGTTAATATAATCTAATTCTAGTCAAATGTTTGTTATTTTATTTCATAATTTTTACTAATACTCCTTCCCTTCATTTCTTCCTTTAACCAAGCACAATATGAGTGTCATCATTCACATGAAAAACACGCATTCAATGAGGCATAGTTAAGCAAGGTCAATGGAACACGTCATGCTCTAGAGTACGGGAGGTGATGTGGTGATTAATTAGGTTAGATAAGTCAAAATTTTAATCAAAACACAAGTTAAAGAATTTAGTCAATTATGAAAAATGTGACAATTTAAAACTTTTTTTAAAACGATTATTATAATGTTAAAATAGACAAGCAGAAAATAAAATAGAACAAAATAAAATAAAGAAAAAGAAACACATGTTGTGTCCCATCGGGCCCACAACTTGTGCACACACATAGTAGCGACATAAATTAAATGAGAACCACGGTCCAACATAGAACAAGAAGTTAAATGATACATGCCTTGTTTGAACTATACGAATAACCTACTCAGAGTCTTCTACTACTCATGAGTCTGGTCGGTGGACTCTCCGTCAATCCTAAACTAGATTCCACCTAGGGGAAAGGATTGAAAATAGATAAAAAGTGAGCGAAAGGCTCATAGGACTATACTTTAAAATAAATAAATAATTTAAAAATAAAATTTATCTTTCAAGAAAAATAATTAGAAAACAGAATTAAGTAGATAAATTCATTTAAATTAATCTTATCAAAATCAGTTCATCTAGAAAGTATCTTTTTATCTTTCTTAGGCAAACCATAATTGTCACTACCATAGTGGCCTAATTGAGTTTCGGGACCTGCCCTCAAGGTCGCACGTTACACGACCTAATCTCTGAGAGTGGTATCATGCCCATCTATACCTTTCTATAATTATTAAAATCTCATTTTACCAAGTATAGTAATTTACATTCATTATGTGGTTTATTATGAAAATCACCTTATTCTACTGTTTATGAAAATGACTATCAAAAATCTCTTTTCAGTCATTCATTGAAAATATTTTGAAAGAAATTGTTTGAGGCCAAAATCATTTTAAAAACTTGGGTACCAATGAAGGGGTAAAAGTCCTACCTCAATATCCTGTGCCGATGTTCAACACTACAGTTCTGATCTGCTATACGTTAGCTCTACGGAACCACAAACAACCTTAAATATAAACTAAATTTATCAGTATCTAGCTTAAGA